>VWZO01010925.1:792513-1156918 GCA_013396975.1 Bucco capensis
TGTACAGCACATCCTGGCTACCCCCAGGGATGGGGACAGCCTGGTGGCACCTAACCACCTCCCATCCAACCACTTACCTCCTGCGTGAAGAAGGAGAGGAAGCAGCAAGCTGGAAAAGGAAAATAAATCTGGAGAAAATAGGAGCATTCCCAAAGGAGATGTGAAGGAGGTAATTCAGGCTTTGTGGCCTGCCCATGAGAGGCCAGGCCCTGCCTCTCCCACCGCTGTAAGCAGCTTATGGCAGCAGTGTGCATTTCACAGCTCAAACATCTGGCCCTTCTCCAGCCAGCCTTCCAAAAGTAAACCTCTGTTAGTCCAAGAGAGNTCCATCTCTGGAGATATGGAGATATTCCAAACCTGACTGGACACCATCCTGTGCAACCTGCTTCTAGATTCTCTGGCAGGGGGGTTGGACAAGATGATCTCCAAAGGTCCCTTCCAACCCCTAACAGTCTGTGATTCTATGACTAGATCCAATTGGAAAACTATTATTATTATTATTATCGTTGTTTATTATTATTGCTGTTGTTGTTATCCTGAAGACTGGTTAGTCTTCAGGTCTATTTTTTCTCTAAGCTCATGTGAGGTTTGGATATGACCAGCCCAGAAAACAGGAAAGGCAGCATTTCTTCTTTTATTACTGGTGACAGCTTAAAATATGTGTTGAACTACACTGTGGCTTACCTCGACCTGAGTTTGCTGTAGATGAGGAGAATGCAAAGCACAGGGTAGACACTTTCATGATGTTTGCTGTCCTTCGTAACTTCATAGTAATGTTACACCCTCACCACTCATGACATTTTGGTGGAAGCTGAGCATTTTATGCCATCAGTTTCTTTAATTATCTACTGAGAGCTTATAAGCTCAAAGTTTTGCGTATTTTTAATTGAGAATTCCAACACGAATGCATCTTGTATTTGTCCTAAGGCATTTGGGAAGTGAAGGCACAAAAGGATTTATATGAAACCAGTGCAACATTTCACTGGTGATAAAGCTGCTTATTTTGGGTTATCTTTCTTTTAAAAATGAATTTTAACTAACAAAATAACCTGTTTATTTTTACATAGTTTAAAAAATAAAGATTCTTACTGTGAACTTTTTACAGCTTTCATCTGAATTGTTTTAAAATCAGGATGTAGCTTCTCACACAGCAAAGGCTGGAGTTACAGGCCACATGCATGGACTCTGCATCTCAGGGTGTAACAGCAAAGACAACTTTATTAGCAATATTCACAATATATATATAGCTTAAAAGACAGGAAGGTAGTGTTATGTTTACCTGACCCAAACAAAGACAAACCAGCCTCACCCACCATATAAGGAAAGGTGAGCTGTTAAGGCCTTAATGACTGGGTGATTTAGAGACAAAAGCCAACAACGAAAACATGTTTATGTTTTTCTGGTCGGTTCTGCAGCCTCACCTCCTGCTTGTGTCTCAGTAATTTTCCATAGGGCTACAGACTGTGGCTTTTTACTAAATTCACAAACTTGTAATTACCTAATTTCTAGCAATAGAGTGCTCAGACACAGGATGAGGTGATGTGAGGCTTGTCTATGCTGACTAGCTCTGAGGTTATATCTGTACTACAGGATAAAGACAAGCCTTAGAAACCACCTCTAACACAAGAAGTCCCATGCACTTTGCAATTTCCCTCTGCCTTGCTGACTATTTGCCTTTGCATTGTTCATTGTGAAACATCCAGGATCTGCTTAGGAAATGCTGAGTTCAAAAATCAAGTGCCAGTCCCAGGTTTTCCTACCCCAAGGTATTCAGGAGCTCAGCCTAAGTTTGTATTTGAGTACAGAATTGTGATGGGGTGATAGATATGTCTGGACTTGAGCATTCCCTTGGAGCTTAGATCTCTATTGGCATTATCTGAACATCTGCTACNAAAGACAACTTTATTAGCAATATTCACAATATATATATAGCTTAAAAGACAGGAAGGTAGTGTTATGTTTACCTGACCCAAACAAAGACAAACCAGCCTCACCCACCATATAAGGAAAGGTGAGCTGTTAAGGCCTTAATGACTGGGTGATTTAGAGACAAAAGCCAACAACGAAAACATGTTTATGTTTTTCTGGTCGGTTCTGCAGCCTCACCTCCTGCTTGTGTCTCAGTAATTTTCCATAGGGCTACAGACTGTGGCTTTTTACTAAATTCACAAACTTGTAATTACCTAATTTCTAGCAATAGAGTGCTCAGACACAGGATGAGGTGATGTGAGGCTTGTCTATGCTGACTAGCTCTGAGGTTATATCTGTACTACAGGATAAAGACAAGCCTTAGAAACCACCTCTAACACAAGAAGTCCCATGCACTTTGCAATTTCCCTCTGCCTTGCTGACTATTTGCCTTTGCATTGTTCATTGTGAAACATCCAGGATCTGCTTAGGAAATGCTGAGTTCAAAAATCAAGTGCCAGTCCCAGGTTTTCCTACCCCAAGGTATTCAGGAGCTCAGCCTAAGTTTGTATTTGAGTACAGAATTGTGATGGGGTGATAGATATGTCTGGACTTGAGCATTCCCTTGGAGCTTAGATCTCTATTGGCATTATCTGAACATCTGCTACAGAGCAGTTTGGCATCTATGTATCTGAGATGATGTTCGTGATACTCCCTAAAAGACAGCATTGGCAGAGAGACCCAGTCCAGTGTAGCTGGACCATAAGACATATGTCCTATACAGAAAAATATTTTGCCTAAAGGAAGTCTTACAGTTCTAATCTTGCAGGACTAATTCACCTATCATAGTGGGTTGACTGATTTCAGAAAAATCACTAAAAAATGAGAAGTGAATCAGGCCCTGATTGCCTCAGTGTAACTGGAAAGTCTGTTGGTTGGGCAGTTAGTGAATGCTTAGGAACAGGAACACACGACTGTTAATATAAATTTATAATCTATTTTATGGTGTTGGTAGGTTTTAATGCATTTTTTAATGTGATGTTATTACTTTTTCACATCCCAACACCTCAGTCAGGGAAAGTACGTAATTATAAGTCTTTTATGTATGCATTACCTTAGCATTACCCTTATCTAAAGATAACCAGGTGTGCATTATCAAAATTACAATTCTAAGACCTTCTTAGGAAAAACTGAATATCCTAGGCCAACAGACACAGCAAAGGGGGAAAAGCAAGTATTTTGCTGTATTTTCTTATTTTGTCCGGGTCTGGTGCCATTTGAAAGAGCTAAGAGCTAAGAAAATGGCCAAAGATTGTATAGTACAATAAAGTCTGGGATAATCAGAAATATTTGCACTTCCAGCATTTTACTTCATCTTGATTTATTTCTAAAAAAACAAAAAAAATTTCAACCACGTGGAGGGACCTCAAGCATCAGCTGTGACAAGGAATTCCAGTGTTCTCAGAAAACCCCAGGGCAGGGTGATAACTCCCATTACCTCCAGAACTTCTCAAGTTATCCTTATTTCCCCACTCCAAACCTATCTGACTGAAGACAAGCCTCCACGATGCAGCCCAGTGCAAATACAACTGTGGAGAGGTATCTGCTTTTATATATTTATATTATCTAATTTTATATACTTATGTTCTTAAATATACTAATGTTTATAGATTTATATTATATTTATATATAAGCCTGAAGACCTCCTACAGGAACAAGACTTCACTCAGCTTCTCTTGGTGTCCCAGCAGGACAATTATTCCACTATTGTGGTCACTATAGAAGACAAATATTTAATGACTTTTGATAGACACTTCAGACTGTATCTCTGTGATGCATGTTTGTGATTCAGAATCCCTTCCTTCCTTTCATAATTTATTAGTACAGAGGGGAAAACACTTCCTGGCAGGTTTGCAGGTTCTAATAAGCCCCTCAATTCCCATGCAGTAGCAATGCAAGTCATTGTTCTTTCTGATTATTTTTTTCTTTTTCAGTAGTTCAAGCCCATCTGAGCCTTCACATGCAATTCAGGACATTGGAAGTTTTAATAAGCCTGTAATGGTTTAACCCCAGATGGCAACTAAGCTGCACACTGTGGCTCATGCATGCCCACAGTGGTTGGATGGGGAAGAGAATAGCAAAAGTGAGAAAACTCATGGGTTGAGATAAAGACAGCTTAATATAAAAAGCAAAAAACTGTGTGTGCAAAGCAAAACAAGGAGTTCATTGACCACTTCCAATCATCAGGCAGGTGTTCAGCCATCTCCAGGACAGCAGGGTTCCATCACACATAACGGTTGCTAGGAGCCAGTGAGCAGCAGAGATGTATGTGATGGTGGGAGAGAGCATTGGTCTCATTGGAGGGGATTGCTGGACTCCAGAGGACAAAGCTGTTGTGGATAGAATGTAGTAAGGCAGCAATTCTTTCCCTCTGCTCTGTGAGTGGCCAGAGATTAGAGCTGACATACATTGGTTCAGTGGGTTTCAGCTGTACAGCATGTTCAATACAATTTGCTATGATAAATCTGTAGCTTCCTTTGGCAATGAGACAGGTTGACTGGGTTTTGTTAGGGCAAACCCTTCTGAAATATGCACAGATACCTCTCTGTTATTATATATTTTGTTAAGCAAGTATAAAATTTATGTGCTTGCTGGCGCAGTCAGATGTGGAAATATGATTGATGCTACTTATCTGAGGAAATGTATTGGAACTGGAGGTGAAGCTGTGTTAGTAATCATTCTAACAGCTCTAAAGCCCAGATCATTTTTCAGATAAACTGGAGACTTTTATTATTATTTTCCCTTGAGGAACCTGTTTGAATTTAATTATTCAGTCCATTCTTTTCAATTTGCCATCTCCTTCCTGGCAGTTTCAAGAACCTGGAAGAACGTTGCCATGTGTACCATGGTGAGTTGACATCTGAGAGCCTTGACTACTCTTGGCCCTTTGCCTGTGTCAAGCAAACAACAACCCCATGCAGCGCTACAGGCTGGGAGATGAGTGGCTGGAGAGTGGCTCAGCGGAGAGGGACCTGGGAGTACTGGTTGATAGCCGGCTGAACATGAGCCAGCAGTGTGCTCAGGCAGCACCGAAGGCCAATGGCATCTTGGCCTGTATNTTCGTGATTCTGTGATTCTGTGAAACAGCTTAGGCTTTGATTCTGCAGGTTACACAGATCATGTGACCTACTTAATTTCACATGGCACTAGCATAGGTGTAAACTCCCTTTGTGACTGAGAATTGTTCACACTCTCTGTTGATAATGGTGTTATTTTGATCCATTCAGATCACTCCTTTAAGAATTAGAGCTGATGTGCAAAATCTAGAGCTGGGTATAGAAAGACATACCTTGATGATTGACATGTCATCTTTGGCATGAGAGGGTTTGTCTTCACAGCCTAGACATAGGCCAGCTCAAATTTTGAATCCTTTTTACTGCCTTCTCCAGAGCTTCTTCTACCAGCAATTTACCTGAATGGACTGGAGAGCCTAGGGTTAAATATCTGTTAAAATCACTGCTCCCTGTCTCCAAACAAATAAGTGAGGACAATTTTTATGTTGGCCACATTTAATCAAGAAGTTCAGATTAGGTGCACTGCCCCTAGTGCTGCCTTCCTGGGAGAGGCAGGACATTCAGTCAGCAGTAGCTCTTTTTTTTACAGTTTTTCCTGCCTTGTTCTTCACAGAAGATGCCAGCCCAGCAGCTCTAAAATAATCTCTAAAGACCTGCAGAGCAAAGGTAGCAGTAATTTAATTGTCCATGCCATACCTGTGTGCAGTCACAAGCATCCTCAGCACAGCAGCAAATCACACCTTCAGCACACCCTGGGGAGAGGCTGACCTCAGGCTTAGGCAAAGGGACTTTCTGCACTGTATTTCAGCACAGCCACAGCCAGAGCAAGGGATTTTCCACTACAATCTGTGATTACTTAATGTCCCTGGCCCTGCTTCATCCCTGCTTTGGCTTACTAGCAGAGAACCCTTGCCTCAGTCCTGATTTTCACTGCTCCCAGTGAATGAGACAGTGTGCCTCAATGTCCACCACCCTTTTAGGCAGAAAACCTGTAAAACCATTGGTTCCTGTGATGGTTGTGTCTCATCTGTGCTACTGCATTCTCCTGCTAGCACTCTAACTTTCTCCTCTTCATCCTTTCAGGCCTTTCAGGTTTTCCCACTGTTCTGGATGCACCTTTGGTACCTCGCTCAGCTCTCTATCCCACTTTTATGAGGAACCTGCTCAGCCATCTCTCTGCAACCATTCTGCTCAGCTCTTTCCTCTCCTTTCCTTTCATTTCTCTGCCTTTTTTCTCTTTTTTCTCTTTCCTGGCAGTTTTTTTGCCACTCCCTTGCACTGGAATAGCATCATCATTTCAAACATCTCTATTCTCCTCTTACAAGCCTCCTCTGATCTCCTTACTGCTTCCTCCACCTCTGTTTTCAGTCTTAGACTAACCATTTTTCTCCTCCCTGGCCCTCAGTCAGCTAAAAATTGGTGCTTCTCTTCAGGAAAATGCCTCTCTCTGAAAAATGTGCAGGAATAAATCTGCTTTATTACATTAAAAAAGAACAAATCTACAATGTTGTGGAGGATTATTAGTTACATCCCCACTCCTAGCTACCTCTTTAGCCTTTCTCTTTAGTATTGAAAATTAGAACCATTTCAGTTTATCTGGCAACTTACATTAACAGGATTTTGAAAAGATGGAAAAAAGTGATGGTAGGTTTATCACTGAAAAAACCTACAAAAAGTCATCTGAACTGTATGTATGTTTCCATCTGATTAGAAAACTCATGCACAAATAAACACCCAACCCTCAAATACCTTCTTTTGTTTAAGTTTTTACAAATATGGCTCATTCCGACAGCAGTATGGCCTAAGTTATTTTTATGTGGTTGATCATTCCTTTCCTTAACTCCTCTCTAGTCATCATCTCATATTTTATATTTGTCTCATTTAGACTGTGACACCAAAGGGGCATGAATTGTTTTACTCAGTCTCCATAAATTGAAAGATCATGTCTGGATGCTCAAGAATATATGATGACAAATATATTTGTCATGTTTTATATATATATATATCATCATCATCATCATCATCATGGCTAGGCTTTGCAAACGAAGCTCCAGGGAGGGCTCCATCCACGCTCTTCCCAAGNAAAATATACACACAAAAAAGACAAATAATAAAGGAGAACTTTCTTTGTAAATGACTCAGCCTGTCCTTCTAGAACACCAACAGGAGTCCAAATATTTCCCATTATATGAAGCCCCCTGGTGCAATCCTCCTCTTGAAGATGTGCTTAATCTTATGAGGATTACAGTGGCAGTCAGGGTACAGAAAATGAAATGAAAGTAAAATACGTGCTTAATTGCTTTCCTGAAATATGACCTCCAATTTGAACCCAGCAGATTAGGGATGGAAAGCACAGTAACCCTTAGGCACAATCCTTAACCTTGTCATTTTAAAATGTGTGCCTAAGAAGGGAAAAAAACAATTCAGAAGAGATCTGTATTCTTTCATATTTACTTGGTGAGCAAAGCATAGGGAATTCCTAAATGTGTGACTGGGCTTGCAGGAAGTGATTATCCAAGGAAATAGTGAGCTACTTCAAATGGCTTAGGCACAGGCAACACATGTATTTGTGTATCTGTGGTGGATATGATGGAAATAGCATATCTAAGAAAGCACATCTAATATGTTCCTGAGCTGGCAGCTGAAGCTTTTCTTTAGCCTCTGGTGATTTATTCAATGACAAGCTGTTGGGCTCAGACTAAAAAGGGATATGAAAATAAAGTGTCTCAGGAAAGTACCAGATTTGGGTATAGATATAACAAACCTGGGACCACTGGGAAATAGTTATTAGTGGCAAGTTGGTTATTTGGGAAGGGGCTGGGATAAAATGGGTCCCTGTCAGGCAACACTGCACCCAGTCACTGTGGTTTTTAATGTGTGAATGATCTGCTTCTATGGCCAGGATGGTCTTGACATCTCTCCTTGTGGTGGGGGAAGCCTGAGACCTCTCCACCAGAGACGCATGGGAGCCTCCTACAACACAAATAACTGCATTTTCAGTTCACATTTGTGGGAGTAAATACACATAACACCTAAAAAATTACTTGGGGTGTGAGTAGCTTCTGTTTTCCTACATGTGGTGAATGGAAATTAGATCTTTGAGGGTGCAGTTCTCTGTCAGATGAGAGGTTTATGTCATTAGAGTAGAAAATGGTTTGCAAGAAATTGCAGTCTCCATGATGAAACTCTTCTAAAACAGCAATGAGACACCATCATGAAGCTGCCTTGATCCCTTACAGGGAGAGAAATATGCTTCCACTCTCCCAGGCAGAGCACAACAGCCCTCCCTTATGTAGTGGATCCCTTTTGCTCTCATTGAGCATGCTCTTAACACCTTGTCATGACATCTGTAGCAATGTATGGATGTCTCTTTAAATGCTTGTCTACAAGGTACGCTATATTGAGAAAACACTGCTTTGTCCTTCTCCCTGAAAGTGTACTCAACCTGTGATTCCACTTAAGAAAACATATTTGAGCTGATTGGTATCATTCCTAGCCCCAAGACAGTTTCACTCTATTTTACTTGATTGCTGTTACAACTTTTCAGGCTCTCTGTGGACACTCACAGTCTTTGAGGAGGGTGTTTTTCTTCCTAACTGATTGATAAATATTTCTCAGGGTCTCCTGACAGACAAATCCCTTTATATTTGTGAAGTCTGATTAACAGAGGACTACATTTCAACTAAAATCAAATCAGTAACACACAGTGTGAGATCTGTTTTCTCTTTACATCTGCATAAGTTAAGCTTGATCTGTTGGTCTATTTTACTCCAGGATTTATTCATTTGTTCCTTTTTTATGTCTTTTTGGCTGTGCTACTGACTTCAAAATGATAAAACAACTCCCCTGTCTCCCCACTCTGAATTTTTTCTGATCTTTTTGTCCTTTTGGAAATATAGCTGCATGCACTTCTTTTTATCTCTTTGTGAGGCCAAATCTCGTCATATAATTTACATTCTTCAGGAGACAGAATTGGTAATGCTGTAATAGCTTATCACCAGACTGATAGCTCACAGCTCTGGCTTTCTTGTCATAATAAGACATTGTCTCCATTGTGTCTTTTCTTTGGTTTCCTCTTGTCTATTTGCTTGCCTTATTATTGCAGAGCACTCAATTTCTGTAATGTGTTATATTTTCTTCTGAAGAAATCTTTGCCTCCTACTGCTATTTCTTCACTATGTTCTCAATCCTTTTCATTTGTTCTCCCAATTACTATTTCAAATATAGAAAAACTTGAAATGTCTTGGGGTACTTCCAAAAGAGAAAATACTGTAGGAAAGAAAAGTAGCCAGTGCACTTACTTCAACTTTAATAAATATACACATCTCTATTTATGAGTGCATTTGTCAGGTTAAAAGCCATAGCAAATCCTTTGCTTTTGTTCTCATTGATGGCAGAGACATTGGCCCAGTCTTTCAGTGGCCTGTGAATATTGACACTATCCTGAAAAAAACACATTTAATAAGACAGATAAAGAAAGGGAAGAAGATGAAATAGGAAGAGAAAAAATTATGAAGTCTCCAATTTAGTGGTAGAGCAGGGAATATAAATTATCCATCAAGTGATGTGGTAGGAGTGACTTCAAAGAAGCTCTGGATTACTTACTTAATATTCCTGGTTTGGACTCTGCGTATTCAGAGTGTGGGTCTCCATGTGAGTCTTTCTGGATTTTACAAAGGCTGTCAGAATCATAGAGTAACTGAGGTTGAAGAGGATCTGGAGATCATCTGGTACAAATCCCTGCTCAGAGCAGATCCAGTTAGAGCAGGCTGCTCAGAGCCCCGTCAGTTTTATACATCTCAAAGGATGCAAACTGGGACCCATTCCAGTATTTGATCACCCTTGTGATAACAATTATTTTCTTTCTATCTGAATGCAGCTTCCCAGTTCATAATTTATTTCCAGATTGCAGCTTTTGTGCATTCAGAAACATTATATCCTCACCCTGTGCATCTCCAAGAGGAGTCTGGGTCTACCTTCTCTATGTCCTTCCACCAGGCAGTTGAAGTCAACAATAAGGATGTTGGCTTCTTCTTCTTAGCTTTGAATAGGCCCAGTTCTGCCAGCATCTCCTCAAATGTCATATTCTCCAATCATCTGACTGTCCCTTTGTTTCACTGCTATTCCTCAGTGTCTTTCTTGTACTAGGTATCCCCAAACCAGACACCCTTGATGTGGTCTCACAAGTGCCTTCTTCAGTGCAAGGCCACACTGGTGATTGTGTTCAGCTTGTCATTCACCCTGATGCAGCTCAGCTCAGTTTCATGAGTGCAGTGAGAACATTTGAAGCATACCATGGTCTGTAAGGACATGTCACTTGCCTCAGAAGATTACATTAGATACAGGCTAAATGATGGGAAATATATCTGAGGCTTTGAGTTTACTCTTCTGAATGATTCCTTACCTTCTGTGCAGCTGAAAGTCTGAATATTGGAGGTAAATTTGACAGGAGAAGAAGGAGAAGGATGGTGGGAGACAGATGAGGAGGTGCTGGTGAACCTTGGGGAAAAGGTCAGATTTAGGTGCATTAAAACATCCTGCACTAATCCAGACGAAAGTGTCCTCAGGACATGCACATGCCGAATAATTTAAATATCTGGTAATTTAATACACTTTGCACTCATGACATGTAAAATCTACCACACTGGGAGTAACTGAGAAATCTGAACTCCTGAGGACGTTATTGGACTCCTGCTGAGAAATCAAATAGAGTTGGACAGAACCTACTCAGCATGGGAAGAAGTGAGATTATGATTGATGTGTTTTCCCCTTTTGCTGGGGTCTATCTTCTCTCTGGTTGTTTACCTTTTGAGTAATCACCTTGGGCTGACTGACTGAGCACACTTTGTATTACCACGTTTCTTAAATGGAAAACCATGACTGAATCATATGTTTAATATTCCTTTCCCAAATTAGTTTCCATTGCATTGTAATATACTACTCAAACCACATAAATCAACTGAACAATACAGAAGACATCTGTAAGCAGGAATTTTTACTTGTCTGAGTTCTTCTCTTAGACATCTCTGTATGACTACAACCAATAACCTTCTACTTGTACATCATGCTTCTTTACATGTCCTAAAGCAAGCAATTTATAGTTTGTGCTTCATGTTAAAATAATGTTGTTGCTTTAGGTGGTGTCAGGGATGACTGAAATTTTTATTTTGCTTTGGTTTCCCAGGAAAGATAGACTATTGCCTGCTGTGATTACAAATGATGTCAAGTACAACAAGCCATCCAGGTGAGCCACTTAGGTACAGCTCCTCAAAATCCTCAGTGAAATTCAGCCTTCTATCAGCACAGGACAGTGGAGAATGTGCATGACATCAATGTGAAATATAAGCATCAGTGAGAAGGAAAATACAAGTAACAAGGAGAATGCACACAATTATGAGAATATACACTTTAAGGAAAGAGAAATAACTTTTATTACCTTTACAGGATTTAAAACATTCTCAAAGAAAGCTCTTCTGTCTGTGTCTTAAACACTGATGCATTTGGCAGAAATATCACATCTTTCTAGTGTTCCAAATATGAAGTTATTATGCTTTGGTGATTTCATGGCTGCCAGGATAACTGACTGGTGTCCAAAGTTTCTTTTATGCTATCTGGTTACAGCATCTCTGCTGACCAAGACCCCAGGGGATCTTTGTGCACACAGAAGACACGGAGAGAGCAGGGAAATGTCTCTTGGGAATCATTTAAGCTCTAGTGTCCAGAAACATTCCGGGGGGGGGAAGAAAAAAAGTGATTAAAACACTTAAATAATGCAAGTGTAGCTTTGCCAAAAGCATGCATTAGAAGGTCCAGTCAAACATTTGATACATTCACTGGGGTAACCAACCTATTGTGAGCCTCCTACAAACACAAACTGTAGGTTGTCTTCATAATGAAATGATGGAGTAGCAGAGGGCAGTTTTTCAGTTGACAGGGAGCATGACAGCTAATTGGTACAGAAACAGTCAGCAGAAGTTATGCTTCCATAAGATTTGGCATCATTTTGGAGCTACTAAATTAATAGATATTGTTCTTCGTACATTGTCTGAGACATACTTGGTCTTTACCATGAGAATTTTAAGGAATCTAATAACTCTAGCCTTATAAATAAAAATAATCCAAGGCCTGAAGGTTATAAATAAGATATATCAGTATATGCATAGAATTCTATATTAAAAAACAGATGGGAGAAAATAATATATGCTCAGAAAAGACTGAGAGATTGAGTTTGGTTCTAATATGGAAGAATGTAAAAATAATTCATCCCTGCAGAAAAATATTACCTATGTAGTATTACAGAAGACAGAGAGGCTGACAAGTTCAGCTGCAAACAGTTACGTGAAACTCCAACTGGGAGCAGAGTTTAAATGAAATTCTGAAGGAAAATGGATCATCTCAACATTTTCACTCAGAGCCTGCTTTTGTGTTGATTTCAGCTGTGTTTGGAACAGACATTTAGAGAAGAATTAAGGAAATTCCAGTCCCTTGGGTCAAAATGTTGGGTTTGAGTTTGTGACCTGGGGTCTTGCTATGCTACAGAGCTATTGTTCTCCACATCATTATCCTGCTAATTGTAGCAAGGTTACACTCCTATAAAATGGTGATCTTGGTGTATTCTGAAAAAAAGGCATGATTTAATGCTTTATAATTAGCAGCTGCAGTGGACTTGAACCCTTGTGGTAGCAAATGGAACAGGGTACAGCATTCACAGGAAGCTTGCTGGTATTACGCCATTGATATTCAACATTGAGTTTGTGTCCCGTCCCCCCCCCACACACACTTTGTTGTTTCTAAAGCATTTTAGATGCAGCAGCTCCCTTTTCCCTAGTATTCCTTTGATTTGGGACATTGGCAGTTGTCACATGCACAGATTCCATCACTGCTCCTCATCACTGCTGTCTGGTAAAGCAAGGTCATTGTGTGGGCTGTCAGCTGGAAGTCCTGCTGGCTAAGCTAACCATGGGTAGACTCCTTCTTGGAAGAATTAATGTGCCTTGGATAATGCTGTCTTTATATGAATTGATCCATTGGATACTTTGCTGGTATCAAATATCCTGTGTCAACTTTGTCGTAACTGAAGACCCACACCCTGGATATTCAGAGAAGTCCCAATTTATCCTGAGAGGAAATCACCATGAGAGAGCTTACTTTTCCCACAAAGAAAGTGGGCACCCATGTGCCAAAACCCTACCCCATGTGTCAGTCTGCCAGACACAGTCCTCTGTCAGATAGCACTTGAAAAGCCCTTGCTCCTCTGTATCAGGAGCTCAGCAAGATGTGTTCCAGGGAGGTTGTCATCTGGGAGCATCTTCCATGTCAGGTGTGACCTGAGCAGCACCACAAACTCAAACACAGCACTGAGACTGTTCCCAGTGTCTTCTCTGCTTGTCTGTACATCTGGAGCGGGCCAAAAAGAGTATATATAATGCATGGGAACCCAGAGATCTAAGCTCTGCTCACTGCTGGGATCTGCACTGCTCCTGGGCAACCACTTGCAGCTCCTTCTGCTTACCTTTGTGCTTCCTGTTTTGTTTGTGAACCTCTCAGAGCAATGCCTGATAGACAAGGTCTTGTTTCCAGGCCCTCAGTAAGTCTGTGTAAGGAATCAAGAAGAGTTTTAAGCATTATATATACAAAGCTTATACAACTCCTCCTCCTCCAAAGGCTTTAAATCATTCAGGCTAATCTAATTATTTCACCAAGTAGTGGGCTTGCCTCTCTTTATGCAAAACCCCCAAACACTGTAAGGACTCCAAGTTATCTGGCCACCTTCCAGTTAATTAACTTAACACTGAAGGAAGTACTGAAAAACAAAATTAAAAGCCATCCAATTTCTAGCCATCCCAATTCCTCACAAAAAGTAATGGCTTTACATCTGTCTTCATGCAGAATATGAAAGCTACTTTAATAAGACCCTAACTCTCCTTCTTTTAGTCCATATTCTTAATCACTACTTGATTAAAAAACAAAAAGGCAAAAACCCACACACAACTGATTTCAGTTAGACTGAGCAACAGTACAGGCATTTAATTTCTTGAAATGCAAAGAAAATCATCTGGCCTAGCAGATTCTATTGAAGCTTTCAGTCAACATCAAGTCCCTGAGCAGCCAAACAAAAGGTATGATCAGAAAAACAAGATGAGCATGTTCCCAGAGTGATTGTCCACATGCTTGAATCCTTGTTGGAGTTAGGGACACAGGGAATTCAGACAGTCGTGCAGCAAGTACATGGCAGCTGCTTGCCCAGATGGCTGTGAGGCAATGGTGTACAGATCCCAGGGGGTGGTCTGGGTGGTGTCTGTTTCTGCTGGCACCTTGATCATGCTTCTGTTCATGTGTTGCTTGCAGTGGGTTGTATGTGGCAAGAATGCTTGAAAATCTTTGCAAGAGGGCCATCTCAGTTAGTTTTTTTTCCTGTACACCTAGTAGGACTGCTAAGCTTCATTTCTCAAACTATCCCTCTGTTTTCAGTAGGATCGTGTCCTTTTTTGGTAGCATGTTTTTCCAGGATGGAGTTTAATAAACATGAGTTTAGGGCAGATAACATAAGAATATAATACATGAGCTGCCAGCACTAGTCCTCCTCTATACGATGAAGGTGGGAGAAAATTAGCATGTCAAAGAGTAAAAAGAGTTATTCCTGCTAGAGCTGGTTTAAGTCAGACTTCCCTTCTCCTACCCTGGGTTCCTCAAAGCTAAACTTGCTAAAAAGCCAGGGAATGAAAACTAGACTTATCTCAAGGAAAGTCTGTAACTGGCTGCTGAATCTCTCCCCCTCCAGCCTGGGCTCTGAGCTTTGTCCAATGAATGCCATTTGACAAGTTCAGATTTTAAAGACAATCTTTCTCCTGGTTTTAGTAATATCTGCTCCTTCCTGCCCTAGTCCACATCCTCAGAGGAAAGCAGGATTTGAGACTTAGTCAGAAAACTCTGTGCTTTGGACCCAGATGTGCCACCAGTTCATTGCAGCTTGCTTTCTGTATGTTGATCCGCTTTCCTCAATCTGTGAAGTGTGCACACACCTCCCTTCTCTCCCTGGAGCTGGGAGAGTGAAAATGGGAATATTTCTGCAAGATGTGAAACGTTGCATGGGACACAACCATACTTGTAAACCAGTGACTGATTTTGTGCTGGCTACATTTCAGTGCAGCTCTAGTGCTATGCACACAGCAATGTGAAGGGAAAGTAGAGTGTTAATGCCAGCCAACAGAAAAACTCCATTTTTCCATCACATTTGCTCATCTTAGGAGAGCTCAGAAACAATGACATTCACATGGGAAAAATCAATATTACATTAAATGACATATGTAAAGAGCTCTCCAAAATCAACACTGAGTCGGGTTAAGGAGCTATAGGACAGCTGCACTGTTTGATGCAATCTGACATGTTATTCTGTATGCACAGGTTTGGATTATGATGTCTTTTCAGAATTTCTTTTGCACTTTTGACTTTAAACCTCCTCATTTATTCCCTTTTGCACCTGAGACTATTCTTTTCTATCAGAAAAATAAGAACATTTCTGGCTGTCCTTTCACATCTTCTCGAGGAGATAGGTGTAAGAATATAGTCTTGCACTACTGAAATCAGGGGAGTGCTGCTGTTGAATGAATGCACAGATATATCAAGCTCATGCTGCAGAAAGATATAGGTGCATTTACCTCTCAGTGATCTTTGTGTTCAGTTCCCTGAGGCACTCAGCATCCTCCATTGCTCACAAATGCTGCTAGAGTTGAGGGGAAATGGCTTTTCACAGGCTATTCCTCAACACAGCATGCAAATACAGACATATGCAGTGAAGGACACGACATCTTTCATTTTCATGGATTGCATGACAGAAAGCAGATGGTTCTCAGAAGTGTTTCAGGAACTGAATTCCCACACATTTAAAAAGATCTCTGCTTCTTGAAGACTGGTGCCCTGTGTAGGACTCAGACCATTGCCACTTTCTGTACTTCCAAACGTGTGTTCCCCAGCCCTCTCTGTGTCTGCTCCTGAATTTGGGGGGCACTTGAAAACCCAGTAAGTGCTTATAATCACTAAACTAATAGACTCTGAAGATGTATTTTGAATATATTAGAAGATGTCTATTGAAGCACTAAGCGTCCATCTCACATCTAAACCCTTTAAGCTTCCCAGAATTTTCCTACACCTCTCCCACATTCGGGGCTCAGATTGGAAAGCACTCTCACAGTAAGTTTATTACTTAGGTCCCATGTGAAAATAAGAGAAGCCCACTGTCTCTTCCATCTGACTGTTACTTAGACACTTCATCAAAATGTGAGAGATCCACAGTCAAATCATTTTGTTTCTCTTTAAACCATGTTTAAGGTAACAGAAAGATGAACATGGCTGGGAAATATATACAATGTCAGATGTCAGGGTATGAATTTATACATAAACCTGGAAGGGAGATCAGCCTGTGATTTCCTAGGGGGAAATGTAGCAGTCAAATTCAGTGGGCATCTAGTAAAGAGGGTTCTAAGGTGACAATCTGCATTCATTTCTGGAAATACAAGGGAATTCCAGGGAAGTCAGCTTGGATTAGACCCAGTTCGATGTCTGGGCTTCCCCTAGCACACTGGCAATTTTGTCTGGTAAACATTGGTGAGAATGATCTGGAAAATGCAAGTTACCCTGAAAGTCAAGAATGTCTGGGTAGCCTCCATGAGAAAATGTGTTGGTGGATATGCCAAGGTAGAACAGTGTTAACTCATTTGCTCTGCATTAATTCCTATACCATGACATTTACCCGCTGCTGAAAATGGTCCCAGACTCCATACATCACTTTTGCCTAAGGCAAATCCTGCCTCCACAGCAGATGAGCTATTACTGTACACAGTGGCACCAAGCCTAAAGTGATTAGGGATTGTCTTTCCTACTAAAAAAATAAAATCAATATTTAATGACCAGGTCAATGTTCCACCAGAATACTATGTGTACAGCAGCTTGTATGATGACCCCAGGGTGAAATCAGTATCCTGCTTAGCCTTGTTATTGGACTTCTCTCTGCCAAGCATTTTTCAGCTTAGCTCTCATCTGTCTTCTCAGGAAATTTCTTAATGTTGTAGCATAAAGACATGATAACTCTAGGGAACTGCATGGGGCACACATGCATTTCAAACAAGAGCTTTGTGAGTCTTAGAAGGAAACAGTTCTATTTACTCTTTCTCTGTTCCTGAGAGGATCTCTCTCTAGCCACTGCCCATATTACATTTCCTTTTACTCAGTATCACAGCTCAAAACCAGCTGAGGAACAGCAGCATTTCTTTATCAGTGCTGCAGAAATCTCCTCAGAGGCAGGTGGTTTTGTATCTATTTCTGCTAAAAGGTCCTACAAGCCTACCCAGGGAGGCACCTCCTGCATTAGATAGAATGGACATTAATAGTAAATCTCACACAGTGGCAGACTGCTAGGATTACTCCCTGTTCCTCATGGCATACTCTAACTTCCCAGAGCTTTTAAAGGATGATTTGCAGCTCTGATAATAGTGGGGTGAGTGTGTAGAGCACTTTTACAACACAGCTAGCTGGTTTGTGCTAGCGTAATCATCTTTCCATCGCAATTTTTCCCGATTACATTGATTCTGAGGAAACACCAATTAACATCCATTTGTACAGAAAAAGTCACAAGCTCAAAATGAATTTACAAGTGTCTGCCATAAAACATGAGCATGCTTTCCATGTTCAGTTCCAAAATGTAAGGTAAAATGCATTGTCCTTATAGGGTGGGATGTGCTTTAGTGTAAACTCATAATCCCTGCTGCTTCCAGAGAAGCAATAATGGAGACCTGAATAACTTCTTTTGGTCATTCAGCTTCTTTTACTCCTTGAGTGTTTTATTTACTTACATGGAGACAGTGTAAAGTGCTACAACCAGGGTAAATTAACAGAGCTTGGAAGTGATAGTCTTGAACACAGTGTGCATAGAAGTTAAGTGGCAAAATGTCAAAAATGTATTTTCCCTGTTTGTTTTTGTGATTCAGACTTAATAGCTCTAAAATACATCATCCATTTAAAGGAAATGCCCTGTGAGAAGCCCAAAGATGAGGCCCCCTCTTGATGTAGAGTGCAGTAAGCCATCATAGTTTACATCAGCTGAGGCTATAACTCCAAATCTCCCATAATTTTCTGAGATGTCAATTTGTTTTCCCAATTTTGTGAGCAGAAGAGAGAAATAAAGGAGTAGAATATGAGGGAGAAAAGTAGGAGAAAATCCAATCTGATATTTTCAATAAATTGAGAGAGGACCTACAGGTTTCAGTTTCTCCACATATTTAGGTGTCATGTGTTGGACATAAATGTTTCACAGATAGAGAAATTTGAAATCAATTGATTCAGTGAAATATTCCAGGTAGACACAAGAAGGGAAGCATACATGAGATCAGTTGACATCAGATCAGAGGTCAGAAGAGTGCAGGGACTGGAGACAAAATCCATATGCTGTATATAGAGGAGCTGAAGTGAAATGCAAGCCAATATAAAAAATAGTAATGCAGAATGATTTTACCACTTTGCTGTTCTTTCTGGCCTAGATGGTTCTTTGCTTATAACAGTTCTCACAAAACTAAAAAAAAACACAACCCAAAACAAAACAACAAAACAAACAAACACAAAGACAAAAAAACTCTTCTTGCTGAGTGTTTTTTCCCAGCTAGGCTCATAAAATGTCTCTTTCCTCAGCGTATGCAGAGTTTATTTTCATGTCTGCAATATATTGCAGGCAACAAAGGGCCAAATGTGGGGGGAAAAAAATACTTTTCAGCAGAGGAAAACTCTCCTTTCAAAGCAAAATCAACATCTCACAGCAACTAGGAAAAAAGTATCCTTCCCTTCAGCAAGATGAAGAAGGATAATGGAGAGGTACTGAGCTACCTGCTACTTTGGCACTTGGCAGCCATGAGACCTTGGTTAACCTCTCAACAGTGACTTTGAGACTTGACAGCTGCAGAGAGAGAGGCACTCACAGATAGTTGTGAGGATAGATAGATGATAGATGTGGAAGAAAGATCTTGACAAGAACTTGTGGTCTGTTTATAGATATGTCTGTTGTAGTAAGACTGCAGTATAAGACTCAAAATGTGTAATAGCTGCTGTCAGGTGCTGGGTATTGTCTAGGGTTTTGAGAGTTATGGGACTTATGGCTATTTAGTTACTAGCTGTTAATAAGTAGTTATGAATTTTATTATTATTTATTGTCATTCTACCTGATTAAAAAAAAACAAACTGTTTCTCCTTGAAATGAAAGCTTCTGTTACCTGTATAATGAATGAATTTTAGTAGAAAAATGTCTTTTCCCTCAAACTCTTCCTATATCCACAGCCTTTGAGACTGCAGGGAGAGTCAGTTATAGGGGTTTGTTACGCTCAAATGTTCTTAAAAAGACATAAAACTAAGCAATACAATGACATACGTTATTTAATAGTGAGGCATGGGGAAAATAATATATGAGCTGATTCTTTTCCTTGCCTATAATTCCTTGTATGTTTTGCATTTCTAAAGAAAAGATTTCCTGGATGAGGTCAGAGACTTTCTTTCCCAGAGACCTCTCTCCTGGCACCACTATGAAAAAAAAAAGATGTTTTTTTTTTAACTAGATTTTCTGTGCCCCCACAAAGCAGTATTGTGTACATAAATGGTACTTAGAGATTGCTCTGTTTATTCTTTAATCTTTTACAGTGGAGTCCTATAACACATGTCAGTCAGCTCTCCATATTGATTTCTTGGGTGTATCAGGTACCAAAGAAAGCACTATCAAAACCAGACAGCCTGATAAACTTGTTGATTCTCAGTGCTCTTTTAATCAGATGCATGAGATAAAGGAAAAGTAAATAACAGCACAAGAGGGAAAGGAAGGTGAACTCTTAAACTATTGTGAGATTAAATCCCATATGGTATTTCATATCTAACAGGACAATTATTAGTCATGCACAGGAGCTTAACTACTGTTTCTTGGCACAGAGGCTACCATGTGGAAGCTCTCCAGTGTTTCTCCTACCAAACAACCATACAATTCAGTCTCCAGCATGAGAGTTCATGCAGATGCTCTTTGCCTCATGGAAGCTCAGAAAAGCTGTCAGAAGTAGTGCC
Source organism: Bucco capensis (assembly GCA_013396975.1). Lineage (NCBI taxonomy): Eukaryota > Metazoa > Chordata > Aves > Piciformes > Bucconidae > Bucco > Bucco capensis. Next base: position 812,583 of record VWZO01010925.1, read on the forward strand.
TGTTGTACCTTGTGCTCTCTCTTTGCTAGGAGCCTCCTGTAGCAGACAGCAGAAGATGTTTAAGTGTCTGCTTGCAATGTCCAAGGGCCTTGCTGTACCCAAAAAGCTACTGATCTAGTTGTAGACAATGTGAAAAGCTGTTTCTGGAACAGAAGATTGATTAACATACCTCTGTGTATAACTATCAGCTATTATCTTCCCCACTGTTTCTCTTCTCAGCCTCACACTACAAATGTTAACAGGAAGAGTAAATTTTCACCTAAGGTTATGCAGACTAAGCAATACATTGTAGAAAAAAAATCCACAGTGAAAACACAAGAATGAGGGGGTTTTGGCTTTTTTAGGAATCTTTATCAAGAAATAAGCTTGCTTTAAATATTCAAAGCTCCTTTGCCAATGGAGGTCGTTTTGCCATTATGTTTGCCTTTAGCAAAATCAATTTATACACTCTCTGCATTTTAATTTGAAAATTTTATTGTCCTTTAATTGCTTTCAGATTCATCTTGCATCCAGGCAATGTGAGTATTACCAATGTTTTTCTTATGCCTTGAAATGCAATAAAAGCTTTCTGTAATATTTTGTTCCATTGTTAGGATGGTCTTAATGCAGTAAAGAAAAAGCAAACAAAGAAATGAAAAATCTCTAACCAGAGCTGCAGGATCAACATGTTGCACTCATTTCTCATTCAGAAGCCTCTGTATTAATTCAGCCCTGAAAAGGTTGAGTTTATGGATAATATTGTGGCCTGTCACTGAGATAAATATAGAGCAATTCCTGGCTGTGCTACAGACATCTTATGAAATCTCAGGCATGTCTCTTGATATTGGTGTGACTATCTGTTCAGTGATGGAAAATATCATTTTTACCACTCCCATTCCTGTATACTGTAAATTCCTCACAGGCATGCACAATGCTAAGTATGCACAAAGCATGTGGGTAGACACTGTGTTGCTCTCACTGGGGATTCAATTGCTACAGAAACTAAGGATAAAAACTTCTTTTTTGCTTGTTTGGTGTTTTTTTTCCTCTGGAACACAGATGGCCTGTTGGTGTGCCCAAAGGGATACTTGATCCATGCAAGTTATTCCATGGAATTGTATCTCTTTTTAGGGGTAGCGTTGCTGCAAGTGTTATAGTTCAAGTCCACAAGTGAAGAAAGTCTTGCAGGGAGATTATATTAGACAGCATGATCCAGCTGGAAAAAAATATCTGTGTTTCTGAGCATTTTAGGCTTCTTTGGTATGTAACAGAAGCAGTTATCTCTCAAACTAGTTACAGGCTATAAATCTTGTAATTTTTTTTGTTGCTCAAATAGTCACTGAAAAGGGAAGTGTTTTATTTTAACAGAGCAGCTGATCCTAGGTGTGTGTGTTGCTCTTCCCAGCCTTTTGGAAATGCAGTCTCCAGATGAAGCTCTCCCTTTTACACCTACAAACATTGTTTTGCTAACAAAGATAGATTTCTCTCCTGCCCTCCTGGCTGACAGATTTCTTTCGCTCTGCTCTATGTGGTTTACTAAGCACTTCACTTGTCACTGACATTTCAAAATATCAACAACTGCCAAAATCATGCATGCTAAAACTGAAGGCATCATCAGATTTTGGACTGAAGACCAATGTCCCTTGTACCACCCCAGGACCCAAGGTTCCTTCACTTAAGAACAGCAACACTCATAGCACACAATGGAGCATTACAGAGACAGCTAAGCCAAGCATACTTTGAAAGCTGAAAACATAGATCCATGGCAGCACAATTGTGCATCAGCAGGAAACTAGCTCAGGAAAGGACCTCATAATCTGCTTATTATGAATTTATATAAAATTCATATTATATATTTCACTTAGCTCTGATGAATTAGTGACCAGATATGAAAACCTTTGCCAGTTTGGCTGAAAGGAAGTGCTGTTAACATTGACAATTCTGATCTCAGGAAGAATAGATCTTTGAGAAGCTGAAGTGGGGATTGCTTTCAAAGCTTGCATAAGAAAACCTGTCCTTAGAATGCTAACAGCCATTTTCAGTGATAACCCTGTATTTAAGTGATTCAGGGCAACTTTCTTAGCAAAAATGATCATTGCAGAAAAGTGATAATTTCAAGGTAAAGCCAAGGTTCACTAGATGATTGACAACTAGATTAAATTTGCAAGCTTCTACTAAAATAAGTTATTTCTGTTGTTTGCTTGTAACTTGATGCTTAGTTATATAGAATATTGCTACCTGTTGTGGCAATATTTTCTTTTCTTTTAGCAAGTTGTTTAGAGCTGAATAACAATCACTCCTTTGGAGTCTAACAAGACTTCTATGATGTTCATCACTAAGACAAAGCTCTTCACAAAACACTTGAGTATATTTCCATGAATAAAGTAAAGAAAGCAGTTACTTAGTGTCAAAACCCATGACAAACCTATAGAACCTGTGTGTGTACCCATTGGACCAGGGTTTTGGAAAATTTTTTTTTTCTCTTTAATGTGACTAAATTTCAATAGGTTTTGGCTATCAAAGAGAAGTTTAGCATTGAGCTATGCCCAATGGTTTTATCAGCTCTAAAGGAAACTTAGCCAGATAAAGCTACTGTGGGTTTTGCCCATGAAGCAGAAGCTGAAGCTAAGGCTTGTTCAGCCTGGAGAAGAGATAGCTTCAGAGGAATCTAACAGCAGCTCCCAGTATCTATGGGAAGTTCTCAAGATGATGAAGCCAAACTCTGCAGTGTTCCATGGTGTGGGGATGAGAGACAAAGAGCATAAGTTGAAAGGATAGAGGTGCCTGAATATAAGGAATAACTTTTCACTATGAGGAGAGCTGAGCACTACAGCAGGTTGCTGAGAAAAATTTTATCTCCATCCTAAAAGATGTTCAAGACTAGGCCTGATAAAGCTCCAAGTAATGTGATCTGAGCCGTAACTGACCTCACTTTTATGAGGAGGTTAGACAAGAGAGCTCCTCAAGTTCTTTCCAACCTGGATTGTCCTATAGCCACACAATCCTTTGTGCATTGCTACACAGAGGTACCCAGACCTCCTTCTGTAAGTGTCATGAAGAATAGCAGAGTTTGAGGGCTTTTCTGATTATGAGATGGTCTTGCAGTGTTATCCAAGGATAACATCCCTGGTGGGATGGCATCGTACCAGTGACCTGTCACTGCCTTTCTCTAAGCCTCTCTGCTGCCTTAGAGAGGCTCCTAAGCTAGTCAGCAGCACAAGGGAGTTTTACATCTCCCCCTCACTGAGGGAAAGTTAAAGAAAAACTCTATGCTGTTTCAAATCACAAAATGGTAGTTTACTGTTGTTTTCCTACTGAGTTTTATATTTTTTTAAGAGATTCATTCATTATGCACAGAATGGGCAATATTTAATATTTATGTCTCTAGTAGAAGCAGTTGAGATGAAAAGCAAAAACTTAATTGGCTTTCATGCAGATTTTAATTCTCTCAATATGGCCATTATAGCTTGTGGTCATTGTCCTGAAGTGTTGTGATGCAGTTTAACATTGTCAAGAAAACAGCAAATGAAAATAGCATCAATTTTGCTCCATAAAGCAAAAATGGGCTGCCATCCATTCTGAGGCTGAGCATGCCTAGTAGTTCCTGGTGTGAGGCAAGGTTTCCCAAACTCTTACCTCCCTGATCATTGCAGGTTAATTAGAACCTGGAGACTGGTGCTTCATCACCCTCACATTGCAAAAGCCAGAGGAGGATGTTTAATAAACTGCACTGGAAGTTTATACATGTTTATTTCTGTCAGCTTCTGTTTGTATTAAAGAATAACACAATTTAGCTCTTTCTAACCTAGCTGAGGTAAGGATTTATCTGATGCTGGTTTCAAAGGCAATTAGTAAGGCTGAAAATTACTCTTCTATTTATTACTGTATTTTCTTTAGTGGAAGCTACAACCAGCTTTTGTGTTGCCCCTGCCTGGGCTCAACATAAGTCACGTTGTACCTGCAGCAGCATATCTAATCTTTCTGGTTCATTGTGGAGATAAGGAAAGTCAGCTCCAGCATTGTCTTCTGCAAATCTTCTGAATTCACAAAATCATGTTTGCCTAAGTGAGCAGTTAATAAATCCCAGCCCTTGACACTTATTGACTAAGGCTCCAGAAGAGCTAGAGCCATTGCTAGTGGTTTATTAAAATAATAAGCTGAAAGGAAATCCCTGTCTGAGTGCTGAAGATTTGTGATCTATCAGCTCAGAGACTTGGCAAGGAAATAGAAAGTTAGGTTAAACATTTCCCATTGGAATATATATATATCTATATGAAAAAAAAATAGGAAAATGTGTTTTCAGTGAACAAAACCAGATACAATTATAAAAATTTCCTCTGTACTAGGGGAATAACTGTGTTCTCAAAAAAAATCCTCCATCAAAACCTTTATTTTTAATTGCTGGTTTTATTGGTGAGAATAAAAATCATATTCCAGCTGCAGGAAAACAGCCTACCATTCTAAACTGTGCCACTTATTCATAGGATGACATTGGAAAATTGATTTTCCTTTCAAATTCCATATCAAAAATAATGAGGACTGTTGATCTTCATTGCTTATGGGCTGTTGAATGATAGAAAACACTACACATCTATGAACAGTGGTTGCTGTAAAAATAGGGAATGTGAAAACTGGACAGTTAAAACTCTTACTAGACTTGTGCAGTTGTGAAGGATGGTATTGGTTTGTGTTTGTACACCAACTACAAAAAATTCCCCTGTCCCCCCCCCAAAAAAAGAGATTCCAGGTGAAACAGGATGTTTAGGCCTGCAGTTTGAAGGCTTCTGAATACTGAGGTCTCCTGGCATCTCAGTTTTCAGACTGCAGCCCTGTAAGAGCAGCTAAAGACAGCTCAGGGTTCATATTATTGACATTTTATTGGTTCTTTTTCCAAAGTGAGAGAGAAAATCCAGATGCCCTTTGGAAAGCCCCTTGCCAAAGAAGAGGATAAGGATTTGCTTCATGAGTAGAGGAAGAGACAATCATGTCCATGCTGGGTGGTGGTCCATTCACTTATTCTTCTAGAGCAGGAAGGATACTTTCCTTTGCATTAAAGAATATGAGGCTTTTATCTTGACATTCAAGAGGAGATTAAGCTTCAGTGAGTAGAGCAGGATCCTGTCCAGTTCTAGCAGCAGTAGAAAAATCCATTTGCCTCTGGTTTTAGAATTTCCCTAGAGCTGGTTAGAGCAGTTACTTGCAGACAGGAATACAGCAAGCAGGGACAGGAGTTCTTTTGCATTTCATTTTCATTTCGAAACACACTATTCTGTAGCCACCACCTTTTCTTGGATACTTTTTTAGCACCTTATCTCCTGCCTCTTATCTGGCCATTTTTGTGCATACCATAAGAGAGTTGCTGAAGGCTGCTGCCATTTTTTTATGCTGATATGAATTGAAAATTATTAAAAGTAATTGTCATATCTAAGTATCAAAGTGAAACTAACAAATTCTGCATTTTAGTTTTCTTCTATTCTTGAAAAAAATAGAAATAGCTGAATAACTATAAACATAGGAACAGCTAAGAATGTATCTGATAGGATGTCTAAGGTACAAGTGTTACATGATAAGATCTTGCTGCCAAAACAAACTGTTTGGTTACCTTGACTCCCCAAAGGCTCTTGAACTATGATGCTGAACCACTCTTGAAAAGCCTGTTTCTGTCACCATTTGGGCATGTGCCTCTTGTATTGCCCAATTTAAGTATTCCCTGAACAAGAAGCTCTCTCAAGAGTGATGATGGGAAGTCTTGGAGCTCAGTCTCCTTTATTGCCTTCATTATGAAGGTAATTTATTAAGTTTCTTTTTCTTTTTAAATCTTATTCCTTGGAACAGTGCTTTATCTTATTATCCATGAAGGCATCACACTCTCCTCCTCTCTGCAGGTACATTGCTTCATTTATAAAATGCCAGTATAAGGAGTTTTGACCCTCTTTTTTTTTTTTAAACAAGATTTTTTTTTGCATTTTTTTCAAAACATCTCAGCATCTTTGTATAAAAATATCTTTCACTACAAAAAAAAAAAAAGAGAAGAGAGATAAATAAGGTGTTTTTAGAACCCCAAATTAAAATGAAAGCTTTTATTTAAAGTCAAATATTCAAAATTAATAGAAACTTTAAATATATAAATACATGGAAACTAGCTTTAATTTGACCAGTAACCATTTTTAATAGGATTTTTAGACTGGAGGGAATAATACTCTTCCTGTGAAAAATTAGAGAGCTTAAAAGAGGGAAATCACCTGACATATGTTTTCTTTCCACTCACACAGATGGGACCTGCTGCTCACAAGCCCTTTTTGCCTTTCAGTCACATGCCACTGTGAAAATATGGACTATGTTTAAAACATTAGTGCAGTTGATGGACACTTTAATTAAGGCTTTTTTTTAAAGCTTTGCCAAACTGCTTTTGAAGCATTTGACTGAAATGTCAGAACTTCTTCTCATTAAAATCCCACTTCAGCTACATCCCTCGAGTTACAGAAAAGTTTTTTTCACCACTTCCACTCAGATACCAAGAAAAACTTACTGGAAAAGGTTATTTTCCCTCCTGAAGACCTGACTTGTGATATATTCTGCTGTGACAGATCGTATTTCAGTTTTATGTTTATTTTGGGAGTTTGGGCAGCAATATTGTTTGTGGTATTATAAACCATGAGTCACTGTGTGGTTTTCTTTTTTCATTTTCACAGCTGAAAATCAATTAACTTAGTGAAACATCTTTTTTTTTTTTTTAAATCTTAAACTGCCTTGGTTTCTACTCACAAGCTTGAAGTCAGGGGTTGTGTTAGTCTTGATTTTTTTCTGCTAAAGTTGGCTGATGGGTGTTGAAGTCCATCATGCCTGTGCTAGATCTTAATCTGCTCTATTAGGGGTTGAGGGATGCTGCCAGCAACCTCTGGGAACAGCCTCTGCATTCTTAAAGCTAGCCTTATTGTTCTCAAAAAGCTCTGTCAAAAAGCTCCATCACAATCCAGGTTTAGGGATCGTCGTCNCAATGAGTTTAATGCTCCCTCTGCTGTCGGCACAGTTATCGCACCAGGGGCCACAGGAGACCACAAGTGATTTTCAGACTGTGCCTGAGGTTTAGGGATACTCCCTCATAAATGTATGCTCCTCCCTTACTTGGAAATCTGCTATTCCACATAGCTTTGTAAATATGGACTTGACACAGAAAGTTTAAAATCTGGTGTGTATGGACTAATCTGAGACAGCTGTTTTGCTATGGCTTTGGAGTTGTTGTTCCCTTAGATTCTCCATCAGATTTAGGATTTAAAAGTTCCATCACTGCTTTTTCCCTTCTCTTTCATCAGCTGACTCATAATTTCGTTTTTCAAATATAAACTCATCCTCCATCCTGGTGACTCATATTCTGAAGTTATTGGCTCTTATATTTTAATTGAGATTTCAATCAATCATACATATGCCAAAATGAAACCCATTTGCAGCTCCCCTGACTGCTAGCACTACAGGATGAACTGATCAGTTTTCTGACATTAGGAAAATGGGACTCTGCATATACAGAGAGAGAAAAGATGCTGAGTAAGCAACTTACTCACTGCTACCTACTCAATCTCTCAATCACAATTGCACTCTTAAGTCAGAGTCAAAAATTATTGAAAATATTTCAGAAATAAAAATAACTTTAGCATATTTCTACAGTTGAGTGGTTTGATAGAAATCTGCTCTTCCTGACTTCCAAGAAACTGTTTGTTAAACTTTTCTCAATGTAAAGCTTCTTTTTTAATGCTGTAGAGAAAAAAAAAATATGTGGAGGCAGAGATGAGAAAAATCTCCTGTTTCTTTAGGATATGCTTTCCTACCTAAACTTTTCCAGAGCAAATTTGCTTACTTTGTCCATTTCTCAGCCTGTTAACCTATCCTTTTGTGTTCTAATTGTGCCATCTGTGGTTTTGGGTTTTTACAGTTGTCAGTATTCCAAAGTCTGAGCTTGCAATTAATTTGGAGAAGACAAGTACTCTGTAATATGTAAACTTTAGAGCAGTACAGCTGAAGGGGAGGGAATACTTGGAATAAATGATATTCATGCATTTATTCCAAAAGAAAAACATCTTAGAGGTTCTCTCCTTTTCTCTAAACACCTTGTTAACAGGCAGTGTTTGGCTTTAATTATGTCAAGATAAAAATCAGCATGGTGAAGCTGTGAGCCATGACTGTAAATGATTATTTCCATTCTAGATTCAAATGTCAGTGCTGTGATAGATTTGTACTGTCTCTAAACAGTAAATCTAATGCTGTACATGTAGGTACCCAGTGCCCTTCTCACACAGGCTGTTCTGTGACTCTTTTACTCCTTTTAGGTTTAGTTTGTCTTTGGAAAATACTAGTGGATACCCTTGGGAAGGATGAAGATGCTAGTTTTTTGAAAAGTTTTGGCTTTTAGAAGCCTAAAATACCTCTATGAGTGACCAACAAGAAAGGATATTCCAGACATGGACAATGGACCTAACTGTAATAGCAGTTGGTCATTTATTCCCACTTTCTGACTCTCATGTTTTGAAAATACTGCACCTATTTTTGCCCCATGAGGGACACTGTTCATTCTGTGTTTGCCACATGCACCTCTGTACATGGACAGTTGGACATCATACTTTTTTTTTTCACATATTTTCTAGTACCAAGAGTTTTTTACTCCAGCTTCTGGTGACAAATAACAGATTGTTTGTTTGTGGAATGTTTCATTCCCTCTTTTCAGTCCCAGACCAAGATATTGGTAAACATCCAGGAAGGAGACACAAGTTACACCCATTTCCCATTCACTTCACCTCACACTCACTTTATCTGCTTGAAGGAAGATATTGGAAGAAATCTCACTCCCTTTCTTTCTATGTGTCAAGAGTTAGGGTTGGGCTGGCCACTAAATGAATAAGAGATGCTCTCTATAAACCCTTCTCCCTTACCAGAAGGGGAAACAAACAAACAGACAAACAACACTAAAACAGATTTCATGGAACAGTAAAAATAATAATAAAAAAGTAATAATACTAATTTTTAAATGAAATGCATACAAATATATACAAAAGTAATATCAAACTCCCCCAGAGTCCAAGCTGGACTCAGCAGCAGATGGGAACTAGACTCAGGAATTACATTTAGGAACTGGATTCAGGAATTCACAGATTAAGACTGAAGGCAGAAGAACAGACAGAGTCCTCCTCAGATGCTGGCTACAGAAGAAGCCTTGAGCCTTTCAGCTTTATAATGAGTATGACATACATGGAATGGAAATATTTGTTGGTCAGGTTTGGGTCACCTGTCCTGTCTATTCCTCCCCTTTTTGCTTGCTTACAGCTCTTTCACTTACTGCACCCCTAACCTGATACACAAGGGTTAGCAGTGACCTTGCTCTCCAGAGGAGCAAGTATAAGCAAGAGCCTTTCTGCATACCATTTCTACTAACAACAAACATCAAGTGTTATCACTTCTAGAAACAGATACTGTATGAAGAAATATGTCAGTAACTGCCAAAAGTGCAGATACTTAGAAGAGACTTAACTGAAAATTAAAATCACTGAATGGAGTATGGGTTCTGTTCTAGCTCAAAATAGGACAGTGTGTGCACAAATCCAATGTACTACAAATGTTTGTTTCACCTAGAAGACCTTCTCTTGCATCAGGAATTCCATTCACTTCATTTGTAGTATCTAGAGCTGTGGATTTAAAAGCTTAAACTCTCCTGATAGGGCACTCTGATATTGAATTATACTTTTTCTGCCTTTTCCAGATATGAAAGTTTTTTTATAAGCAACACTGGGACTGAGAAATGACAATCTCAAAATCTAAGATATAATGGAATTAGCTCTTCATCTTTAATGCAAAGATCCATTATTTTCCCTAATACTCAGTTCTTTCATAGAGTTTTGATATGCTTAGAAATTTGGGACTGGTTTTTGGGTGAAGGCAACTATTGGCAGGGTGCTATTATTGAACCACCATGGCCTGAGATAGAAAACACCTCTTTGGTCATCTGTTCCTTCTCATTGCCAGGACAGGATTATTCTTCATTATTGCACATTTGGCTGACATTTTGTCCTGTTTGCTTTTCTTCCTGCCAGCCCAGGAGTTGAGAGACATTTTCCTGGGAGATGATCATTCAGGCTAATAACACTGTTAAATTAAATTAAAACTGAAGCTGTTCAATTGTGAAACATTATGTTTCCCATGGATGTTCAGCATAAGCTGTGGGTGCTTATGTTTTCTTTGTTTCTTTTTTGAAGTGTACTTCCATTTACAAAACAGCAAGTAAGCGGATGTCCCTCAGTATGGGTGCTGCAGCTCCTGCCTCATCAATCTGGGCATCACTTTGTGACTTGCAATGAAAGCAGCACCAGGATCCCACTGGCTTGTGCTGATCCCACAGAATTATTGCTGCCTGCATGAAAAACAAACCAATGGTTCAGAGCCAGCTCACCAGGTTGCCATGTCAAGCTCAGCCAGAAAGACTGCAGGTATTATCACCTGACAGCTTTTTGGCAAGCAGATCCTCTACAAAATGAGTTTATGGTCTTTGGCCACTCAAAGAGGTGCTCATATATTAGAAAAATGTCCTCAGATAGCCTGAACCAGCACAAAAACATACACAAATCTAACCCAGTACAGAATGCATCTGGCCAGATACTTATGCCCCAAAAATGCTGTTTCATTACCCAACAATTAAAACCTAAAGGATGCTAATAGCTCCTTTCTTACTACAGACCAGCAACCTCAGGACAAGATGATTAAAAAAGTGAAGACAGGACATCTATCTTCTCTTCTTCAAGAAGACAAGCTTGGAAGCTTGAACTCCGTGCTGGAAAAGCCAGAAAGAACTGATGCCACTGTTCAGCCTGGTTACTAGAAAGTGAGGTAGAGCAGCAAAGAGTAAATCCAAACCAAGCAAAAATAGTTTTCATGGAATTTTTCTATAGTCTATATTCAGATTGTCAGGAACTCAAGGCCAGGTTATGTGGAGGCAAGGATCTTCAGGTCTCCTCTTTCATGTATTTTGCTGTCACAACCTTGAGAAGATCATTGCAGCTTCTCTCCAGTCTCCCAGTGGATGCAGACAACTGAGAAATGCTGTGGTATGGCATGGTAGGAAGGGACAGCTTATAAAGCAGGAGATATATTTCAGTCACTGTTTCTAATAATGCAGCCTCTTAACTTTGTCCTGTGATTAAACTGTAAAAATGTCTTCAGGAAGTGTCTGCTGTGCTCTTGTCTCAACAGACTCTGTGGCAAATGGGGAGTTGTGCCACTCCTGCTAAGCTAAGGTTGAACTTTCTATCACCTACTCTACAATGAGTAACATCAGATGCCATTTCTCTATAGCCTTGACAGGGTAGATAAAATTCATAAAAGGTGAATTATTTGAAGCAGTGTTTTCTAAGCTAAAATAAAAGGACTATTCGAGTAACAGAAGGACCAAAGGATTAGAGCAAAGATGCTGGATGTTCTGTTATTGAGCTCACTGAACCAAGGACATTCAGGATTTAAGTAGAGCACACTGCAGGAGATGGCTCTAAATGTGCACTTTATTATGATGAGACTCCAAAGAAGGTACAGAAGGGAGTATATTCTTTAAAATGCAGAAATCTGAAAAGGTGTGAATAGCTTCATCAAGAAATCACATGAATATTAATATTCATATACTCATTTATAAAGCAATTGCTGGTGAATCAAGTTGGTTATCTTCAGAGCAAGGTGCAAAGATGTTGTGTTTAATCAAGTATTTTTTAACTGGTTTATTAATTAGGTTCCACCAAAGCAAAGAAGCTCAAATAGTGGCACTGAGATCTGAATGAGTCAGTTCTGAGAAGAGCAAGTGTTACTTTTGAGGCTTGTTCATTACTGCTTGATATGCCACAGTATGCTAAAATTAGCATTAGTGCACTAGCTGCATATTCATTACAAAAAGATAAAATGAATATGGAATCAAACAGATTAAGTGCAAAGGAGAATAGCAAAGGAAAACTGAGAGGCACTGCACTTAGTGCAAGTATTGCAGACTCCTACAGGAGTATTTCCATGTCTATTTGAAATATGTTTATAAATAAAACAAATCCTTGTGCTGATATTTAGACTTCAAGAAATCTTGGCACCAGAAGCACCTCTGCTTTAAGCAGGTTTCTGGGCCTTTTCTTCCTTTTCTAAATCACTGAAACAGAAGCTTTTGAGACATGTAAGTTTTACAACAAGGTTTTCAAAACTGGAGACTGGAGACTCATGAATTTTTGCACAGGTATATAAACAAATTGTCAGATGTAAAAGTACATGCTGAGTACATTTGAAAGAAATTTGCCAAAATAAGGCTTTTGGAACCTAATAGTTGACTATGTAAAAGAGGCAATTAAGTGCCCAGAGTCAGATCCTCAGCATGTAAACAGAGTCACAGAATCTTTAAGGTTGGAAGAGACTTCTAAGATCATCAAGTCCAACCATCTACTTAACACTAACCTGCCACTAAACCATGTCCCAAGTAGAACATCTATATGTTTCTCAAACACCTGCAGAGGTGGTGACTCCACTATCTCCCTGGGCAGCCTGATACAAGATTTAACAACCCTTTCAGTAAAGAAATTTTTCCTGCCATCCAATCTAGACCTTTCCTGGTGCAACTTGAGGCCATTTCCTCTTGTCCTCTCACTTTTAACCCAGGAGAAGAGATCTACCTCCCTCTCGCTACAATCTCCTTTCAGGTAGTTGTAGAGAGATACAAGGTCTCCCCTGAGCCTCCTCTTCCTCAGACTAAACAACCCCAGTTCCCTTAGCTGCTCCTCCCACAACAAATTGTCCTACTACTCTTTCCAGGATTTTTGCAGGTTTTTAGGAAAACTAAAGGAAGGTGATCCAAAAAGCCTAGTGAGAAAAAGAATATCATTGTACAAGGAAAGATAAAACAGAAGAACATCCATCAGTTGAATGTGGTTTAGTTAGATGAAACCCAAGATGTATTGGCAATCATTTAAAAGATATTCTGCACATTGAGGTGTGAGGAGGTGATTTACAAACCCATTGTTTGCAAATGCAAATGAAGGAAAAGAAAGGCATGTAAGCAAAACTTTGTGCTGCATTCACAAGTTTAAACAAGGCAAGCAATCTAAATTTGGATTAGAAATCATGATACTGAGATAATCCTTATATTTGAAAAATGTAATACTCTTAGAAGATGCTGAAATTTAAAATGTATTATTTACTAATAAGAATGTAAGAGCTCTTGAATATTAAAGAGTTGAGAGAAGTTTGGGAACGAAACAGATCTTAGTTTTATGAGAGCAGAATGCTCTGTAAAAATAAATCAGTATTATTATACCTTACATTTCTTCTGATATGATACAGGAATTGGGCAATAATTTCCCTAAAGGAAATGGCATATAATTAGTAGGATATGGTAGAAAGTTTAATTACATATGGCTACAGTGACTTTCTTCCATGGAAGGTGAAATTACTGCTGTATTTTATGAAAGGAATATATATGAACTTTTCTTCATTTCCTGAGGTTATTAACAAAAAGTTTGGGGAATGATTGAAAAAAAGAGACTCTTCTCAGGAATTTACATTCAATTTTCAGAATCTGCCTGTTCCTGAGTCAGAAGAAAAATATGTTCAGAAAAAGCAAGGGAGACTTATTCAAAAGAATTCAAGTTGATTTTTGAAACTGAGTATATTCGTGAAAGGTCATGACATCAATATGAATAATTCACTCCTAAGAGATCTCCCTTTTCATCTAGCATGAAAAGACCCATTACATGGCCAAGCCTCTCCCAAGTGTGCTCAACATCTGGGACAACAGTCAGAAGTGTTCATAAAAATAATTCTGCTGAAAAGATGTCCTTTTGGTAGAGCAATCTACCATCACTAGTATGACAGTGGGGTTTCATCACTTGTCTGGCAGAGAACAAACAGCCAGAACTTCCATAGAGAAAGAATATTCTTCCAGATATCTCAGTGCAACTAACATCTGAGTTTCTATTTCAATAGCACACTTCAATTACAGGGAAATTTTATATAGTGTGATAATGAAGAGTTTCTAGCCATATTCTAGAAGGCTGGAAGGTCAGGGCTGTATGACTTTTAAAAAATGATGACAAAAATTGATATGAAGGTTGAAGCTAAAAGCAGCTAGAATGGAAGTGTGAAGCCACCCTTGGGCTGTCTCCCTTAACTTTCCAGTTACAGCGAAGAGCAATTATTCATCCCTGGGTTTTCAGAGAAAAAAAATCTCTGGTAGAGGCAGAAAAGGACTAAATGGAAGTAACTGAAAAAAGTGAAGTTTAGCTCTGCAGGAAGACTGTTCAGCTCAGTGAAATCTCTAGAGAAAGACAACTTTAGGCTCCATGCCTCCATCACAATGTGAGGGCACAGCACTCTTCCCACTGCAATAAAACAGCCAACTGTCAGTAGACAACTTTCCTACTTGGCAGCATATGTTTTGCTTCAGTTGATTTTTCTGAGTAGCAGCCTGCAAGCACAGTGGATGCTGATGTTCACAGTGGTGTTATAAACTTCCAACTTCCAATCCATTAACCATGGTCACCACATCTTATTATATAAATACATGTAATCCATCAAACAATTCAACAAAGTAGAACTCTTAAAAGTTTGTATAACTGACTTATAAACTCTATTTGCTGTGTGGAATATGCACAGAAGGCAAGTTAACTGAACAGTTGAAAGCACACCATAAATTACGTACGAATCAAAGCAGATGTGGATGTACAAAAACAAACAACACCTCCCTTCCCCCAAAACAAAGATGAGGATTAGACTTGAAAGCCATAGAAGGTTCAACATTATGTTGTGGGTTATGGTGTTGGATCTAAAGCATTGGAATGAATGTTCTTTGGGATAAGGGGAATTCAGCAATTTTTCATTATCATTAATCTCCCAAAAAGCATGTCTAAGAATAAAATAGCAGCCAGTAGCTAATTAGACATCTGCTTTGAAAAACAAAAATTCATGTTGTGAGCTTTTTTTCTGTGGAATTAATACATGTGAAATGTGCCAGACAGCAGGAGCTGGCAATGGATGCTCTCTATTTGCAGAGCAAATGCAGACCCTTGTATGCCTTTGCCAAGCTAGGAAAGTTGCTTAGCCTTCCCCTAATATAGCCCTTGCCAAAAAATAGTTGAATCTATTCAGGATCCTCTCCTAAAAAAAAAAGTGTGGTCTTAAAAGCCTTTGCAGAAGAGCAGCCACAACTTGAGGTAGCATATGTGTGTACTGCTGTCTGTCTGCAAACATAAAAGAAAATAGGCAGTGACACACTCTAGAGTGTGCTAATCCCCAAGCCTGTTAATTCCCATCCACCTTATTTTCTAAAAGGCTGTTCCTTTTAAAGAAACTACCTCTCCTCCTTCCAGATGAATGAGCTAATTCATAGGTTTGTGGTCCCAAAGGTTTCAGACCAAAACATCTGAAATCTTGAAATATTTGGCAGAGCAATGTACACATCAGCAAATTTTTTAACTGTAGATGCTGTGAAGTCAATATTGTTTCATGGAATAGGTTGTGGAGGTCTCACTTTATCACAGCCACCACTACTGGGAACCTCTGTAGCACCAGAAGCACTAGATGGACACTTTCCAAGCTTCTGCATTCACAGACAAGCAGTATATACCCACCACATTTGTTGAGAATGGGGCACCCCACCTTATCTCTCTGCCTGTTTTATATATCAAAAGCCTTAATCTCTCTATCCAACCAATCACAATCTTCCTATAAAAGACAAAAAGTCATACTTCTACTCCTCTTTCATACAAACACAAGCACAAAATGGCACAAAGCACACTGTAAAGTCAACTTTTTCTATTATATATCAAGAGCACAGCTGTTGCCTGCCCCAAGGAATTTACTAAGGGTCATAACTGAGATCTAAGGATGCGACCTGTGATGTAAGGGTACTTAGATACACATCTAAGTAATGTGTTGCATTTAGGCTGTACATAAGATTTATCATCTTACTGTATCAAAGTGTCTGCATTTGTGCATATATGTTATCTATAGATCAAAAATATATTGAAACAAATCTATATTATATATATAAATATATCCTTAAATAAATTGGGAAAATTATCTGAAAATCAGGAGAGGTTTGAGACCCATTTTGTTAATTAATATGCCCAAAAGTCATTAATATCACCTACAAGAAACTTTGAGGCATTCATATATCCGTATGCCAAAGTTATTTGATGACTATATATCAAGAAGCTGCAATGAGAGAAAGAGCAATTACTTATGAGATCAAAACTTGAAATATAAACTTCATACACAGGAGGTATGGCCTCAACTCCTTGGATGGTAAGATTGATGGAGAGATAGACAATAGGCTAGCAAAGGCATAGAGTGCTTTCGGAAAACTCTGTAAAAGAGTCTGGTGAAATAAACACTTGAAGTCCAAAGCTCAGTGTTTCTAGAGCCATTGTGCTGTCTACTCTTTTCTATGGTTCCNTTCGTTCGCGAAGCCTAGCCATGATGACCCTGGAGGTAACACTACTCAAAGACTGATAATCACCAGTTTGAGTCTGCAAAGTCTTAATTGTTCCCAAGTCCGTGTCAGTTCTGCAGGACCAGCTGAGTGTCACACAAAACTGAAATCCTCTTGAAAAGCATGATTACCCAGGGACTGATTTTGCCATTTGTTGCTGATTTCAGTGGCACTGTTTGTGCAGTAAGGTTGTAGTGTGAATGAGCTACTCATGCTGCTTGTTTTTAGATAAAGGAACATCTGAGAGAGACTCAGACATAATTTTGCATTCAAGTTGTTTGCACGTACCATGAAACTACTCCAAAGATAATCTCTAGTAGGCAATCTCATGTTTAGAGAAACTGTTTGAAGGTATCTTTCTACAATTCACATCATAATTTTCTTTGATCTTTATTTTCTTTTTCCCTAAAGCAGAATGCCAAAGACAGTTATACCTGTTAAAATATGCTAAGAAAAATACAACTGGAATGAGGACACTTATCTCTCTAAATGCAATACTGGTAGGACAATGCATTGAAAACCACTGATTGCCCTATTTTCCCAATTCTACAAACAACTAAAAGTCTTGTCAATGACAAACTACCAAGCTTGACCTTAAAAATTGTTAGATGAAAATAAGAAACCCCCTTACAAACATTGCTTCACAGTATTATTTTTCAAGCAAAGGGAGGCACAGTTTTGCCACAAGTAGCATAAATATGATTGGATAATTTGCTATCCTGGGGTTATGCATAAGATGGAGTTTGCTTTTAAAGCCTTGGCACCAATTATCTTTATCTATTTATCTTGAAATTAAAAAAAAGTAAATTTAGTAGCTGGAAAAATGTTTTGCACCATTGGTTCATAGATTCTCACAGATGAGGACTAGACAGGACAATTTGATCAGTTAGTCTGATCTTATCACACTATCAGGCACCTTTCACTTCTATGCTGAGCTCAGCAAGTTACCTAAACTGTAACTTCCAGAAAATTTCCCATTCTTAATTTGAAGACATCAGAGCTGGATAATCTTTGCAATGTGCTCCAGTAGCCAACTACCTTAGGGGAAACAAAATCAAATTATCCTCTGTGGATGGCAGAAGTGGAAATATTACCATCATGTCCCCACTATGTCACTTTAGAAATGGGAAAATGAACCCAATATTCCTATTGTGTAGGAAAATGCCTTACCCAGAAGGCAGTATCCAGAAGAGGTGATGTAAAGGTCCCTATTTACCCTGTTGTTACAGGTACATTCACATAAAGATGTCACAAGAATTGCTTCAATTGGTATAACTTAATCTAGACCACATCTGCTAGTTTCTACACAATAAGTGCTGGGCTGAGCTCATGTCAGACATTCTCTGTGGCCCTTATCTAAACAATCAGCTCAGAGCCATACGAGGACTGAATTGCAGAGGTGCCAAAGAGAGCATCATTGTTGCCCCTTCGTGGGGAGCATGCAGAAATGTGCTCAAGGGCTGCCTAAGAGCAGTGATAATGGGCCAGGGGCACGAGTAGGTCTTTCTTCTGGGAGTGGGACTCCATCATTAGAAATAATGGTGTCTTTCTCTTCTGCTGGTGAAAGTTTAAAGATGTGTTTAGAGTACCTGTGCTTTGGCTGATTCTGTAGAGAACAACAGCCTTTCAAGGAAAATATCACTGCAAAATCCTCCCCAAGCTAGTACTGTGGACACTTCAACAGATAGGATGGAGAAGCAACCCATGGTGGAGGCACAGAGCAGATCTTCAAACCAACACAAAATGAGAGCAAACCTCACTCAGCTCCCTGAGATAAATTGGGCCTCACTCTAAGTCCAATGATTTCAATTAGTACCCTGGAACTAATTTCTCTTCTGATCTCTAGCACACCTGAGCTGTCTTGCTGGTTTATTTGCCCCCTCTCCTTTGACTATATTCTTTTCTGGCTGTGGGCCAGAGGGAGCATTAAGCACCTGAATTTCCAAATGTAATTATAGTGTTTAAATAATGATACAGAGCATTGATTCCACTTACTCACAATAGCACAAACTAGCTTTAAGTATTTAACACCTAGGGCAATTCGTGTCTCAATGCTCTCCATTTAATCACCTTCTGTCAATTAGAAAAATCCCTGAGAAGCTGCTCTGCTTATACCATTAGAGAAACTGAATACCCCAGGCATTGCAGAAGCTTTTATTTAGTGTTTTATGTCCTGGAGAGAAAGATTTGCTTGAAACAAAAAAGATAGTGTGTCAATCTTTATATTGCATACCTACAACTCACTCTGAAACAGCTTGGGTACTGCCATAGCCTAACCTGAGTTTTTAACCAGTACTTTCATACTCTCTTTTTGCTGGTCTGGCTGCACAAAAGGACTCTGAGACTGGGATACATAAGTCTTTGCAGAGAAATTAATGTCTAGAGGGCTCACAGCATGTCTGATGCAGGGCAGTCGTGTTTTACCATACCTGGGGCCACATCTGGTGTGCCAGTTCCCTAGTGCATTGACTGTAGATGTCTGTTGCAGGCAGCTGGTAAGGTGCTTTTGGTCCTGAGGTCCTGCAAAGCCATGGGAGTGCTGCATCCTGGTCAACTGTTCTAGGAGCTGAGCTAGTCTAGGACAACCTGAAAGCTGCCCACTCTCTATTTTCTGATCATTTCCGTATTTTCCTCCTCCTAACCTGAACTCCAATCTTCCTTTTTACTAACTGGTTGCTGATTTTCACAGAATATAAAATAGTAGCAATTATCAGACTCATCTATTCACTTTGAAAAATAGAAGGCACAGACACTGCAAATGAAAATGGGAATATGTGCATCTGTGCAAGGCCTCCAGAGGAAAAGGCATTGAGGACTGCTAGGAATCAAATGAGGTTTAGGAAACATTTGATAGAAATTTGTGCTCCTGGGAGGTGGGCAGGGGATATGTATATTGCATATTGAGGAAACTTGGATTTCTTTCAGGGAAAATTATATTTTTCTCCTTCATCCCTCTTCTTTCCTCCCAGTCCCACATGCATTCATTCTCCCTGGTCTGTGAGATTATATGTTGAATATGAATTGGCATAAGAAGTCAGGTCCTCAGCTGTTTCCTCTTGCAGTGTCCTGCTTCATCTGAAGGGGATTTTATGGCTGGAGCAGAAACTTGCACATGTGTTCTCTGGAGAAATTTGGTCTATAAGCTGGTTATAGAGAGGACTTGTAACTGGGACAAAGGTGGGATTTTATCCTCTTTCATCTTTTAAGATTTCTCTTCTTTTTTTACATTAAAAAAAGGACAAGCTGGTTTGTTTCTAAATGCATCATTTTGTGGAGGTTCACAACTCTCATATGAGGTTATTTTTATGTCCAGATAGAGTCCCTGAGGTTTATAGTATAAATGATGACAAATCTAGCTAGAATAGCAGGCAAAGCAACATGGAAAGCCAGAATCAAAACAAAAGGCTATGGAGACTGCTTTCATAAAACAAAATGAGGCAATAAACCAAAAGTAAGCATTCTCAGAAGTTGGTTGTTTCATTTCTGATGGCATCAGCTCCCACAAAACAGCCAAAAAATATAGACACATGTAATCTTTTGCTATATAAGGTTTGTCACATAATAAATATTAGTAGTGCCACCCCCTCTAGAATTGTTGGCTTTATCTGAGGGACCTGGAAAAGAATATCATTCCTGGGAAACATCTATAAAGAGAGGTAATTTACTATCATAGAGAAACTAGTAATAATCACTTTATTTCTCAGTTTTCAGGGCACTCTAGTGGCTAGTGAATTTTGCTTTCATTCACTAACAAAAAAGAATCCCTCATCTGGGAGGAGAAAGACCTGAGACTGGAGATGAAAAGTGTTCTAATGCATGGGTTTTTTTGATGTGTACCATCACAGTTTGTCTAAACACAAAGTCCAAAACCATATGCCCAGTTTTAACTGATCACTTGTTAGTGACAGAAATCAGTCTTTGGATCTAGCTCTAATCCTTCTCAAATTCTAAATTGTTCAGAACAACATTTAAACAATATGCTATTTTTGCTGCTGTACCACATGCACCAAAAAACCAAACCAAACAAACCAACCAGACAAAAAAAAACCTCCAACCTTTTTGAACTGCTCACTTCAGTGTCTGTCAGACTAACAAGATTGGAGGCAGAGACTTGTAATGATACCACAGAATTCTGCTGTGTTTTAAGTTTTTCCCTAACAATGCATAGGCCACAGAAAAAAGAAACTTGATACAGATATTATTGCACATATAATGAAAAAGAGTATCCTTAATGTGAGTTTATGTTCTATATTAAACCAGATTGTTTAGAATAGTGAATAGGCTTCACAGAGTAGCTTGAAGATAAATGCTAAATGAGCCACTTGGATAAAAAGATGTAGTGGGTGGCAGTGATAGAAGCCACTAAGTGGGACTATGATGTCATTAGCCTTTGCTTGCTTAACAGGAATTGTAAAGCTCTTGAAGAAAGAAGGGCTATTCACAAGCTGCTGGGGCTGAAAGCTTTTCTGGCTTAATTATTTAAAACCATAACTGTGAATTGTTAATGGAATCTCAGTTTTTTTCTCTTCTGCAGGAGTGTTTTGTTCTACCTATACTATCGTATTACTGAGCCCCTCCTGGCACTGCACTGATGTGCCTAATCTTTGTCAGACATGGCTCATTTTTCTCTTAGTTTCCAGAGGTCAATGTGAAAGTCTCAGTGCTAAGTTTACATGTATTTAATGTCTGTTGTTCTTATAAAGAGTTATGAAAACGGGAGAAGTTAGAAAAATGGAAGAAATATATGTTGGAAATGTCCCCATGAGCCTTGGGGGAATTGGCTGGTTTGGGGCTAACTCTGTTATATTGGAGTGGCAGAACTGGTGATCACACTTCTAGAAAGCAAACGACTTAAAACTGTAAGGGCATCATCACTCAGAAATGTAGCCAACAGCATCCTGGCCTGGATCAGAAACAGTGTGGCCAGCAGGACTAGGGAAGAGACTGTAAAGATAAACCCCTAGTTTACACAGTCAAAGTGATCATTTGTTCCAAGGGAAAACTTTCTTTGTTTGCAAAAATGCTTTGCTTAAAAATGCTTTTTAAGTCACTGAAGATCATAATTGCTGAACTGAGATTTCAGATGTCATCTACAATTAAAAAACCTTCTCTGTTCATTCTGTTTAAGAAAAATATCTTCTTCTGATTAAAGATACTATCACTTGGTGACAGGAGAAGTTATTATGATAAAAAGTACATTACTATCTAGGATGTCTTCATGTACTTATTCTACAACCACAAGCCATGCAGACCTTTATTTCAGCAGATCAAACTTGAGAAGATAGTAGGGCTATCTTCCTCTGTGTATAACACTAAAGGGCTAATTAGCAGGGTAAAGTTTAGGTGTTTCATATTTAATTCAGTAAACATATTAAATGCAGGCAAGTTCACAAGCACATACAGCATTGTCCTAGGAGGAGGGCTCTGGAAGGTGCCTACACTATTCCAATCATGTCTCTATTTTGCAGCTTCTCTGACATAATTAAAATCTATTGAACAATTTATAGGTAATATTAGTTCTGGATGAACACAAGTCTATTAATTAGGTTTTCCCATCAGAGAAGCTGTCCTCTGTGGTTTGTACTATGTTAACATCACAATATTGTTCCCCAGTGTAGGCTGCAGGATGTAAAGATTCAAATGTTCCTCTTACCGGAAACAATTACTTCACATACCAGAGAGTAATGAAGGAATTGCAAAGTGTTTTCCCCTTTAGCTGCAACCAACAATATCAAGAAAGATCAAAAGAAGGCTTTTGCCCAGATGTCACACTCCATTTCCACTTCATTTCCCCCTGCTTGGTTTGATTGATGCTCCAAGGGAAAGAAAAGAGCCTTGGTTTTTCTCAGCTGATTTTCTTTCTCAAGTGTAAACAAGCAGAGATGTGTAGACTGGCTAGCACAGGAAGCTGACAAGCTAAAATCAAATGAAGGCTATCAAAAGTGGGTACACCCCAGAGTCCCATGATAATGAGAAAAGTACCAGCATCTCCAAGGTTGCCCAGTCACACTGGTGAGCTGATAAATACCCAAAGAGATGAGCTATGTGTGACAAGCTTAGAGCATGTTGCAAGTATGAATAATACATTGTATGCTCCGACATGGAGCACAGCAGTGCTCATGTCCAGTCCTAACACTGAGGCATCTGCTCTGCAACAAGGGTGAAATGAGAGTGCCTTGGAGCAGATCTCAAAAAATGAGAGCATTAAGGAGTCACCAAGTATTGACATTTCTCTTTGGCCTGGGGATTTGAGCAATCCAAGACCATGTATCCTATGGTGCCATTAGGCCTCATTTGCACAGGACATCACGCGAAACTATAATGACATTTGAGGTTTTGAGGTAACAATGTATCTTTTATCATTCTGATTCTCTCATTCTTCTAGTGGGGAGTGAGTGAGCAGCTGTGTGGGTCTTAGCTATCAGCACATGGCTGGAGGAGCCAGTGGCCTGCTTTTAACTGAGTGATTAGTCCATGCCCTCAGGCACAGTCTGAAAATCACTTGGGGTCTGCTGTGGCCCCTGGTGCCATAACTGTGCCGACAGCAGAGGGANCTGCATATTTGGGTTCACACCTGCCTCCAGCTGAGAAATTGTGTCCTCCTACTCCTGTCATTACTGCACCACAGCCCCCTTCCAGCTCCTGCTTGGGTCCAGCTCAGGTCACTAAGGCTTGTGGCTGCTCAGAGGAAGAACATACAGAGCTGTGTCTCTCCCTCTTGAGGAGCCCATTGCATGAAGCCCTTCTTGAGATAACAGTGCAGGACACTAATATCTTCTTCTTTATTGACAACACCTAGTGTAGGTGTAAGGGCAAATACTAAATAATGTAAAAAATAAGATTAATATCAGTTAACTAGGGAAAAAAAGCTTTGACTTACAGGAACCCATTTTTCCATATGCGTTATCTGGTGACTGAAGGGCAAGGAAAGGGTAAATGTGCATTAGATCATAAGACTGATGATAGCTTTCCCTAATAAAATGTATTAAGTGTCATCAAAACCACTTGATATATTTACAACAAGGTCTCCATCGTCCCTTCAGATCTGCTGTGATGGTAGCACCAGGCTGTTAATACTGTTTTGAGTTGGCTTAATTTGCCTTCTAAAATCCAGGTGAATAACAAAGAGTGAGAAGAACTGAATGAACAATCTTAGTAGCAGAGAAAACTTCTTCAAGATACAGACTGAATGAAGGGTAAAGAAAAAAAAATCACAACAGTTTCAGGATGAACATTCCCCTTTTAGATGGCTGCTTTTATAACAAAAAGTTAATTTACTTGACCTCATGTTAGAATCAATATTTTTATTAAGGATATTATTTTTTTCCCTTTTCTTTTCTTGATCTTCAGGTCAGTATTTTGTTGACAACATAATATATGAACCTTGCTTATTCTCTATTATTCCTATTTATAGTATTGTAGATCATCCTTCCACAAAAGAGTTATGTTTCTGAAAATTACTATGTCAAAATTATAGCTCTTCCCCCTATTTAGGGAAAGGAAAAGAAAAAAAAAGAAAGTATTTGTGGAAGCTTTTTCTCATGTGTCTCTCACTGGCATAAATGCAAAGAGATCACTTTAAAATGTATTAAATTACCCTGGCATAAAATTAATAAGGGAGGAGATTTGGATCCATGCTTTTTGTATAGATTGTGAAGTATCAAAACTGCCTTTGCTACATGAAGAGTTGCATTCATATAATTCAGGAAAGGATGGGGTCTAATGCACTCTCATTATTCCTTTATCAATTTTCACTGGCAGCCCTAGTCTATACTATTGAATAAGTTATTATACTTTGATTGATTTTCCTTCTTCAGGCATGAATTTTGTATTTGAGGTAATTCCTGTAAAAGAAAGAAAATTGATGTCATAAAACATGAACCCCAACTTTTTAAAGCAAGAAGTTATTTGGATAATTCCCATGGAAGAAAAATTTTCAGTAATTTGTTCTTCTACATTTGACACTTAAATAAAGAGCAGGGAATTTTTCAGTAGAGGTTGGATTTTTATTCTGATTTTCTCTGCTTTTTTCTCTCTCCTGCTCACAGCAGGGTTTGATGATAGCTGCTCTCAAGAAGAGCTAATTCCACCACCCAAGGAGGTGGTAGAATCATCATCCCTGGAATTGTTCAAAAAGCATGTAAATATGGTGTTTGGGGACATGGTTTAGTGGTGAGCATGGTGCTGTTGGGTGGATGGTTAGACTCCATGATCTCAGAGTCTTTTCCAACCATAATGATTCTAGAAAACATACCAAAGACTCTGATACTCTCTCCATTGACCTCCATGAGTTTTGGGTCAAGCCAAGCTGAGGTTTGCTTGGCTTCTAAGACTGCTGGTTCCTGTTTTCCTAGATTCAAGCACAAGGTAGCCAAATGTGCTTAAAAATGAACAGACCTTACTCTTTCAATGGCTATATGCTTAATTTGAGGAAGACAATTGAAATGAGCATTTTAGTGAAAACCAAGACCAAAACTTTTTAACACTGTGTTTCAGCTTGTGCTTACAGTCCTCCAGTGCTATCCCAGAATTCCTCAGTCTGTACTAAACTTTATCCCTTTATTCTCTTTCAGAGAGGGTATTTCACCATAAGATTTTAGGGTCCATTTATTTTGGGGCGGGTTCATATGCTCAAAATGGACATCTGTAATTTACTTGATACCAGAGAGACAAAGAATGATTTGCTGTGTTTATTCAGGAATAAGACTTTTTTTTAATGACCCAATGCTTATCCTGAATAAATAAATAATCTTGCATATATCATTTGCTTTAAGATGGATGAGCTGTTGCACCAATATTAAAGATAGTTAAGAGTAATTACCCTCCACAATATAAATCACCCTGTTGCTGTGAGGGATGTCACCTTGTATGACAAAAATGGGAGTGTAGGAAATTAGAAAGGAGATTAATATCATGTTCTGATGCTCTTGCATTAACGTTATATACAGTTTGCATCTCTACTGCTTGATCTTTCCATACCTAGAGTAAATTGGTTTATGAAGCATCCAGATGCACATAATGAAAGATTAAATACAGTAAACATTTAAATTAATCTGTCTACTCAGTGTGTCCAGAATCAATAGCAGGATGTAGGTTTTTAGCCTCTTGAGCTAAATTCTTCGCTAATGAGAAGCTTAGTTTTTCATCTAATGGAGCTCTTCTGAAAGGCAAGTGTCTGCCATCTCATCTGATCACAGAAAATGACCTTCCTCTTTGAAAATAACTTTAGTGTACTGGATTTAAACTCAAAATCCTCTCCTAACAAGGATCACTGATAAGCACTGAAGGTGTCTGGAAGGGGAAACCCCAGTGTGGCAGCCAGTGTCTCCACTCAGTGTGTGGCTACACTATATGCTGTGTGAAGACATAATTATGCTCTGCCTGTGCCTTGAGATGGCCAAAAACCCCTTGACCACGTCACTAAGGAGAAGGAGGTCAGGCTGGATTTTGGGACTCAGAGCACAGGCAGTTTATTGCTCTGGGTATTCACCATCATGTATGCATGATCACTCTCTGGATGCATTCTAAAACCACTGGGAATATATCTACAATTCCTTATATGTTTCCATATCTGAAGTGTTAGGGACAAGGAGGAACAAGAAATCTGGTTTGTGTTGGAGGCTAAAATGCTATGTTAAAAGACACTATCCTTTAAGCTTGGCCTTTGTAATTACAGCTTCCTTCTTAAACACATATGAGCTGCATCTCAGCACAATGTATCAGATCATCTGCCAGATGCTGCCCTTGGGAGAAAGAAGAATCTGTAACATAGAGGAAAGAGATCATTTTCCATAGTAGTTTTACATTTTTTGTCCTTACATACATTTAAATTGAAATATATTCAACAAATTCCTATCAAGATCATACTGAGTCAAAAGCTTGCAAGTTCTCACTCTCAATTCCTTCCTGTCAAAGTGGACTGGTCTGCTGAGTAAGTTCAATCACAATGGGACACAGTTTGATGTGGCAGCCAATGCCTAGAAGGCTACTTTAATTGGGAACTATTTTAGAATTGGGATACTGTAGCCTTATCAGATTTGCTTGGATCTGTAGCTTAAAATAAATTGGGTCATTAGAATGTGTAATACAGTTAATACTGATGAGCTGGTTGGTTTAATTACATAAGACTATAGTTTTAATCATTAGATGGTAGGGGTTGTGTTGGGGATCTTTTGGTTTTATTTTTGTTTGGGACCTTTTGGTTTTATTTTTGTTCATTTCAAACTAGTAGCAGCAATGATGCTAATATTCTCCATGCTAAATGTCTTCTCATAGCACATTTACTATTTAACATGTCTGGTGATACAACCTTGAAAGTGTTAAAGAGAAAAAAAAATAAAATCAAACTGAAAAGCTGTGCCTGATGCTGATTTTCTGAATAGAGACATGTTTTCTCACCTCTCTTCCTTGTCAGATGTAAAGTAATACCCAAAGACTCTCCAAGCTCAGAAAAGCCACAGAGATATGAACTAACACCCCTGGTCTATTTTTAAATAGAGAGATTGGTAAATGTCATCTGGGAGGGTGAAGTCTACTTAGAGCAGCAAGCCTAAGCTGTTCACTGTTCACCTTTTTCACTGCATACCTTGTGTAGTGAAGGTCCTTTGAGTTATACACTTACTGGCAAATAATTATTAGAAAAGTAAATCAGTAGAAATGATGAACATATTTTAAAAATTTGATTATGGGCTACCTGATAGCCAGAAGACACCTTTGTCAGCCACCTGGTATCTTTCTGATGAGGTTAATCATTAAGTGCATCTGCACTGACCCTGATAAATTTTGTAAACCACATCCAGGCCAATGAAATACCAGATATTGATGGGCCAGATCAGTAGCATAGATCTACCTGCTCCATCTAATAAATTAGGCCCATGTGGCAAAACACATTGAAGCACACAATATAAACCATATCTTGGGAATGGATTGGGAAAGCAACTCACCATGAGCCCTGCTGAGTCAAAATCAACCTGTGGGTAGATGGGAGATGATTAGTGAACATGAGCAGAGTTACTCTCACCTGGAAATAGGAAACCAGCACCAGGAATTTTCACTTAACACTGGTGTTCACTGCAGAAGTCAAATTATTTAACCTGATTGGTAGTCTATTTTTTCTTTAAGAAGTGTATGAATCCATTAAAATATCTTAGCAAAAGTTATCTACTAAAATACCTTAGCAAAACCATCTGCAGTTTGCAGGGCATTCCACTTGGTTCTCCTCTAAGGGCAAGCTCTGTCTCACAGCCTGCCCCAAGAGATGTAGGACACTGCATGGCACTGAACAGACAGAGCCCAGGTTATGGTTGCAGTCTGCATCACTCAGATTCTCTGAAGACAACAAAATTTGCCAAATTTGTGACAAGCTCAGCCTCAGCCTCCTCTCTCTATTACTGGTCTCATCTCTAAATGTAGCATCAAAAAAGCTGTTAAATGCTGAAGACTTCACAAACTAAAAATATGAAGTATAAATAGTATGTGCCAAGCAGAATATAAATGGTCATACTTATGCAGTATGGGTGGTGTTGGCCACATATGTTCTATCAGAAGGACATTAGGTGAATACTAAATAACCTCAAGAGCAGAAAGTTAAATGTTGTCCCTCTTTTATGTTTATTAGCCCATATGCTCTGCTGTCAGAGGCCGTGAATGTTGCATGCTCAAAGCTGAGAGCAACAGTCCCATCTGCTAAAGCAACTCCACAACTACTGACTTGTAATTTTGATGTGGACCCAGTACTGAATGTCAACAAGATCTTCAGGACATTTAAGAACAGAACCATAAGTGAGAGTGTTATTGTCTTCCAGGTTGTAGGCATTGGATCCAGAAGGGTTTTTACATCTATATACAATACATTTAAAGTATTCCAACTTTTTAGTAGATCAAGATGAATACCAGAAGAGATGCAATGTTTTGTGTAGTGTTTTGGGTTTACCACTCTGGGGGCAAGCATGAGGGTTTGGAGCTGATCAATAACACAATTATGGCTTCTGAAATTTTTTTGTATATCTAACATTTGCTACGTGCTTCATAAATGTATGTATGTTTTCACTGAAATGGAATGTGCAGTGATATGTTTCTTTATTTCAGTCAAATGTAGACGTCTAGCCTGCCATTACAGATGATTAGATAGCTATATTTACTACTCTGAAATTATTCTTAATAATGCTATAGCTCTCAACCTGCTTCTTAAGCTCCAGAAGTAAAACTGGAATTGGGGCTAATTATTTTCAGCAACTCTGAATAGAAGAAAACTGCACACACTGAAATTACACATATGATAGTTCATAAAAACACACACCCTACTGCAACAAAACAACAGGCATTTAAAAAAATCCCTCCTGTTTTATCCATATATCATAAATAATAGGTATATATGTGATGGATGGTGTACAGAATAATGACTTACTTTTCTCAGCAATTGTTTCCCTCACTTATCTTTAGACTACAGCTCTTGCTAACAGCAAAGAAAGGGACAGGACACCTACTTCCCCTTCCAGGGCCATTTTAAAGTAATAGCCTCACACTATTTGTCATTTTCATTGCAGTCTGCTTAGTAAAGGAACAGACACTGACCATGAAACTCCAAAATTGCAGATATAATGTTTGAAGTATCCAGCAGAATATGTCTCATCTGCTCCCTCTGCAAAGGGACCTGGTCTGCAATATCCAGTGGGAGTGCCCAAGTCCCTCACTTGTTACCATGAGAAGGAAAACCAGAAACTAAAGGATACATCTTGAAAAACAGGAGGAAACAAAACAAAACACCATCACTCCCCCCAAAAACCAAACAATACATTATTTTATCTGAATCTGACATCTTTCTATTAATCAAATAAAGTTTATTAATGGATAAGTTCAAAAAAATGGGCCTCTTTGGCCTGAATTCACCCTTTCTGACATTTGATACCTCACATGTAATTGATGTGTCTCTAGCTGGTTTGGGAGCTCTTTCAGTAATCAGAGGTGTTTCTTCTCCTAAGACAGATTTCCCTGAAGGGTAGTTTGTTCCCCTAATTATTTTACACTGACTGTAGCTAACTAGATGACAGTTTTTCAGAGACAGACAGATGAGATAAATCCCACCTTTGGGGCCCTGACCTCCTGCAAATGAATCAGTAATGAAGAAACGAACACTATTAATATAATTTGAATTTCCAGTCTTAATAGCTCTTAAAGGTGAGAGAGAAGAGCTGCATAAACATAGAAAGAACACTGCTACTTGAAATGATGAAGGTCCATGAAGTACATGAAGATGAAGATACATGAAGTATTTCATGTAAGGCACCTATTCTTGTGGAGTGCTTGTTTCCTGTACATTCCTAACAAAAATATTTCAAGCTCCTATCTCTCCACAGCACTAAATGATAAGTTTGATAGTAGAGAGACTGTTATGTTGCATGAGTAGATGCTGCATTCATTTATAAGACTTTAAAATCATTTTGTTTAGCAGCTTGGTGTAAGAAGAAACCATGTGCCCGTGACTTATTCCTAGTCAACAAATACAAGGTATATAGTTTAAACAGAGAGCAACATCTGATACCATCCTTGCTGCTGGGAATAGAGGAAATTGCAGAAGGTATCCCCATTATCCTATCAGCCTAATTTTGCTAAGCTCATTTTAATGAAGCACAGAAATGCAACTGTCTGTTCAGCCTCTCATTCTGGGAACATATTGTAATTAACTGCCTGAGCAGCTGTATGGCAGTAGGAGAAGGCTTTAAATGATGTGGTTCTGTTGATACTACTTGTGTTAAAATGATTTTGGAGATTAGAAAGGAAGATCTGATTGCCTGTTATGGCAGTGTCTAAAGCCTAAATGAGTTCTGACACCTGAAGGAAGTAAAAATAACCTGCAGACTTTGCATCAGCAGTCTGTAAAATGCATTTGGAAGTCTGATTACCATGACCTAACTTGTGCAATTATTTCAGCCCCTCCAGTTATTTTCACATAGTTAATCCTCAAAAGTTGTTTAATTGATACTGTGAATGTTAACACAAACTTGATGGCAAAGGAACAGCCATTCACTGTGTAAGCCAATTCCTTCATTGTCACAAGGAACCAAGATACCACCAATGACATTTTTCATGAGTAAACAACAATGGTTCACTGAAAAACTGAAAAAAATGTACTTGAAGTAACTCTTAAATAATAAATCAAATGGAGTTAGTCTGGCAGACTGCTACAGTTTTTAAGGTAATGATGAGGCAAGCAATTAAGCATTTAAAGTATTAATAGCTATGGTTAAAATACTATCTTCTGTAGGGTGACACAGTAGTTCTGCAAAGCTGATTGCTATCTTTGTTTCTAAAAAGTAGACTGATAATTAAGATGAATTATGATATAGAGTCCATCATGGTGATTTATCATTACATGCAGCTATGAGCCAAAAGGCTACCTGATGGCTTCTGCACCTCTGTGTTCTGTTCAAGTGACCTCAGCAAAATAAGATTTGAACAGAAAAAGCTTTTCAGGTTAGTCTCTAACCAACTGACAATCCATCACTGTAAAACAGCAAAGAAAAAAATCACTGCAAAACAATACCAGCAGATCACTATGCAAAAGCAAGACCTAGCAAGAAAATACATCCTAGATGATACAACCTGTTTCTAATCTCATAGTTCTATTCCTCCACCACTTGCCACCTTTAACAGTCTGCACCACTATTCTACAAAGCCTTCAGGAACAGGTTAAGTTTTGAAACTGGGTTTCAGTTCAGTTTGGTGGGAAATCCTTATGCTCCTAGGCTCAGGCTTCCCCTAGAAAGGGGAAAAGACATTCTATTTTGTGTTGCTGGAGGCACGTGCTTCACTTGTCTGTTTGGTCTGCTGGAAGCAGGGGTGTGCTTCCAAACATTTGATGAAGGGGAGGCTGTGGGAGCTCCAAGAAAGAGCATGGGAGAGAGCAATCTCCTCCATCTTTAAGAACATCTGCAGATGTAAATCTGCATGTGTTTGGGGAGCTAACTGAGTGCAGAGACTGGTAACAGGACATGTAGCTCTGAGTGAGACCCACCCTGGAGTGCTGCATCCAGTTCTGGAGCCCCCAGTACAATAAAGATATGGACATGCTGGAATGTGTCCAGAGAAGGGCCACAAGGATGATTAGAGGGCTGGAGCACCTCTCCTATGAGGACAGGCTGAGAGAGTTGGGATTATTCAGTCTGGAGAAGAGAAGGCTCTGAGAAGACCTTATTGTGGCCTTCCATTATCTGCACGGGGCTACAGGAGGGCTGCTGAAGGACTTTTTAGGATGTCAGACAGTGATAGGACTAGGGGGAATGGATATAAGCTTGAGGAGGGTAGATTTAGTTTGGATTTTAGGAAGAAGTTCTTCACCATGAGGATGGTGACACACTGGAACAAGTTGCCCAGAGAGATGGTGGAAGCCCCATCCCTGGAAGTTTTTAAGGCCTGGCTGGCTGGGACTCTGAGCAACCTGATCTGTGGGGAAAGTGTCCTTGCCCATGGCAGGGATATTGGAACTAGATGATCTTTAATGTCCATTCCAACCCTGACAACTATATGATTCTACGATCCTGGAGTAGGAAAAAGTTGAGGCTGTAGCTTAGTAAGGCCTGTGATCTCATGAGGATTTTTGTGTTTGCTTCTGTCTGTGGAAACAAGACATTCTTGCAACTCACATTTACAGATAGCCTTCATAACCTCATACTTTGGCTAGCTATGGTTTCCCTCTGTAACTACTTGTTTGCAAAAATCACTTGCTGAATCTTGTTTAAGAACATAAGGACTCCCATAAAGAAAACATTTTTCACAAGCTGGTTGTGTATTGCTCAGTGCAGAAGCTTCTGGGCCTTATTAGTGTTATTATTTGTATTTCAGAGAGCACCACAGAGATTTGAGAACAGTTGTTCTTTAGCTGGAAGAATGGATTCCCCATGAAGAGTTCCTTCAGGGGCATTAAAATTGAAAGTAAAAATGGCACAGCACAAAGTAAAGTGTCATTCTGACATAATTATTGGGGAATATAAATTACAGCCACATTAGTACTAAGTACTAAATATTAGCAGAAGTATTTGTCTATTCCAGCTGTAGATTCTAGCAGAGATTTAGACACATAAATGCCTAATAGTACCAGAGCTTTTGTTCTAAGAATATGGATTTTCATATTTGTGCTGTTACAAGCAGCATTAATTCTTCATTTGAAGTACATTTGTCTTCATCATTCAGATATTCCTTTTCATTAGCATTGGAAATTTGGTCAGAAACATGCTGTATTAATTCCTACGATTATCATCTAAACTACCCTCTTGGGTAAAAAAATGCAAAACACATTTATTCTGCTTTAATTAGACCTCTAGTAAATCTTTGGCAAATGACAATTTCAAGCAGAAGACAAGAGAGCTATTTCCTTTAGTGTCTCCCCACCATGAGAGCAGGATGACAGAAGGAGCTACTTAATAGGAAACGTTAACCAAAATTTGCCCTTGCAGCAGCTAGCAGTTCAGCTGCTGTTTCATATTTCTTCTATGGCATCACATACACTTCCAGACTTCAACATTTGTCCATGGCCTTCAGGGAGTGTACACCATGGTAATGAGATGAACTGCTTTTAAAAGATTGTGCTAATACCATCAAGGCTGACACAGCACTGGTGTCAGTGGAGGTAAGGGAGAGTGCTGAACTCCTCACCTCCTTTCTTATTGCAGCAAGGATGAAAAACACATACCCTGATGCTCCAGCATTGCAAGCTGTCTCCAGCTGCCCACAGCCAGCCATCAGGATCAAAGAGTAAGGAGTGCCAAGGCCTCAACATCCACAGTGCTCAGGGTTTGAGTGTTATGATGGAGAAACAGCAATGGGGTCTATAGTAGTGGGGAAGAAGAGGCACTGAAATCTTGCCACCCCAGTGGTCTTTTATGGACTGGCTGGCCATTGGTGGGTTAGAGAGACCCATTTTCTCAGCCACAATATTGCTGGTCCTAGAAATTAAGGACACTAGCTGATGGAAAAAGCAGTGACTGAGGCATCACTCAGGTATAGATTCTTTGCCAGGCCTGCCCTTAGCCTGCCCACTGGCTTGAGATGAGTCACTGTCATTCACCCTCTTTCTTTTAGATGCTTCATCTATTCAGTGCAAATCTTTCAGGGCAAAAGAACCTTCTTAAATGGATTTGTCTAACACCAAAGATGACCAAGTTCCTCAAATGCAACTACAGTGTATAAATAGTAAGAAGGGGCCAGCTGGCTGAAGAGGGTAAAAGGCTTATGCTCTGCATTTTTGGCCTTTCCAAATTGTGTAAACTTAGAAATAGCAAAAGAAAAGACTCCAAAGGCAAAGGAGGAAGCAAGAGGAGGAGGAGGAAGGCAGGGAAAAGATGTACTAATGGCTTGTGATAAATCACTTGGCAATTTGTCATCTGGCTCCTTTGAGATAAAAAGTTAATATAAAGAAATAAAGAGCAATTATGTTCCAGCCTATGAAATGTCTTGGGCTATGTTCAAGCCTTCACTTTTGATTCTATATGTTTTGCACTTTGTGTGCATTATTTCTTCTGCAAATAATGGATTCTATCATCATTATTAGTTATTAGTTTCATTACAGTATTTTATTATACTCTTGAAGGTATAGGATATGGCTGAAAAGTGGCCAGACTGCAGTTGGAGAGTGTATTAGGTTTTAAGGAGTTCTTTCATGTGCCTAATGAAGACATAATTAAGATAAGAGGGCTGAAAGCTGAAACTTGAAAATCCAACCTGGATTTTTTTTATTTTTTTTAAACAACAACTGTAGAAATTTCTGCTGGAACCAAGAGAAATAGCTGATAAGTCTCTTCCTGGGCTTTGCAGACCAATCTGGCTAAAAGGATATTTTCTGGGCTGAAAAATAAAATACACACAGCAAAAGAAGAGCCAGGCCTAGAGATCCAGGAGTCTAAGTGAGCTGATGTAAAAATGCATGACTCTTTTAGGGGCTGGGGTGAGGAAAAGTACATGCCATATAGTAACAAGGAGAGTATTCAGTTCCTGGGGGTGAGCACAGGCATATAACATGGAGTGGCAACAGAATAAAATGGATCCTGCCATAACAAAAAGAGCAAATGGCTACCTGCAGGGTATTGATTTAGTTGGACAGTATCTCTGCACCAGTCCTCCTCCTGGAGTTAAACACTCTGCAACAGGGCAAAGAGGAGCTTTCTGTCTTGCAGAGCTCGTGGGCTAAATGTAAGAGGAGAGGCAACAGGCAGGCAAGGAAAATACAAGGAAATTAGCACACACCAGAATGCAAAGTACTAAGGCCACCAGTTTCAGGACAGGAAGGACCTAAGTCCTGCTCACACAGCAAACATGTTTTAGGGAGGGATTTCTGAGGAGAACCATAACAGAGTAGTTTCAAAGCTGTCTGTGGGATTTTCCTGTTTAAAGCAAGGAGAAACTTCAAAGGCACAGAGGAGCTCACTTGAAAGCCCAGTACAAACAACCAAGCAGATGCCAAGGCTCAACTGAGGACAGGAAGATGAGGAAGGCAAGGAAAAGAGAAGGCTGTGAAATATTTTCAGCTAGTTTCTCCTGATAAACCATAGGCCAATGAACAGCTTAAGCAGTTGGAAGAGATAAATGATGTCATGAACAGTAGTGTTTTGAGTGGGCAGGAGAGGGGAAAGGGAAAATGCCCACATTATGCTGAAGAGGCAGGCAGATGATATCACCATGTTATGACAAAGCTGAGAGATGGGGCAGGCTGAAGGGCAGAATTTAGGGCCTTGGTGAGACTACACAGGCACAAAAGAGATACAACAAACAGGCTGAGATGTTAGGTAGGAGATTGATTGTGGTGCAGTATTCATGTACTGCTCAGCACAGGACTTATTCTCGAAACAGCTGACAGGGCAGATTTGATCTTTTTGATGTTGTTATAATACATGCTTCAGGAGTCCTGCAGCCAGACAGGTGATCCAGCCTCTGCCAGCCAGAGGTGGGCCATTGGCTCATCACAGCAAGCAAATGCAACTCTGTTGATTTAAAGATGTATGAGTCTCCTGCTAGAAAATCATTGTATTCAATGGCTTCTTCATTGCATTTAATCATGGGAGTAGGTTTTCCATTATATTCAAATGACAAGTTTTCCTCTTCTAGGAAAAGCACGTAACGAATGCACAGAGAGAGGCATGTTTAAACAAGTCTGCAAAAAGAAAGCAAACTTTAATGATAAGAAAGGTTAGTCTGGCAGGTCATTTTCACACACAGGTGTGCAATGCAGAACCTTCCCAGTGCTAAACTCTTACCACAGTAGTGCTCAGCACTAAACAAAACCTACCTTTGCTCTCTGTTTCAACAAGGCTTATTAGCCCAGATGGAAACCTCACTTTTTCATGTTGTTGTTTCTTTCATCTCCTGGTCTGACAAACTTTGAACTCCTAGTTGTGCATCTGGAGGGATGAAGTGCATGTCCTTAGAGCACAACAGCTGGGGACATGAAACAGGGACTTGAAACCCCTTCACATCAGGGAAGGTTAAATTCCTACTTTCTAAGTATTGACTTCTTTGCTGTCATGTGTTTGAACATCCATGGTCTATCAGCCCTATGGATATATGCATGGCAGAGGACTCCTGCAAATATAGCACCACAGGCCAGAAACTCTCTAGGCTCTTGGATGGAATCAGGGTACAAATCTGAATGTCAAGTGATCTTGAAGGCAACATGAGCCCCAACCTGATCCAAATGAGTGACAGCAGAGATGTGCATTTACATGGATAGGGAGCTTTGGGGTGACCAAAGAGTCATGTAGAAAAGGGGCAATAAGGAGGATATCAAGAGAACTGCTGTTTTGAAGCAGTTAGCAGAGCTGTTGGTATCCAAATTCTCCAGAATATTAGTTCAAATTCAGTTGTAATTTAGGTGATATCAATCTTACCTTCACTGCAATTACATGGAATTGAATTGTGTCCTGTACTTACTTCTGCACCAAGCTTCTCAGGGACACCTAGGTCTCTGGATGGTATCAAAATACATTTATCATCCCTCTATATTTTCATTAGTTTTGTGACTGTGCCTTCCTAACCTGATACACTGCTTCCATTAGTCCTGACACAGAAACAGTTGATCTGACAGAAACACCCTTGCCCATATTCTTCAATAATTATTTTTACATTTCTAAATCTTGTACTTATTCTAAATTTGGGAGGTAATTATTTGAATCAGTTTGTTCTTAGCCTGTTGTTATTTTTTTTATATTTAGGTCTCAGTGTAATCATGGCAGATAACCTCAGTCTTGATAAAATCTGTTTGCTCTTGTCCCTCTGGTCCTCCAAAACAGTAATTGGATTGTTGTGTAAGTCTAATGAAAATAGCATTTTCCATTTTCAAGCATCAAAGGTCTTCACAAGTATTTATTGATTGCCATCTCTTATGAATCCTCTTTGAAGCAGGTAAGGTATGTTACATCTGTTTAACCAATGGATAAACAAGCCTTGGGGTTCTCCATACAGTTTGAATGGCATACTAGCATCAATGTTTTTATTAAATTTCTGTTTTCATGTCAAACTGTGATAGGAAACTCTTGAGCCTGGGGCTGGACTCCACAGCCTGTGAGTTTTACTACAACTCTGCTAGTTTAGCACACTGCACTGGAGTACAGACACTGCACTAGCTGGGGAAGAGTACTGCGGTCTCTGCCCATCCTGTCATGGAGCTGTCAGCAAACTGTTACTAGGAGGGTTTCCTGGACCCTGCTGGCACTCAAGATGCACCTGGGATAATCTGCAGAAGGTGCTACAGCCAGAAAAGGTACAAGAAAGCCTTCAACCAAAGTAAGCAAGGCAATCACATCCCTCTGCACTCCCATGCAGTGAGAGACCTGTATGTATGTATGGCTAGGCTTCGNAGAGACAAAGGAGCTGAGAACCTACCTCTCCATTTGATCTCCCTCACCTCCCCCAGTGAAATAATTTTATATGCCATGTGCTTGTTCAGGGACTTTCAAAGGATAATGACACACTTTTTTTTTTCAGAATGGCTTGAAATGTTTTCTTTTGAACCATTTTGGCACCAAACTGTGTTTCCCTACCAGACACACAAAACTGAAGGGGACCTGACAGTCTTTTCTACCAGGAACTGTGTTCCCTGGATGGAGACACACATGTATCATGGATGTACTCAGGTATAATTTTTCTATGGAAATAAATTAAGATCTTTTCATTCCCTCCAGTAAAATAAACTGCTGGTTATCCTTTTTCCTCCCTACTTCATTTTCTATTTCTCCTTTCAGACATGGGAAAACCGAATTCCCATGCTATTCCAGATTGTGTCATCAAGACTGTCATCTCCATTAAAAGCACCTTGCCTGCTAATCCTGATCTTGAAAGTACATTTGAATGGATAGTCAGCTATGTCTCCTCTATTTTGTATCATGATATCCCATGCTGCAGCCCAAATTCCTGTTCTCAGGGCCTGTAATGGCTTACATTTCATTCTCATACACTTTTGGCCACCTCTACCCTACAGTCACCTAATTCTTCCTAAATGATACCCCTAGCCTGCTCTCAGATGAAAGTGCTCCTTAATTGTTCTCATAAGCAATTTTCCTAACCTCACCTCTGCTTTTTCTGTAGAGGTTGTTAATCCATGCTTTTAAATTTTATTTTCCAAAACCAGAGACTTTTTTTCCCCCTGTGATAATTTAACCCTCATCACAATCTACTGTAAATGTTCTTTTAATTTCATCCCTACTCTGTTCACAGTTCTTTATTGATACCCAGTTTATTCATCCTAAGTAATAATTTTTTACATGTCAAGAGAAAAAAGCGATGTTGCTTAATTTACAGGATCTCATATCTTGTCAAAGAAGATGTCAGATTATTCTGGGGAATCTGTTTTTGACAAAGCCTTGTAGCATATTAATTGATTTCTCTGTTCAACTGTATTTTCCTTAATGATTTCCTCTAAAATCTTAGACATACCTTGCATCAAACTAATTGGGTTTTAATTATCCAGTTCTTCTCATGTCCTTCAATAAATCTACTCCAGTCATCTGATTTGACAACCTCTCTGATGAGATCAAGAGATAAGTAGAGGAATTATGTGGAGGAGAAATACTTATCACAGTATCACAGTTCAGCTGTTTTTCATTAGTCCACTGAAATCTGATGAACATAGGTTTGGGAATTCAAAGTCAGATATTACAGTCCTGTCCTTAAAGCCACCTTTGTCACAAGATTTGGCACTTTAGGCCAGGGTGATTTAAAAGCCTGCCATCCCACTGATTAGCTGTGGTACTGATTTTGCTATTGCCAGTAAATGAAAACCACTATCAATCTCAGTTCACATTAAAACATTAAGCTGTGAACTGTGCAGGCTGACAACTTGGACTCACAATCATCTCTGATTTAGCTGCAACAGCTTAAGAGTTTATCTTTCAGTCTGATAACCTCTTCAGCTACAACAAGTAAATCCAATGTGAATCAGAGACTGAATTGCCCTTGTTTTCCCAATAATCCAGCTATCAATGTACAAAGAGTCATGAGAGTCATGTTGCAAATCTCTGCCCTCTACTCCAGAGATCTAACCCTTATCAGAAAAGCCATGATTGAAAATAACATGGGGAGATTTCAGCTATCCCAATTGTCTCATCAGTGATCATATATTATTATTAATATTAATAACAACAAAATTATCAGATTAGTGTATTCCAAAGCCTAGGAAATAAATACCCCAAGAAATAGATCCCTACTGTTCATATTCTAGGGAAAATTCTGACCATTTGTGGTGGCAGTTAATGTTCTAGTTGGCAGCTACATCAATGACAGAGTGAGAGATGCAAGAGCTGCTGAGCTACAATCACACTGCACCTTGTGGAATAAGCCTGGGTAGGAGCAGAGAGCTTTGTGCCTGCTGCTGAGTGATAGGATTAGCTCACATCTGAGCAAAGACATGCAGGAGGCATCTGAAAACAGTTTGGGCTGAGAGTGAATAAAGGTCTATTGCAGTAGCTGAGATTTGAAACCTCAGGTGCCTCAGAGGAGTTGACAGGCACGAAAAAAAGGACAGGATGGGACATGTTGGATGCCTACAGTGACAAATAAGTGCTCCTAGACTTTGTAGTCCAGTGGTACACATCAATCCACACCATGGTAGTAAACAATGCTAGTCCCCAAAACCAGGTGCCTGGACACAAACCACTTTGGGAAATGATCCCTGGATCAGGCCATCTGTTGAATTGTATCCAGGGACTGCTAGGGAGTGTGCAAACTGGAAGAGGATAAATTCCTCACAGGGAACACTCTAGGGATTTACCAGCACATGAAGCCACATTCCTGTGCCCAGGAATATGCTGTTAATTGCAGAGGCAGCCTTGGTATGCAAATGGATGCAGAACTGGCACTTCACTGGTAGGGAAAAGTCTGTGGTAGGGCTTGTTGGTATCCAATCCAGATTATATGGCTAAGAAAGTCACCAATAGAACTGGCTACACTACACACACAACTTAGAGCACCTGGTCCATCATGTAATAGAGAAGTCATGGCATAGAAAGATTAGAAAGTGTGGACTGGTGCTGTGCTTTGCTCCCTCCTCAGTGCGGGCATATCCAGGCTGGACCTGCAGCTCCTGCTGCTGGTTGCAGGGCATGGGCTGGTGCTTGGGGACTGCAAGGGACCAGACAAATTCACTACCCTCAGAGCCTGAGGTGTGTAAAGTGCATCCTGTATGAGTCTATACATCCACATCCACCCAGTCTGCTGGGCTGCAGCAAAGTCTTTGGGGTGCATCTCCCCTATTCATGTATATGGGGAAATATCTACGCTATTTTGACTGAATTTTACTCAACATGTGCTGTTTATCCACTGAGCTTCCTTACCTTTGCATTAGTTTGGTCCGTTTAATAAATCTATCCTGAGAAAATCAAAAGGCAATGTTTCATCCTTCATGTGTCATGTGATTTTCAAAAACTACCTTGCAGGCAGAGATTTTAAATTTCAGCTGATTGAGAAGGCCTCCAAATAGGAACCAGCAGGACCTCTGCCATGCACAATTCTTGTACAGGCAAGAGCAACTTCTATGAAAGCAGTGGAAGAAAAGAAGAATCACCTATGTGATTCTCCAGTGCAAGCAGATTGTTACAAAAGGCCAAAATAGATGCATTTATAGATGCAGAAAATATATGCATGCAGATAGAGCAAATATTTTTTTTTTTGGCTGACAGTAAAAATAAACAATTTCATCTTTCAAGTGACAAATGACTTTTTATTTGGCAGAGTTGATTAAATTTGTTTTGTGGCTAGAAAAAAAAAATGTGCTGCAGTTCACTGATACAGAAACAATTAAAATAGATTGATTTTGCTTATGCAATTCCAGACATGAACTCATTATCCCTTTATGAAATCACATCTGTAAAAGGATAATTGATTTGAATGAGTGCAATATTTCAGAGACATGAGTGAGTACAGCACCCATTTTACCTTCACAGCATATTCTCATAGCCTTTAAACACATAATTCATAATTATGGCCAGTTTAGTATTTGTTTATTTTCTCTTTCATACCTACATATGC
The DNA here is from genome assembly GCA_013396975.1 of Bucco capensis. Lineage (NCBI taxonomy): Eukaryota > Metazoa > Chordata > Aves > Piciformes > Bucconidae > Bucco > Bucco capensis. Next base: position 853,555 of record VWZO01010925.1, read on the forward strand.
ATTCATGTATACATTTCCCTCATGGATACATATTTAGACATAAAAATATTTGGTTTCAGATAAACAACAAATTAGCTTGGAGCATGGTGGAAGGAGCCACAGTTTACTTAAATGAGATGATGCTTTCTAACCTTCTGTTAAATTTTGGTGCCTCCATAGGCACCAAAGAGAGTCCATACAACATGAAGTGAGTGACTCTCTTTATTTTGGGGGAGTATTAAGAAGTCAAGCAGTAGAAATTTCTCCTGTTTCTTTTCCCTAACGGATGCTCTGCCTAGAAAGTAGGATTCTGTATCATGGCACATTTCCTAGTGACCCTTGCCACTGCTTTAACATGCAGAAATAGGATCTACTTGGGCATCCAAAAGTCTGAGATGAAGTGGAATAATGCCAGACAAAGGCTGCAATTCCAACAGAAGAATTATAAGGTGTGACATGGGAAGAACAGCTAAAGGAATTTGCAGCATATGGTGTAGAGATCAACCACCTGACAGGTACAGTGATAAACAATATTTAGAGAATGTGTTAAAATAATGTCAGTAAAAGCATAAATTTAAGTATGCTATTTGGAAGTGATTGGTGACATTTAGTTGTCAGGTCAATTACCTAGCAGAATAATTTATATAGTGCAGTAATAATTTGGAACAACAGAGAAGGAAGGCTGGTTTGTAGTTATCTATCTCTACTGCATCTGTGAGAAAGGCAAAGGTGTTCCCAGGACACAGCAGATAAGATTTCTTCAGTATATACAGTGAAGTATATACAGTGGGGGTGCTGGTGGATGAGAAGCTGGCCATGAGCAAACAGTGCACGCTGNACAAATCGTAGAGTCATAGAATAATAGAATGGTTTGAGTTGGAAAGGACCTTAAAGATTATCTAGTTCCAAACCCCCTGCTATGGGCAGGAATACCTTTGACTAAATCAGATTGTTCAAAGCCTCATCCAATCTGGCCTTCAACACTTCCAGGGATAGGGCATCCACAACTCCTGTGGGAAACCTGTTCCTGTGCCTCACCACCATTATTCCTTGTTCCAGCACTATACTCCCTGCTAAAAACTCCCTCTCCATCTTTCATATAGTTCCTCTTTAAGTACTGGAAAGCTGCTGTAAGGTCTCCTTGGAGCATTCTTTTCTCCAGTTTGAACAAGCCCAACTCTCTCAGCCTGTCTTCATAGGGAAAGTGCTCCAGTAGCAATCATCTTTGTGGCTCTCTTCTGACCTCACTTCAACAGGTCGATTTCTTTCTTATGTCCTTATTCCTGGAGAAATCTCACCTACAATGCTCAGAGCCAATGAGGTCCCACATTCAAGAACCCAAGCTGGACATGGTGAAGAAAAAAACAGTAAAGTGGCTGGGCTGTTGTGCAAAAGGCAACTGGGCACACAGGACTTGATCAAGGAGGAAAGGTTTGATTAGAAATTACTTCCTTCTCTCCATTTTTTCAATTCTAGAGAGAGACAACTAGGTTAGTGCAGATCAAATAAACTGGGCATGAATAGATAGAAACCAGGAGAAAGTTTCCAACTTTCCAGGCACTGAAAGCCTGGAATGCCACCAGTAAACATCATATAACAGACCCTGATCAGTAGTTCACATGGATAAGAAACTGTGTGTACCTGTAACAGCAGAAGGCAGAGTCTGAGGATCCTTCTAGTTTAGTGTTACAGGTAAAGTAAGACAGTGCAGTCTGATCTTCCAAGGTTCCAAAGAACAGTGACCCATGACTCAGAAAGTTGCCCTTATTTGTGACTGACCTGAAAAGTAAAGTATCTATTTAACTATTGAACTGAATTAGAGCTTTAACAAGCACTGCAGGCTCATGTATTTAACTAACAAGAAGTAATTTTCATGATGCAACTCTCAATTGTTAATAGATAAAAACACATTACAAACTAAACTGAAAATACAGTATGAAGTAAACTGAATTTAAATGCTGCAGTACTGATTTTATTATTCATAGCAAAGTTGGTGATGCCTTCTCTTAACTAACAAAAAATGATTTGATATCATCCAAATGTGAAACTTTAAAATGGGCAGAATATATCATGTTTATGCATTTACTATGGTTCAAAGTTGCATTGATTTTGATTTTGTGTTATCCTCTACTTTTAAGTATATACTATTAAAGATGTATACCATTTCCATGCTGTTGAAATGCTATGTTATTAACACAGAGGAAGTACCTTGACCAGTACCTTAGTGTCAGCTTTTTAGGTCTATGAATATCTACCTGACAAGGATTTTGGTGGAGCTAGAGTCATCAATGCCTTCTATCAGAAATGGCTTACCAAATAGCAACAAAAAGAAAGAAGAAAAGGGAAAAGTTTGGATATCATTAAATAGGAAGATAATTCTTTCCATTCTCAAAGCACAGATTCCAGTAACCCACAGAGCTATTAATGGAGCCAGTGTGCTGATGATCAAAAGAGAAGCTTGAAAGAAGATTTTCAATACCATGCTGGTTTCACAGCCACAGGCCTGCAGCCAACATAGTTATTGCTTATGAGTAAGTGCAAAGCCAGGTTAAACCAATTAAATTTTTATGGAGAATATGCTTTCAGTTTTGGAGATAAGAGGAAAATTATTTTGCATTTGGCATTACTTAACAGGTGGAAGCAGAGAACTTGGTTTGGTTTAACTACTTAGATATTCTGTTGTGATGAAGTCATTTAAGTCAATTCTGAACAGCTAGATGCTGATAATCTTGCACACATCATTTCCATGATTTGCTTGAAAAAATTTGATTTATAACTGCCCCACAGCACTTCGTTGTCTATCGAGTGTACTGGATTGAAAATGCAAATTCTCTTACTGCTGCCATTTTTTAGCAGAGAAGTTGTAGAAGAGATTAGATAGAGATGGAAAGAATTGACAGAAAGTTTGTATTTTGACAGTAAATTAATTGAACTGAAAGGAGCAGAACAAAAGAAGTAAATGAAAACTCAGTGGCTGAGGTGAGCAGCTCTGGTGCTGGCAGTGCTCTGCTCTGATTTTATTGGTAATAAATTAATTTCCCTGAGTCAAATCTGTTTTACCTGTGACAGTAATTGGTGAGTGATCTCAACCCATAAGCCTTTCATTATATTTTCTTTCCCCTGTCCAGCTGAGGAAGAGAAGTCATAGAATGGCTTATTGGGCACCTGATGTCCAGCCAGGGTTAACCCATCAGCAACACTCATAAACCTGGAAGAATTTTTGTCACCAAACCAAGTCTGTGATCATGCTGTGTGGAAAGCAAGACCACAGATGAATGGACACAGTGCTCTGACAGCAGAAGAGGACAACAGCCACGTCTTTCTTTCTCATGCAGGCCTTGTAAGACTTTGCTTGGAGACTAGTCTGGATATTCTGGAAAGATATAGGTCAAATGGAGGATGGACAAAGAATGCTGGCCTTTTAATTTCAGCATGCCCAATTCAGGCAAGAGCACTGCCTGTGAGAATAATGAGGCTCATATTGCTCAGAGGTATCTACAAGCAGGTTAGATCATCATCTATGAGGATGGCCTGGCTAAAGCTGATCCTGTCTTTGGTGAGTCAAATATCACTAAAAAGCTTCTAAGATTCCCAGTCACTGACATACTGCAATGAAGACTGACACCAATTCCCTGCAACAGCTTTCACAGAAAATAATGCTACAAAAACAACCATGTAAAGTGCCAGGACTGAATCCTCTTGATGGGAAACATTCCTAATTACATCTGGTTTCAAACCTAGATGAAGCAGGCTGCTTCCTTTGCCAAGAGCATTTGAAAGCTGTAGTAAATTAAAGCAGAATTCTCCAAAGTTTAAACCACACAATCTACAAAACCATATTTCATGTACTTCAAGCACTTGTCAAAATCAATGACAGCTATCTAAAGCAGACAAGAGATCACTCTAAAACTCACCAACAAGTGCAATGTATTTACTAGCTCAAAAGCACACACATATGGAAATAAAGTTTGATGAATATATTCTATCCGTATAATTTCTGAAGAAATGTATTGTTTTGAGCTCCAGTTTCTAAATACAAATGAAAAGAATATGTGAAAATAGATGTGGCCAGCAAAAAACATATATAAGTAAATCTGGCTCTTTGTCTAGGACTGGAAAGGCCTGTCAGAAGACACAGTAATTGCTAAGGTAGCAGATTTTAATCTCAACAAAGAATAGTCCTTTCTTTAAAGAGTATTTTATGTGTTTAAAAAATAGAGACCTACTTCTATCTCTTTTTAAAACCTGTATATCAGATGGAGAAAATGTTCAGTACCAGCCTTATGTGAAGTTATAGATGCAACTCTAGAGATAAAAGTATTAGTAAAACAGCATTACTGGAGTAGCCAAGTAGACTGGTTTTTACATATTGAGTTCATGGCTTCCTTACAAACTGATCAGGCTCCAGGTTGTGGAAAGGACTCTTTAGTCCTATATAAAGACCAAAAAGGTGTAAGAGGTCAAATAGACCATTAAATGTTGTCAAGGGGTGCCTGTGAAATGGGCTGAAGTATCCTGTCTGATACTAGACACTGAAAAGATTACTGTAGCAGGAACCAGAACCCAGTAATCTGCCCACCCAACAAAGCTCTTTGCTCTCCCATGTGGCTTGATGGCTTTAGGTGTGAACCAAATGACTTTTACAGAAAATGCTACATTCATATGCTGGGGATGCAAGTATGAGTCTTCTCATGAAACCGAGCAAAACTTAGGAGTTAAATTGGGATGTATGCTAGCAGAGCAAAAGCTTAGAGAGTTAACTCAGAATGCATGCTTTGGGCTAAGAAATGAAAAACATATACCAAAAGTAACGCTTTGCCAAGAAGATGCTAGAACACTAACAGAAAAGGAATATGAAGTAGGAAAACCGGAACATAAAGAAGTACCAAAATGCTAAACATACACATAAATAGACACAAGGCGGGAACACAGGGAGATAAGGGGGAAAGACAGATGCAAGAACTCAGAAACTCTTGCCAGGTAAACATTGGAGTCAGCAGATTCAAAGAAAGTTCAAAAGTTTACCTGAGGAAGAGGAGTAAAATGAAGACCCTCAGGATGAAGGAACAGGATCTCCCACCCAGGATATCCCCAAATTGAAGACTCCTCCCCTGACTCTGCCTAGACTCCTCCCTAACTGCACCTGCTATGAATATTATAATGAGATGTTGCAATGTTATGAATATGCATGTAAAGGTGATGTAATCTCTTGTAAAATNTCATGAGTTACTTTCATGTTAATATTCTGCTGCAGCCAGGTGAAGCCAGACACAAAATGCAAGGAAATAAACCTTTTTAGCAATGCCTGGCAGCAAGTTAGGATAAGTCAATGTTCCTCCTCTGTTCTCTACTCTTGCAGCAGAGAGGAACAGTGGACATACCAAACAAGACACATAAGCACTAAAAGGTGAGGTTTTTAAAGCATCAGTACACTTTTAGTAATCCCAAGTGTTATTAATAGCATCAATATGGGCTTTTATTTTCCCCACTCTGAAACTAGAATTTTAATCCCCTATTGATTGAAGCTGAAGTGCAGAACACTCTGCAATTTACGTGATTGATTCACATACCTTGAGGGAATCAAGTCATCTGTAAACCAAATTTTTTCTTACCTTACAGTTTCCTGTAAGATAAGTGTCTACATAAGCAAAATATCTTCTTTAAACTAAGGGCATGAGGTCAAATACACTGCCAGCAACAGCAGGCAGAACTTCAGTGAAGTCTGAGTGGAAAATTTGACCTGATAAACAAATTTCTTTAAGTCATGAGAAGGTAACTTGGATTTAAGAAAAATAACTTTTTAAGACTGGGAAACTATGTGGTTTCATACAGAAATACACTTGGCAGCACCCAGAAAATGATGTTCACTCATTTATATATCCTGAGAATGCATTTTTTCCCCCAAAATAGCAGGTTATTGCAAGAGCCCAGTCTAGTGTCCAATTCAAACAGCTGGGATGTGCTCTGTTGTTCAGAAGGTGCCAAGCATTTCCCTACTAAAACTACTAGTCTTCACTCAGGTGCAAAATGGGAAGCTTGAATATCCCAGTCACTTAATGTAAGGAAGACTGGAAACTTGTTCAGAAACCACAGATAAATCATCTTTAGGAATAAAGCCAGAAGGAGGAGACAGCCCTGGGTGCCTCTGATGTGTGTGCTCGTGATTGATATCTACTTGAGAATTCTCTTTAATGGCTTTATGTCAAAGTTTCTCAAGGCTTTTGACAACGAGAGCTTTTGCTACATCCAGCCCAGCAGGAGAAAGTGTAATAACTTAGAAGGATGAAACTGAAAAGTATTTCTGGTTCATTTGAAATAGCAGCAGCCATGACTAGGTAATAGAAAACAAAGTTCTTTTCATTGCTGTGAATCTCAATGATGCCATCTCAGGCAGGAATGATAACATTTGATTTTTCATCTACATTTGTCATGCAAGGACTAAGTGCCTTGGGGGAGGGAAGCAAACAACAACTCACAGCATTCATACATGTCTATATTTATTTATAGTCTGAATGACAAGCCTAAAGAGTTAGAGATATAATACAGGTGAGCTTTCAAATCTACACTACTCAAACCCATGAGCTAAGTCATTCAGTAAAGTTTTGATCTGGTTTGTGTAAAAATCAAATTTATATTTTCTGATTTAAGTGCAAGTGGGCAGCTATTGTCCATCCCAAGTGCAGAGGGTACAGCCTGTTCAGTTGTAGGGCTGGCCTGCTTCTGGCCTGCAACCATACAGCACCTCAAGTGACAAAACATGCTGTCATATTATAGAGACATTTCTTTGCAAGCTGATCATGAAAGTTGTTGTGAGTAAAAGATCTGTTATTATAGACTTTTTTCTCCCCCCTTGCCTTTTTCATGTATTAATGATAGCAGAGGTAATGAGATTTAAGACTACCCTGTGCACACTATCTTCCCAACAGGGAAAACTGTAAGGAAATTATTATTGGAAGACACCTCTACAAAATAAGGTAAAAGAATCACTTTTTCACCTTTCCCACAGAGAATGACTTTTGCTTATTACACTGCTACAAAGCCCTTTTCCTAAATTTAGCTGTGGAGAAGATGATTGAACTCACCTTCTAGTCACAGTGATATCTTGTCCACTGGGCCAGTGAGCAGAGGTGAGTGAGGCAGTGTTTGGAAAACTACTTGTGTTTCCAAAGCTGTGCTGTGTTGTTGGAAGGAGCCTGAATGTTTAGTTCAATTCCCTTCTTCCTAAATAAGTTTACATTTCCATGTGCTCTTGTGCAGCCACATCTCAGTTGGATGTAACAATGCCAACATTATGAAAGGAAAATTGCTTTCTGATTCTCACAGTGTCTTATGCATAAAGCATCCCTTACAATCAGAAAATGCAACTGCTAAGCCTATGCAGAGCAGGGCAGTTACTGAGGCCTCAGGAAACAAGTGCACTGAGATCTCTGATTTTCTAGCCTTAAACAGGTCAGAAACATGATCCTTACTGTCATCATCACGGGATCCAAGACTACAAGGGCCCGGGGCAGGACTGAGAAAAGGAAGATGATATTTCTGGTCATATTGTCCAGGCTGAGGACTCAATTTAAAAATTATTGGAAGAAAACCAAATTGTATCTGAATATTTAGTGCACTGAAACTCTGCTGAAAAAAAATGAAAAAGTGCCAGGTTCTTTCCATAGCTGGCCACAGTGTATTTTCATTTCTGCATGTTTTTGAGTCAGAATTAGGCAAAGAAAGGTCTATTCTCTACTACCAAGAAGAGTTTTAATGGCTATGAAAGAGCTTTTGAAGGAGCAAGAAGCTCTATTTATGTTACAGGCAGCATTGCAGCAACAGAAGACATTTCTATTCATTTCTTGTGGGAGGTGAGGATTTTATTTTTCCTTTTAAAATGTGTTTGTACATAATGCTGTCAGAAGGTGCCAGGCTATGCCATAAACACAAATCCTCTGTTCATCTGTCCATAAACCAGCATTAGCAGTGCCCCATACTCAAGGGACTTCTCCTCCTCAACTTCTAGTCCTGGGGACCAGTGATGGGAGGGATGCAGGGCATCATCTCCTCCCACACAGAGAGCCTATGCTGCCTCTAGACCATGTGCATCTCACTCCCTCTATCTCACCCTGTGAGATATGGTGGCTGCCAGCTGCTCTTTTGTTAACATAGATATTTATATCACATTTAACTTCACTCAGATTTATCACAGTCTTTCCTTAAACCGGTGTGAAGTTTATCCTTGCTGCTCCTAAGGGAAAGTATTCAGAGCCCAGGAAAGCAATCCCTTAGAATGACTATGGGGTATGAACTTAATAACAAAACATCACATCCAGGGATTCACTATCTCTGCTAGTGCTGCTGATGCCCTTTTCTGTTCTCACACATCTTGTTATTCTGTGCATGGGTCAGTTGCCTTTCTGAAGCTGTACAATGCACTAGTTAGGAGGAGATGGAATATGCAAGTTACTCTGTAAGCTAAGGATTAGAGAGGGCTAGGAACAAACAAATGCTCAACAGAAAATCAGATGAACTGGAAGACAGACACACAGAGCATTTCCCTTAACCCAGCAGAGGATGAAACCATTTCCATTCCAGAAGTGTCCCTAAGGTGTCCTACAAACCACATTGATGGAAATGAAGACTCAGAACTTCCATTTCCCAGTGCTTTGCTGGCAGCTCAGTTACAGAGCATCTCCAGCATTGCAAGTGCATCTCAGACACAAAGCAGGTGAAAAGAAGAGGCTAATTTTAACCCATCAAGAATGTTTTCAGGCTGTCAGACCCAAGTTATGTGTCTTCGTGAGGGTGAAATAGAAGGAAGGGACCAAAGAGCACTTGAGGAAAAATTAAAGGCTAGCACAAGCACATCACTAATTCAAAGAAATCCTGCAGCCTGGATTTAGAAGAGCACCAGTACAAAGTAATAGGTTATAAATCCTAGATTCCCTTCAAAACACTAATGCCAATCATCTCAAGTTTGTTATTTACTGCCTGCCTACACAGCTTCCTCAGTTGGAGCACTCAGGGAGATATTTCTCTGGACAGCAGACCAGCAGCGATTAAACTTTAAAACCCAATTCATGACTTTAACCCCACAATCTCCTGCACTTGGTGAAGAGAAAAATTGCTATTCCACTTCAAATTTAACAACAGAGCAGACTTGATCTTGCCAGTGTGCACGAGGTAGCAAAGTTTTCAGGAAAAAAAAAAAGAGAGAGGGGGGAAACTTACTTTATTGGAAGGGGCTGTATGCATTCAGGGTTTTATATCAAGGGTTTTGTAAAAGGAGAAAGAGATCAGAAACACTTACTAGGGAAAAATAATGCAGAATCTGTTCAGAACCCAGGCTGTGTCACCCCAAACCCACTTGGTTATTAAATGGAAATAGAAGCAACCAGCCCAGAATGCTCCATCTTCTGATTAAAAAGGGAAGAGAGAATTGTTATCACTGTATTTGCAGCATAGCATCCTGACTTTTTTTCTTTTTCTTTTTTTTTTTGGTAACTTACTTTTACAAATACTCTATTAATAATTCATGCTGCTCCTAAATGCAGGGCAGCCACTGTTTCTTTGTCCAATTTCACAATGGCTGAGTGACAACAGTGCCTCTGACTCCAGGCTACTATCTTTGACTATCTGATGGAGAGACACATCACTGTCCTTCCTTTGTCATTCAATCCCTGAGAAATGCTGGCATGTCCTGTCATTCCCTTCATCCTCCCATAACAGAAATCTGCCTCTTTTCAATGTGCAGTCTGCACTCTGGTCCCCCAGAGAAGAAGCTGTATGTTAATGATGCCTGGTGGTGTGCAGGTCTGCTGCTGCTGGTTGCTTTTCTTCTGGTTACATATTTGGATTGACCATATTTCAAAGAGGACAGACTTGAAATGCTGCCTTGGGATCTGCACCCAAATAGAAGATAACGTTGTATGATAATTGTGTCTCCAGAAGGTTGATGGGGGGAGGGGGGGGGAAAGCTCTTTTTTGGTGTTTTTTTTTTAGCAAAAGTGTTACAAGGCAATGCCAGATTTTAGGAGAGACAATAATAGACCACAGATGGAAAGCACTGTGTGTTCCCCATTGGTGCTAAGGAGCTTTTGGGCCTGAGCTGGCAGAGCATAGTGTAACCACCAACACTGCTGGAGGCATCTCAAGAGCTGTGTATGATAGGGCATGCAGGATATGCCCCAGACCTTCCTGATGTACCACTGAAGCTTTGCAGAGGCTGGTAAAGAAAACCATTCTGCTTCCTTTCTCAGATGCTTGGAAGTGGTTAGTTTGTTTTTAATAGGCAATGAGAAGTGTTCTGGGGCACTCTCTGGCTCTGATAGCAACTTGCAGCCTTCCTCCCTCCTCTTCTGCAACAGGAGGGGCACAAGCCTGATGCATTCAGACAAAATTGGTCTATTCACTTCATGTGCAATATCCATTACAGAGTATCCAAGCTGTTTGGGTTGCTGATTCCAGGAAGGGGCTTCAGAGCCTTAAGGAGTTTCCTAATTTCCAGCACTGTGATCTTCCAAGATAATGGATGCAGGCAAGTGCAAAACAAGGATTAAGTCATAGTAGCCAGAGATGCCAATCCCAATCTATTGAATCCACCATGCCCTAGGAGCAGGCTGCAGGCACTCAGTGGGCCACATCCAGCATCTGACCAGCCCACCCTCAGCAAACGCTCACTCCACATTGCTGTTACAAACACAGGGGACACCATCTTACAAGGGCATTCTTTTTCCCACAGAGACTTTGAATGCTGCTTCCTTTATCCTCAGCTAAAGCAGGGCTGTTGCCAATTACAATCACTAAAGGAGAACAGCTGGCACTTGTACAAATAGAGTCCTCCCTCCACTGAAGCCAATGCAGAAAGGATTTCCTTTTTTTGGACCAGACTCAGAGGGACCTGATGGTTTAGAAAGCAGGGGGAGTTTGGTTTTGGTTTTCCATTCCTTTCTTACTTCTCTATTCTTAGTGACTAGAAACCATTTTTTCCAATCCATACACCCAGTGACAGGAGGCTGGGGCAGCATTAACCCAACCTTTTTTTTTAAATATTACTTTAAAAACTTCACATCAAGACTGGACCTATTAGAAACTAGAAAGGGAGAAAGAATGAGGCAGAACAGCAAACAGTGGCCGACTTTTGATGTCCTTTGCACATTATAGGGTTTTTTTTCCCCCATTAGTTACTTTCACAGCTGTTCCACACGTTTCTCAAAGCTCAATTTGTCTTGCACACAGATCTTACTGAAAGGTAATAAGCAGCTCCTAGATAGAGAGTCAATTAACATGTAATCTTTGACATTTTTGAATCATCAGAGGCTGCCAGATGGTTTTCTCCTTTGTACAGAATGAAATGTATTGCACGAGTGTTTGAAAATCTGACTTTGTTACATTATTCTGTATTCATCTAGACTTCTCTGTCTTCCAGTCCCATAGTGGAAAAGTGCACTGAGTTTTGCCTCTGAAATGATCAGCAAAACTCTTCTTGAGCTCAGGAAGTAACAAACTGATCCAACAGTGACTGTGCTGGGAGATCAACATTTCCTTTCCTTTCATCTTGTCCATTTGGGGCTAACGTTTCATTTTGCTACCCGTGAAGAGGTGGTGTGCCTATAGATAACTGCAGCAGCTGCTGTCATCACCCTCTCTTGCTCTTTGAACAGCTCAGCTGCTCCTGAAACAAGCACTGAACCCTTTGCATAATGATAATATGATCTGAGATTACCTTCTATTATCAGAATGCAAATCAGGAGAAGTTCAGCAGCTGCTTCACAAGGCATAATCCATGGGGAGAGTGTGAAAGGGTGGACAGCTGAGAATTATTATCTCTACATCCTTCCCAAGTTGCCAAGACACTAAGTCCTTTCTTTGCAGTGCAGTAACAGTTTTGGGAGAATACATTACAGGTAAGGTGCTTTACTGGGCAATGAAAGTACTTTGGAATTCAACCTGCAGACTGGTTGGACAGGCTCTGTAATTTCTCAGGTAACAGTGAAGGGACCCCAACTGAGGTTTCAATTGCTACAGCTACAGAAATATTTACTAATGGTAAGTAAATTATTATCATTGCTCTGTAATTTTATTATGTATACTAAAATGGTGTCTGTTGGTTAATAATATACACCTATCTAACTCTAGCAGTTGCAATAAGCTCCATCTTGCTCACCTTTCTGCATTACTCAGATCTCCACCAGTCTCAACACAGCTGAGATTCCACATTAGTTCCAATGGCTGCAATTATCTGTCCTTAAAAGATTAACAAGGAAGCAGGATTATATAAAAGGATTAAATATTTACACATTAAAATAATACACAAGTAATGTAAAAAAAAAAAATTGTAGGTGGCCTAATCTCTAAACATCCTGTGAAGGCTGAAAAGCTGTGAAATTGGCCTGTCTTGCAGAGCTGTGCATTTTCTTCATCTTGCTTAGCTATGTAGAATGATTGCAGAAGACTGTTGCCTGTCCCCAGAAGAAAGGCTATGATAACTTTAGCTGGTCTGGGCCACTTGCTAGCCACAACTCTGCAAGTCACTCAGTTCATCTGAATGTGGTGCAAATATATTTAGCTTTGACATCAAGTGATGTCTTTGCTGTTTCCTCTTCACACTTCTGAAAACCAGGCAAGGTAACAGCAATGCTCATGAAAGAATAATTACTGCCTTCGTAGTAATGATGGTCACAGAAGAAAGGCTCTGAGCTCTGGATTGGAAATGAATTGTGTGAAAGAGGTAAGGAATAAATGAGAGAATTTAAACCCAAATCCATAAGAAAGTGATTTACTGCAATTTTCTGTGGACTATGTAATATTAAAGTAGAACAGAATTCAAGGCTTTGAAGAGAGATCTCTGGCACATTACTATGTTTCCTGCATCACCAGCACAAAGTGGCTCTACCTACTGCTGCTCCCAGTCAGATGAAATGGCTCACACCTCAGATTCACTAGATGGTCAATTAAACCAAGATGATAAAGCAGATGAATTCAGCCAAAGAACAAATTAAGCAGCACAGATTGTAGCATTGCCAAGGCAGAAATGGAACACACAGAGCAGATGCAGAGAAGCTGCTCTATTCCCAGAGAGTGCTGTGCTGGCCAGAGCAAGGAAATGCTACCAGAAAGACAGTCTACACCTGAACAAGAAAGCCATGCCTTGAAATGCATGACCCAAACATTGCAGTTAATAAAAGTAAAAATGAGAGACATTATTCAAAGGATAATCCAGTAGGTAAGACTTTACCATCTTTTATGAAGAGCAGATCAATGGAAGGAGGTTCCCCATGAGAGAAAATATTAATTGCAGTCAGTGTTGCTGGACTATGAGCAGAAAGGTCACCAGGGGTCTGGAGGAGGAGCTGAACAGATTTCAGGTTTCCATTATACAGTGTTAGATGGAAATGCAGAATAATTACTTTTGCAAGCTTGCAAAGGATTAAACTGATTTAAGTGGGATGAATCTAGCTGCAGCCCACTGCATCAGCAATGTGACAGTAAATAATATGCAGATTAGAAAAAAATTAAATAGATTATTTGGACATCTCAGGCCTTAGCATAGATAGTGTGGAAGAGGTCTTCCAATGCTCAGAGTTCTTAACTTACAGATGACTGAATTTTCCAGGCTTCTTTTAATGCTGAACAATTTAATTTGAGCTTTAGAATTGAAGTTCTGGTTTTACACTACAAATTTAAAAAGTATTTAGGAAACCAGTGTTCAAATTACTTACAAATATGCATAAAGAGGTGGGATAAATGTACTTGCTTGTTGCATTGCAGCTATGTAAAGGCCACAGAGAGCATTAGACATGCTTAAATAGCCAGCTAATTATTCCCAAATATTCCTATTGCAGTAGCATTGATGGGCCCATCTTGCACTAGGGTCCAACTGCTTTATACAGTCTGTCACTCCGACCTAAAACTGCATGGACAGAGCTGGGTGGTTGTAACAGAGTCCATCAGCAGTCCCAGACAAGGCAAGGTGTCAAATCAGGTCCAGGGTTCACCTAGGGAAAGCAGTCAGGAACATCAGAAGACTGAGCAGGAGGTACTTGAAGGGTAGATCTGAGATCCATCCAGGATATAGGCAGAGGCAAGACTGGAGACAAGCTCCCTACAGCCAAGGTTCTTTTAGAAATCAAGGCCAGACATGTCTCCAAAATGTCCACAACGTTTTCAATATCCATCTCAGCTTCCAAAACCCTTCAGTTGTTTGTTGGTTTCCTGTTATGCAGACTTAATAAGCATACTGTTATATGATTCATGGTGTAGGCAAGTACTCTTACTATTCATGTTAAGAAAGACTTGGGAAAAAAAGTTGTGTTTGATATTGCTTGATTTTCACAGCTTTATGATATTCAAGCACTTCAGAGAGCATGCAAAGTACTCCTCACCTCTGATGACCAGATCTGGATATCTAGCTCTGTGCAAACTTCAAGATCATCATCCTATAAATTTCTTTTTTAAGATTACTAAAAATTCATTTTCAATCAAAAAAGGAATAGCATCCCTATTTAAGTCGTAGCTACCTGCCACTAACTAAAGAATGATACTGCTTTAACCTCTGCTATTTTTATCTCACAAATGACAAAAGGTTGATAAGAATAACTCAGGATTGTGACACTATTTTCAGTCAGTAGACATCCTTATCATAGACAGCTTCATAAGTTTCATGTAACTGAGAGTTGAGGGAGAAATGCTTTATTCTTAGTTGAGCATTTCTGCTAGGAAAATTTAGATGTTATTGGTGAAAGTTTTAAACTACCTCTTGGACTGGACTGCCTTCTTAGAAGCTCACCCCTTGCCTACAACACCAAAAACCATCACAAGTACACCTGGCTCAAAACACACTGCAGGATACTGGGATCTTTGTGGGCTGCTACCTGTGTGGAGAGCTGTTGCAATGCTCTGTTTGGCCTTGGGATGCTGAGAAACTGGCAGTGCAAGTCTTCAGCAAGTCCTGAGCAACTCTTCTGCATCTGTTGTTACAGCTGCTTCATCTCATGTTCCAGAGATTGCAATATATCCCAGCCACCTACGTGTCAGCAGAGCAGCAATTACTACCCAGCTCCCACCTCAATCCACCATGCAGTTGGATGCTTACTTAGTGGCAATGAGCTTCCAAGCTCTTGGCATTGGAGAATTAGCTCTGTTTGTCTGCTGATGCTTTATAATTACTACATATGCATAGCTAATTTTGTTTTTAATCACACTAGCTGTTCCTCTCAATCTCTAAAACCTCCTGAGAAGTGGTATAAGCCCATTGGTTCCTATTTTCATGATACATGCTCCTAACAGATGCAATTACTGCATGCACAATTGCCAGCTCAAATAGGCTCAATTATTAGTTGCTAAATCAGGTATTTAACCAGTCCTTCTAAATCACTGGGAGGGTGATTTAAACACAAATTCATATACCCTTGTGGTGTCACAGCCTCACTGAAATGGTTTGGGTTCACAGTAAATCACACAGTATTCAAGTCTTAGTGCCTTCTGTTTTATAAGCAGGATCTATCATCTCAGAACAAGGAAAATCCTTTAATACACAGAATCCCTTTACAGTTCTGAGTATGTGGATAAAGCAAACTGCCTTGAACAAAGGTTGAAAAATGGACCAACTTCAGCATTCAGCATAATAAAGGAGCTTCAAGAGAGCTGAAAGCAGAGCTAAAGTGGCAAGGCATATTCTTCTGAATATATAACACAAGGGAATAAGCATGAATGCCCATTTCAGATGGATCTTGGCTCAACTGGGAAATGTGCAATTAAATGACAATCTGTTTTTATGCTGAGCTGTGATATAGGACATTCTTGACATCTAGCATAGAAACATTGTTGATGCCTCAAAGCACTCAGTGTCCTGAATCCTGTGAACCAACTTAAGCATAAAGTACAGATGCTAACAGCTAGTAAACAAGGCTGTGAAGAGAGAGAAAAAGCTAGAAACTAAAGTTTGTAGCTTTACAAAAACATTTTGATTGCTTTGAGGGGTAATTTATCTATAGAATAGCATGAATACAGAACTGTGCTGCTAAACACATGAATGTTGTTAAATCAAGACAGACAGACATCTCTCTTGCAACACAACGAAATTGGGCTTTTCAAGAATATCCCTTATGTGTGGTTTTGTAAGCTGTATTTATGTTTGCCTTGGTGTTACTTTCCTACTTTGGCATCTACTAATGTCTACACTAGAGACTATACGACAAAACACTCTGATTTTAGGAATCTACAGGTGTTGAAAGCTAGTCCCATGGAGATTTCTATGCTGAGAAGAGTAACCAAAAATATAACTGTTTGAAAAACAGCATAACAACTGAAATCATGCTGCCATCATTCAGCCACTGCCTGTCCTTTCTTGCAATCACCCCTCTGCCACAGAAATACCAGTTACCAGAATTCAAGCAGCTCCAGGCTCTCACTTGTCACACAGAGCTACAGGTCCATATAACTACATATGGCACTGTCTCCACACTGCATTGCATGTATGTTCCACATATGTTTCCCTCCACCTGCCTGTAGGCTTTTCTGCAACTTACTGATGTTTTATGCATTAAGAGAAAAGGCAATACAATGATAACTGGCTTCTCTTGGCTCTTGCTAATGATGCAGTCTGCAAATGAGCTCATGTCTTCCCTATTTAAAGTTTCAGATATAGCTCAAATATACCTAAAAAGCAGAAATTGTAATCTGGTGTAATAAAGCCCTCACACAAACCACAAAACCAACTCTTAACAATTGATACACTATGATTTTGTGCACACCATCTGTTTCACTCAGCTCTGCTATGTGCACTCTGATAACAGCAGTCTTTTAAGACACCAGACTAATTGATAGCTCTCCTACCTTCATAAAACATCAGGTGCAACTTTGGAAAATAGTTCTCCCAAAGTGGTAAGTCTTGAGTATTCAGTATGCTTTTATCCCAGGAGTTTGAGTTTCAGAAGGGACCTGTACTTAAAACTGTCTCACTGGGTGAATTGTCACATCTTCATTGACTTTACTGGTCAATTGTTGTTTACTTCAACAATCTGGAGCAGCTAACAAGGCTCCTCCAGAAGCAGGCATAAAGAGTTAAGGTCAAAAATCAAGTCCTGATCCTGCAGTGAAACACAGCTCCAAAAGATTCCTCACATGCCAAACTGTCTGCCCACTTGGATCTTAAAACATTTATTTGAACATCTGAGCATCTTGCAGTATTATTTCTGCTATTTTCTTCCTTTCTCTACTGTGTTAACAGTACTTGCTCATTCTTGAGCTGCAGGAGGTTTTCATGTGTTCTGCTTTTGCTTTTGGTTTGTTTCTTTCATGTTTGTAAAGCACTTGTCCAAAGAATGCAAAAGCATTTTTCTTTACTAAGGCTGAATGGATTGAGTGTCTTATCCTGTATGGCAGCACCAGGATGCTGTGTGGGCTCAGAGCTTTAGAAGAAATTTATTAAAACATTCTGAAAAATCTCAGGCTTGCAGCAATGTCACTTCCATAACCTTGTTTGAAAACATGTCATGAAAAGCATTAATATCAAGTATATATAATCAAGGTTCCAAAGCAGGAACAATTGGTCTAACATTATCACCTCTGTAGTGCTCGTGTCTCTAGCTGTGATTTCATACAACCCAAAATTTGAGGTAAAACAACATTTCATCCCACAGATTTTGCAGAAAAGTGATACAGATCCAGTACAAAGCCTCTATTACTGCTGTTTCATGTAAGACAGGATGCTGCAACAGCTGGTTAAAATCACTAGTATCAAGAAACAGTGCCGGGATCAAGAAGAATCACAACCAGTCACAGAAACCAAACCATATCAGAAAGGCAGATCCCATCTTCTTGTCTGCTCAGGAAAAAGAAATTACCCTCTCTGGACACAACTTAGAGATGTAAAAAACTCTTGGAACCTCCACTTCCTATACCCTCTTCTGTACCTTTTGCCCTGTGAGGTCCAAATTTTCCCTTCTGTGTACAGATGCTTTTAATATTCTATAACATGAGGTACTCCAAGAAGTAGTGTTCCTAGTTAAATCTTTTAAGACCTTTTGATGAAGTCAGCTTCAAGCATCACAATCTTACCTTCCATTAAGTTAGACACTGCTGCCACTACAATTATTTGCAGCTTCCTTTTTTCTACTCTTTGAAATCTTTGCATGATTCCAAGCCCTATCATCTCCCCTCTAGGCTCAACACTTTCCCAGAAACATCAGATGTGTTCTTAGCTGTGCAGATCAGTTAGCCCATCAGGTACTCAATTTATGCATGCATAAGCTTTTTAAAGAGTAATATTTGCCAAGTGCTGGCCTAAAGCCAGGACACTCCTCAGGTGTCAAAGAAAGAGGAAAAAAGAGAAGATCACATCATGTAGTAAATGCTAATGAAAATTACAAGTGTGTGGGAAGCATACATAAACTCCAGAAACAAGAGCTACTTGACTGTAACTGCTTGGCTGAGAAGGTCACTTAATCCTCAGAAAAGAGTAATTGGATAAAAGGAGCTGAACCTACACTGAAAACAATTTGTGTTGTTTAAGTGATAACAGAAGCAGAGCTTGCCAAGCAAAAAGATTTAATTCTTACCTTTTAGGTCATTCCAAATCCAGATAAACGACATCTGGAAGAGCTGTGGCCTCGAAACAACACCTGGTATAAACATAGCTCTCTTTGTTTGCTTTTTGCTTCTAAAAATCCACAGATCTTTGTACATTCAATTCATAAAGTACAATGGCTTACATTACAGAAGAGGTGCTTATCTGGAAAGATGAAAATGTATTAATTATGGAGGGAAGAAATCAATGTGCAGTACTCAGAACAGCTGAAAATCCTTCCTACCTTACACTTCATGTGTTTTCAAACATTGCATTTCCCCCCCAGAAAAGGCCTGAATTGAAAAGTATTTTTAAAATAAAGGATATAGAAAACTCATGAAAACGTTTGTGCTTTAGTGTAAGAAAATGTGATCTAACTTGTCAATTTTCAATCAAGCCTGAAATTACACTAGGTATGCACAGCTGTGATATACTGGAATTAAAATAAACAAAACCCCAAAACCAAATCCCTTCCTCCAAAGAAAGATACATCTCTCAGACAGAAGTACTGAGTCTATCTGGAAATAATAATCTGGAAATAATTTCCTTAAGAAATTAAGAACCTCCCTTCACCTGCTAGTCACACTCCTCTTAATGCACCCCAGAAAACCATTGGCCTTTTTAGCCACCAGGACACACTGCTGGCTCATAGTTAACTTCTTGTCCTTCAGGACTTCCAGGTCCTTTTCTGCAGGGATGCTTTCCAGCAGGTCAACTCCTAACCTGTACTGGTACATGGGGTTATTCCTCCCTAGATGCAGGACTATACATGCCTTTATTAAACTTCATGAAGCTTCTCTCCACCCAGCTCTCCTGTCCAGGTCTCACTGACGGCAGCACAGCCTGACAATGTGTCAGCCACTCCTTCCAGTTTTGTATCATGAGCAAACTTGCTGAGGGCACACTCTATCCCTTCTTCCAGGTCACTGATGACATCACTGTCCACTTAGCTAATCCACATTTCTTAAGCTTACCTACGAGGATGTTATGAGAGCCTTGCTGAAGTTGAAGGGACTTAAGGGAGAAACTACCACTAAGTGTTTGCAAGCTGATTTTGCATAGCATTCATAGAATCCAGCAGCCTTAGAAGAGGCAGACAACTAACCCATGACATTAAAGCAACTTAAGTCAAAAGTTTTTTTCCACTCTTCTACCCAGAACACCCATAAGTTCAATCACATTGAAAGGTCTGCCTAGGCCTCATTATACTACTTTCTTGATTAGAGGCTATTACGTGGAGAAATAATTTGTCAGAGGCAATGCAAAACAGCATTTTTTACTTATCAGTGACAGGGATGCCAACACTTAAGAAATTAGAGCATGTCCGAGTTTTGAAGGACAATTTTGGGGGGAACCCAANGTAAACCTCCCAGCCGCTCCCCGCACTGTGAAATGCGATTTGACCCCCACCTGGGGAACCTGCAAAAATATAGTCCAGTTGGGGTGAGAAGGAGATGAGGTGAGCTGGGATAGTTGATGGAGGAAACCAGGATGGAAAATGGAGTTAGATGATGGTGGAACGAAGACAGACTGCGTGGCAAGCTCCCACTCAAGATGGAGACGCTCCTTCCCCACTGCGCGGTGTCCGAAAAGACGTGCGCACCGGAAGTGATGGAGAGTATATCCGGGCGCCATGTCGCACCGTGCGACGTAGTTCCTGGCGCGCTGCTTGCCCTGCACATCTCCATACTGGGGCTGTGTCGAAGCTGCGCCATCTCTCTCCGTGCTGCCTGTTTCGCTGCTGCTTTGCTGCATGCCGCTCCCATGCTGCTGTTCTGTTGCCGCTCGCTGCTGCTCCCATCAGCTCTGTGCCACTAGGATGGGGGTCATGGGCTGCTGGCACTCCCCGCAGCTGCTGCCACCATCATGGTCACTGCTTCCATGTCAGACACCGTGAGGTCCTAGTGCTCCTCCGTGTAGTCCAGCCAGGGCGTGCTGCTGCCACTGGGGAAGGAGTTAGTTCTGCATGGTTTAGTGTCAGTCCAGTGGCAGAAGGGGCAACTTCCCCCCAGACACATGGTAAAGAGTCCCAATGCCCCCCCTCCGCAGCTCAAAACAAACAACATAACACAATTCCATGGGTGAGAAGGAGGGGAATGAAGGTGGGATGCAAACTTCCTAATTTTACATACCCCATAATTTTGCATTAGAAGAAAATAGAACAATTTTGTTAATTAATAACTTTTATAGTTCAAATTTAAAAATATGAAATCAGAAACAATTCAAGATTCATGAAGAAAAATCTGCAACTATATACATGCATAATTAAGAATATCTCAGTTCTTGTCAATATTTACTGAAGTATTTGTACAAGTTCTTTCACACAATCATATTTATAAGCATATCTGTTTAAAACATAGAAACATACATCTTTGATAGCATTTACACATCTTTTGAATATAATTTTTTTTCTTAAAAACAAAAGAGCATTTCATTGATTTGACAGATTTGGTTTCAACATATGAGACTGGACATCCAGTGGGATGGAAAGAGTTATCATTATTCAATTATCTAAATAACAGTCATCCTACTGGTACCCAGAATCATCATATATGGCTTTAATATCTCCCAAACTCAAAGGATCATCTCACATGTACAAACTAGAGACTATCTAAGGTATGTTTCTAACTAAAGTCTTGAGTCTTTGAGTTAGTTCCACAGCTCAAACATATCCTAAGCATGTACTCAGAGATAAGACTTTCTAATTCAAAGAAAAAACAACTCTGCTTCCAATCAAGTCAAGCACATATGAGGTATGTGTAAAATGGGATGTATGGACTTTTTCCAGACATTCTAGCTAACTTTACAGATGTTTTATTTTTGTGGCACAACACAGTTTTGAACAGACAGTATTTGTAGGGATTTACGGGAATCAAGTGAGAGATCTTCTAAGAAGAGGAAGAACACTTTTCCCTCAAAACATGAGCTTGTGTGCATTAAATGTCTAAGTTACTGATGCAATCCAACCAGTCAGATCACTATCTAGCAACAAGGTCTTTGTCAGCTTACTTGCATGGTCAGCAAACTTGCTAAGGGTACACTCTGTCCCTTCCTCCAGGTCATTGATGAATATGTTGAATAAGACTGGATCCAGTACTGACTCCTTTTGACTAGGAAAAACACCCCAAACTTCTGGCTTTGGCAAATCAAGTAGCCACCTTCTTTGACCACTGTTCTCTAGAGCTCCTGCACTGCTTGTTCCACAGTTTGCTCTTCTACAGGTTGCATAGCTTCCTGAACATAAACAATGAATTCTGAAGCCTCTCCACCCTGGGTATAGACAGTCACTGTCTCAATTCCCTCCACTTCATCTGAGGAGACTACCAAGTGATGCTGTTCAGACAATTCCACTGAAGCCTGCTGCAGTGTCTCTTGAATCATCAAAGTGTGATTGGCTGATTGCTCCTCTTCTTTTACCTAAGGAGAAATTGGAGAGGTTACAGAAATGTCACCTTTCCAGTAAGTACCTGGTATTGGGATGATTAATGGCAATACAGCACAGAAATTAGAAATCAGATAGTTTTGAAAGGAAATGTCAGTTTAACAGAAAATTTGTTGTGAGCACTTCTGATTAATTAAGAGAATACTGAAAGCAATAACACAGCATCTTAGTAATATGCACAGAGAGCTGCAAAGTTCCAGGAACACAGGTCTTTGGAGACAGCTTTAACCTCTCAGCAGTCATTCATTCAAACCCACTCTTATTTAAATAAATCTGAAGTCAAACAATTCCTCTAGTAGCACTGAGATGAGAATTCATCAAAAAAAACCACATGAAAAAGCACCTACTGTATCCACTTCTTTTCTTTTTTTTCCCCCTAGCCAAACAATTGATCACAGAAGTAAAAATGTTTTTGTAAATCTTAATGGACTTTTACTAGAAAACTGTGAAATGTAAACATTACTGAAATAGAATCCTAAGACCTACTGTTTGTGAGGCAGCAATTTATACATTATTAAAAGGATAGTGACAGAAATACTTGAAAGTAAAAGAATTTTTACTCTACATTTTGTTTCTCATCAAAAAGAAAAAAAAACACAACACAACTTGGTATTGAATTTCAAGGAGTTCAAACAGCTGTCTGTCAATTATTAAAAAACAATTATTAAAAAAAAATACTTATTAGTATTGAAGAACAAGTCTTTATTTTTTACCAGATCCATAGAAAATTCCTATGCAAAGTACCCCAGCCAGTAAAAACACATCAGAAAACTGTAAGTCAGACAGAGAAAATGCATTCTCTCAAGTGTCAGTGATAAAAAAAAATGTACTTTTGAGGAGAAAATGGAATAGCAATTGTTTGGTATGCAAGATATATGCAAAGGCATTTGTTAGATGTTGTCAGTACACTACTACTCCCTGTGTTTACTGAAAGGAGCTGTTTTATTTGCTGGATCATAAATGCCAACCCACCTGCAAATGCAACACATAGTTAATCAAATCCTCTCTGTCTTGTCTTTTCTGAAAATGAGTTGGTTTTATTAAGGCCTATTTCTCTTTCATTTAGAACTGGCAAATGTTTTATGAACTAAACTTCCAGAAATAAATCATGTTCATTTCCCACTGTAAGAATGCAGCTGATTGAATTTGCAGGAGGTCACATTCCCTACAAGAAATACTTCTTCCATATCATCAAGTGCATCTATAAATTGTCCACTTTGATAAACAACTAGGAATGAAGACTGAATTGCTGGCTCACCTACATCTCATGATGGAAAGCAAAACTCCCTGGTACTTCCAACAACCATACCAAGGGTAGTAAGAAGAGAACAAAGGATGGATAGGTGTCAGTTTACTGGATCTCAGTGTATCCTTGACTCACAGAGCAGTCTATGGTGTGCTCTTTGCCACACTGAACTCACAAGCCATTTAAAAAGAATAGGTCAAACATGGTAAGATTCTACAAAGAGTGGAATCCAAATTATACAAATTAGAAAGGGGCTTTTTAACTAGAAGCAGATTCAAAAATTCTTCTCCAATTTTCATTTACACAACATTGTTTTGTGAACAGGAGTATTAGAACAATAGAGTTCATGAAAATAAACTAAGATAAGCATTGTTGCTTAAGAGGAGAGTGGGAATAGAAGGGAAGAACTACAGTGAGGATTCCAAGCATGTGTCTGACTCCTTAGACACCAGCAAGGAGAAAAAGAAGTTCTATATTCTTGTTTTCCTGATGCTCTTTTCTAATTTCTTACTTCTTTTTTTCCCCTCTAAGCAAACATTTCCATTGTTATACACTGATTTTTCTTTTAATGTTTTTATTCCATGTTTAAAATATCTGTTAGATGAAGATTTGTGAGGTGCACAAGCCCCTTAGGACTTCGTATCACTTTGAACTTTCATTCAACCCATCAGGCTATACAAAGCTTTTTCTTGAACAATAATATGTATGTTGAGATGTGAAATTATTCAGAGGTCCCAGAGTCAGTACACCTGTAATACATTGATGAAATAAATGTGAATTTTATCTCGTGAAAGATTTAACATTTAACTTTTTTTTTTTTTAATTATTAAAGAAATCATAAAACCTAATGAAAGTAATAGGAATTTTATGAATTGATACACAGGACTCTCTTTTTATAAGTGTCCTCTACTCTTTCCTGAGGATACCTGCTCCAGTCTGAGCTCCTGTGTGAAAAGAAAGGACATACACAAGATCTACTGATGAAGATCACAACAGGCAGACAAAACTCTCATCACTAGCAAATTCAAATAAGAAATTGCAGTTAAAAATGGTAGATAATAAACATTTCACAGCTTGTTATGAATCAGCTCCCAATTACAGCACTTGACACTAGAGCTCCTCAAACAAACAGACAGTCAGTAAGCGGTGTCTAAAATTCATCCCTTTAATTATGTAATATAACTTCTCCTGTGCTAGTGCACTATACATGATCCCCTAACATGATCTCAGGACAGAAAAATTACACTGCATTTTGCTAACAGCTGCAAGAATGCACAACACAGTCTGAGAAGGATCTTATACACTCTCACTTTAGTCACTCCCGATAAAAACTCATAAATAATTTTAAGTAGTTTTGTGAGTGTACATAAATAATGAAAAAGGAAAATAAATAAGGTACAGTTGACATGAAAATGAAATGAAACCAGAATCTCATTCAATTCAATAACAGTAATCTAACACTTACTCAGCTTTAGATGCTTTTGAAATGAAAATGGCCAATAAAGACAGTTAATTTAACCTCCCTACCTGACCTTATTGATGTGGTTTTATTACCTTTGTCATGCAGGGTAAAGAAGACTAATGCCCTTATTTCTGGTGTTTCTAGCCTCCCCTATCTTTTTTGGACAGCTATCTGTAATCCTTTTAGTTTGACAAATCACCACATTATTTTGGATATTTACATTTCAAATCAGTTCACTGTTTACATGCTTCTGCTTGGTTCCTATTAGATTGTTCCACGGGGAATAATCTCAAAATGTTAATTTACATCCCTCAAATTGATGAAACAGTGGGACAGCTGCCATCACAATGAATCAAGTCACTATACTCAATTCATTTTATTGGCATCTGAAATCTTTTGAAGAGCAGCATCCAAGACCTCTTTTCTCTTTGAGAGCCAGCTGAAAAGCATCTGGCTGTTTATCCTCCACTAAAGAGTGACAGCAAGAAGCTGAAGCCACACACAGCTGGCATATTAAATCAATTCAGTACCTGCATAAATATTCTCTACTAGCTAAATGTGTCTCTCACAAAAGCCAATGGGCCTTTCACTCCTATGTCTTCATAAGAAGCTCAACATTTCTAAATTACAAATGCTCTCAATTTAAGTATCTGAGGACCATCCAAACACCCTTAATTGACATTAAAAATAGGTATCTTAAGAGGAATCTCTTCCTCTCAAAACAAGCAAGACTTTTTGGAGGTAAATTAATTCAAGTCATTATGGAAAATATACTTCTTCTCTTCCCAGAAAAGGAGTAAAAAAAAATATTTGCAGTAAGATGCTAAAGATGCTGCTTTCTTATTCTGGGCCTTATCATGAGAAATAATATCTTCAATTTTCTTTGAAGTCAGTAGGAGTTGCAGGTCCACAGTGTTTAAAACAGTCTTCCTGGGCTTGACTCAAAATCCTCTACAGAATCTCTCCCTTGTTTTCAGACTGAATTCTGCCTTTCAGTTTATCATGAAGAAGAAAAGTTAATCACAGAGATCTTGAAGGATTTCAAAACCTTATACTAGGTGACAGATGCTCCTATTTATATCATAAGACACCACATTAGGAAAATATACAAAATATCTACAGATATGATCACTGTAATGTGATCATATGAACCTCTATAATAAGTTACAACAGAAAGAATCTGATGCATGATAGTTTCAAGTAATAAGAGATTTGAATATGAAAGACTTGCTTTGCATAAAATAAATGCAAGTTGGCAAAACAAATCTTCATACTAATGATGTAGACTTTTAAATGCTTTTAGCAATTGGCTGGTTGAATACATCCTGACAGAGAGATTGAGGCTAGCAACATCACTCATCTGACAAAATGCTGTATCACCAGATTTCCTTCTGAGGAAGCATGGCCACATTGCTGTCATTTCAAGAACTCTAACAGGACAGTAATCTTGAGCTGAGATTTTATCTGTGTTATGCAGATGACAAGAACTCCACAAAGACTGTGAGAACAAGGCCATCTGCTCTAGTTAAAACTTTCCTTTGCCGGTAACCTCACCTAAAGCATCAAATTGCTCCATGTCCTAAAGCACCTGCAAACTTAATGATCAACCTATCTATAACTCCATTTATTGGCAAACTTTCTAGATAAACATCAGCACTGAGCATCATGTAGGTACAAACCAGAGTCAGACTGAAATATAAGGTGTGTGGCTGATATACAATGTCCAGTAGCCTTTGGTTACTGTTTATCTCTTATTTCTGAATGGGAGAAAATGAGAAAGAATTCAGGAGCCAATTACTGTTCTTTATTGTTAATATTAGTGTAGTGCTTTGGACCAGGACCTGGTATGCTACATGCAAAAGGTATTTCATGCCCCATGAAATATACTTTCAATATAACACAAAAGGCAGTAAGGAGACACAGAAAAAGGGAAGTGGGGGAGTACAACATAAATGAGACAGTGGTAGTTTTGTGTGAAAGGCATTAGCACCAATATACCAATAGCTTAAGCATGGATAATTACTGTCATAGTTTTGAAGAGTAACTGAGAGAAGACAATGAGGTACAAATTGCTCTTCATTAAAAATCCACATAACTAAGCACAATATGGAAGAAGGCATTAAGAAACTTGTTTGAAAAAAGTAATGAGCATTAAATCTTCATGGACTGAGCAAAGATAGGAGTCAAAATCTTTACATCTAATAAGAAATGGGACCCTAAGGCAGAAAGGAGTAAAAAGCCTTGGAAATGAAAACAAGGTTTTGTGTGATGTGTCAAACAAGGAACATCACATGAATAGAACAAGGGAGTGTGATGTCAAGAGGGGCAGAGAAAAGTAATCTTTGAATTTTTCTGGAAGAATACAGAAGGGGCAAAACATAATCCATGAACATCAGAAAAAAGACTATCAGAGCTAACTGTAGCATAAAATAATGATGGCTTGAACAACCATTCTAGCTAAGTGGCTGAAATAAGAGATCATATAAAAGTCATCACGCAGAACAAGCCAGCACTGTTTGACTAATCACCTCCATGCAAGGCCCAAGAATTCTACTTGAAGAGGATATTGACCTTCTGGCTTGAATAACAGGAAAGAGTGTCATCCCATAGGGTAGAAAAAGGAAGCAGACTACTGATGAACAGTTGTGCAAAAAGACTGATATAATCATCTTAGTGATTAATAATAATAATCAACAGCAATTAATACAATCTTCTTAGCCAAATTCAGAATGAGCTTGAAGTGATGGCTCTACAGCAACATGAAAACTTTGTAGAGCATAGATGGAATGGGTGAAAAGGAAGAATAAGGGCAGCTGTGGGAGAAAGTTCCAGGTAGGAAATGGGAGACACAGATAGCAACAAGATAGCTTAACATTTAGAGCAAAAAATACTTTTTAAATGTTCTAGTAATTTAGGGTTTACAAGAAATTTCTTGGCATAAATATAAAAATATGAAGGCAACTTGTCATGGCTACCTAAAAATGAGATACGAAAGAAAGAAATAATGAAAATCTGGATAATGAGAAAAAAACCCAAACAACCAAACTCAATATAACAGCATAAAAATCAAAATAACTACAATAAATGTTGTTACAGAAAAAAATGGAAGCAAGATGCTAAGCAAGGACTCAGTGAGGCCATTAAAGAACAAGAGTAGAAATTCAGTGACAGATGATGCTGATATATTGCTGACACCCTGAATGAATTTTTTGTCTCACCATCCAAGAGAAGCTGAAGGTCACACAAGGAAGTGCAGAATAAATTTTTCCAGCAGGAAAGTGAAATATGAACATGTCTTAAGATCACCTCAAGGTTAACAATTAGGAACTCAGCATAATTAGAACATATGTAGAAGGTACAAATGAGTTATATCTCCCAGAAAGCAACTCAGTGCTGAAGAAAAAAAGGAAAGGTGACAATTCTGAATAGGACAGCACTACAGTTATATCAATAACATTTAAAGACTTCTTTCTCTCAAATTAAAACTGATTGTGGCTGTATTTCTGAAGCATTCTCCTGGTAGGAAGACAAGAACTGGAAACTAACAAAAGCTGTATAACAGCTTTATAACAGTATAACATTGATTTATACTGAAAATTAAAAGAGAAAAAGGATGAGAGAAACTTAAATGAGAAATCATCACCATCTACAGACCTCCCTCAGCCCTTGTTTTACTTCCATACAGCCCACTAAAGGTGGCTAAGCTGTCAGCAGGAAATCACAAATCTGCATACACAACATGAAAAGTCACTTAGGCTACCAGAGAAGGAAAGAAGTAGGCATTTCAGTAAATGCAAGAAACATGTTGGTAGGGGAATGGTGCTTTGAGGATCACAAGCATTAGTAAAATCCAGTGTAAACAGAGAGAGTACAAGGTCACTCAGCTTGAGATGTTCTTAAAATCTTGCTTTTGTGCAACTTTGAGTTGGGGGGGGAAAGGTATTTTATAGTAACAAGCTTCTAACCTGGGGAGAGGGAGAGCAATGGGGAGAGAAAACAAGAAAGAAAAACAAGAAAGAGATTCTGTGCTCTGAGAATTCAATATTTGATTTAATGTAGGAGTGGAGCTGTAACAGTTTGACATCAGACTAGTGAGAGTCATTGATGCATACAAGGCAAGGGGTAAAGAAATGATCAATGCTTAGCAGCTTGTAAATTCAAAAGGCTAGAAATATGGATTAAAAAGTGTGGGAGAAAATGAATTTGGAATATAAACATTTACTTACAGAACACTATCAGCAAATTCAGATGGTCTAATGAGGAAGACAATAGATTTTAAGATGAATTGGATATTGATCAGATTTGGTATTTGGAGGAGAAAGAATCATGGAAGAAATTACAACAGTCACTTTTCCCTGCACTTTTATTATAGAAGGGCCTCAAAAGATGTATTTTTAAGGGAAGAACAGGTTTCAGCAATATTGACAGCACAGACAAACACCAATGGCTAACACTGCATTCAGTCCCTAAACAGGTCCCATGTACAGCACAGTGTTAGTTCTAGCACTCAGAATAAATACTTTTGGTTCATTTAAATAAAAGGAGTTAATTAAACTTTTCTGGAATTTATGAATTCTCATGTAGTTCTCTCACCTGTCAACCACATTGAGTGCAGATATCCCAATGATGGGATTGGATGCTGTGCCAAGGACCTCCTTATTCTTTTAGATGACAATGGATCCAAGTGCCCACACAAAATGTGGATATGCTATTTTAAAAAAACCTGAAAAGGTCTGCTAGAAAAAAAGCTGCATTTTCATACACATACATATGTATTTGTTCATTCACATTCTATACACATGCAAAAATGTTTATATTTTTGTATATATAAACATATATATGTATAAAAATTTATGTGTATGGGTATATAAACACACAGATACACAAAATGTAGTAAAAATTAGGAGAAATTCTAGACA
Source organism: Bucco capensis (assembly GCA_013396975.1). Lineage (NCBI taxonomy): Eukaryota > Metazoa > Chordata > Aves > Piciformes > Bucconidae > Bucco > Bucco capensis. The sequence continues at coordinate 883,153 of VWZO01010925.1, forward strand.
CGTCTTGCACGATCAGCCAAAATTTAGCCCCTGTAAAATAATACTAATGTCACAATAAATTTATGAAAATTAAATATAGCTGTTTTAGAGAAGAAAAGAGCTCTTACCTGCTTTACTACTGTCACAGTGCCAGGTGCCATGGTAACTACAGAAGCAACTGCAGTGGCATCATGGGTTTCTGAACCCAACTCAATGATTTGCTGCAGGATGTTCACAGCTGTTGGATCAAGTCTTTCACCTTATCAGAAAGACAGTAACCAGAAGATCATTACAGTAAAACAGCTGTAAGGGTGTGTGAATCTAAGTGCTATAGGCACTCTCTCCCCTCCTGCCCTAACCCTGACTCACAGTGTTTAGACATTTCAAATAGCTCAGTAACATGACAGTTTAGTAATAGATCTAAGGCAGGAAAGCATTCATAAAACAAAATTGCCTGAGGAATGCATGAATCAGCAAGTGAAGCCACACTGATCATTTTTATGCCTTTTTCAAAGAAATCTAAAAGAATACATTGAATAAACAAACAATAGCTATAACTCATAGCAGTAGCTGTAAATTAGGAAGCCACAAGACTACAAATCCAAATATGTACTAATATGTACTTGCCAGACATTCAACTGAAACAGAACCTGAACTCTATACCTATAACCACAACAGCTAGTTGGTATATTACAAACCTGTGTTTACCTTCTGTCTGGCCATTTGCAATACCCCTCAACCTAAAAGAAGTACTATTATTAATACTGAGCTGAAGGGAAAAGTTATTTCCTTGAGAGAGCTGATGCTTATCACTTTATAAGCATGGGATCAGAACATGTTTGCCCTTTTTAAAAAATCCTCTAGAATGTGTAGCCCTGCTAAAGGAAAGGCAAGTTTACCAAAAAAACCTCTTGCATATTTGTACTCTCACTTCTCCCAAAGTGTGGAAAGGAAAGATTTGGATAATGAGAGTGGTTTTTGCTATGCAGGAATACAAACTCCCCCTCTGTGGCCCACAGTTCCCATATGCCCAGTGTCAGTATGAGAGAGAGGTTGGAAAGGGAGAGAAACTGTCAGGGTCATGTTAAAGCTGCCTTAGATGGGCTGTAATCACTGTTGGAACTAGGAAAGAGACAGTAAATAGAATAAAACTCATCTCTTAACCCCAAACCCTGTCAAACTGGGGTTGATACTGTGATGGGGGATCTAGGTCTGTTAGTATTATTTCTAACAAAAAGTGGTTATATTTTGTTATCCATGTAAGAAACAAGTTTATCTGAGTACTGAAGAATGTTGGCTTGCTTTATTTTTTCTATGTGACTTTCTTTAGACAGTATACTTACTGGTTTTTATAACTAAAGGGAATATACTGCAGGAGTAGCTGAAGCTGGATGTACAAAAAGGCAAGTCACTCCATTCTGAAAACTACAGACTTGTGCTGGAAATCAAAACTGTTATATACAGCATATACCATGATCACGTTTGTTTAAATATATAAATAGTTTAACAGGAGATCATACATTGTCCAGTATACTCAAAAGAATTAGATACTTATGAAAAAAACATGTATTTTGTGTTTCAATCTAAAAAAATTTAACTTACCATTCTCAGAAGTATATCTAAGGTTCTGTAATGCAGCTACAGCAGCTTGAGTGCCTTGAACATCCTCTCCAGCCTCTGTGATATGGAGATACTGAGTGGATGCTTCTTCAGAAACTTCAGCAGTTAACTTGGAAAAACCAAACAAAAAAAACCCACCTTAGTCAAGGCATAAATAAACTCCCACTCATTTTAGCAATTTAGAGAACAATTAAAGTTATGAGTTTAAAGGAAGTTTGGATGACAAATATTGTAACAAGAGTTATAGAAACACTGGGTGAAACAGAATTCAAGAAGACTATTACATGGGAGTTGGGATATCATCCCACAGTTTTCTTCCAGATTCTACTTCAACAGTTATTTTAAGCACGCTAAATGCATGCTAAATTATTTTGACTCCATTTTTTTGCACAGTTATTTTAAAAACTAACTATTTTATTGCATCAGGGTCTAGTAGTAAAAACTTTTTGGGAAAAATTAGTTCATAATGCATGTCTTTGCAGATCTGATAAAATGCCTCTGAAGTTTGAAAATGACATTTTGTTTTAGAAAAATTGTTCTTTCCATACATATGATTTGTCAAGACAAGCTGTCAATATGTGTTCCTGCTCTGATGGGATTGCATTTATACTTATTTCAACAGTAAAGATGTATTTGGGTATGTACTGGAAGGGTGTACAGAAGAATTTTTTGTGAAATGCATGTGGACACAAGACTTTGAAGGACTATATTTTAAAATGCTTGCCCTTATCCATATAGAACCTACTTCAGTATTTTTCAAGGACTTACATTTTATTTGTGGATAATAAAAAACAGTTAAACAAGAACTGCAGGATGGCTTTCCAAAGGAGGCATTAGATTTATGACAGGGCATAGACTGCTTGAAATTGTCTCCACAGGTCTTAAACTGTGGAAGTCAGCCAACTGCAGTTGACTTCTGGCTTTTTTGTCTCAGTGGACACCAACAATAGCCTACTCAGGCAGTGAAAAAGACTCAGCTTGCCAACTATAATGTTTTAAAGTGTCTAGATAGTTCTGTGATTTTTCCCATAGCATCTACAGTCAGCCCTGCTCTAGAAGACTAACAGTTTTCATTTTAGAATAAATTGCTATGCATATGACAGCAGAGGAGAGCTTGAAAGGGCAAGACCTCTCAAGCTTGCTACCCCACTCCAAAATGAGAAAATCCAAGTTGTTCCATTTTATTTTTTTTCTTACCCATCTTCTTAGGTCTAACTAATATTTTTAAGGTCTCATCTCAGTGATTCTGTGATTTCCTCTACGCTTTGAATTGAAGCTGAAAACACAGAATCATCAATTTACAAATTCACTCTTCTAGATTCTAACCTTTTCTGGAGTCAGACATAAGTTTTCTTCATTAATTCAATGTAAGTTTGCAGCTCTGCACATCTTGCATTCAACACTAGTGGATATTTGGCATATAACAAAAAATGCAGGAAGTTTTTCTACTTCACATTTTTTGGCTAAGATTTTTACCCTTTCTGCTGCAAATAGAGAACTAGAGCCCTAAAATGCAGAAAAGAAGCACTTACAAGGTTGTTAATCCTAACAGACATTAAGGCAGTCAAGCTTAACAATCATAGCAATTCATGCATTCAAAATGGAAATGAGATCACATGGCCTCCTCATCAAGTCAAGAACACATTCTTTTTAATACTTCTCATCCTTACTTTTCTCCCTAGATTTTTTTTACTATCTTAGGGCCAAAGCCATGGCAACTTTGCTTTACCTCCCACTTGGTTTCCCCATCATGTTCTACTAGCTTCATTCCATGCTTGTTTTTGAGATGCCTGTTGAACTCCCATTTTGTACCGTACACAAAGCTGCAAACAGGACATTTAATGCCACCTATAAAGAAACATAAATAAATTCCTTGAGTTATTTTCATATAATTTCTTTTTTTCAATGTAGTAAGGACCTATTTATAGGATCACAGAATATTCTGAGTTGGAAGGGACCCACAAAGATCATCAAGTCCAACTCCTGGTCTTGCACAAGACACCCTCAGAATCACACCATGTGCTTGAGAGCATTGGCCAAATGCTTCTTGAACTCTATCAGGCTTGGTGCTTAATTTGACTTCATCTCAATCAAGCCACATGACTGTAATTTAAAAGGGTTTCCTTTAGTCATGTGTCTAACATGAAAATAAGGGGGAAAGGAAAGTAAAAGTAATTGAACTCTCACAATGCTTAAAGGGCAATTTTTGATAATGGTAAAGGAAGGAGTTGGCAACAACTCATGTATCTGGGAAGCTATAGCAATCCTGCTTCCCTGTCTGCAAGCCTCCCTTCAGTGGATATCAAGTTGCAGGAATGCTGTTCCCATCTTTTCCCCTCTCTACACATCTCTCCTTGGGGACCCTATAACACAGACCAATTAGAAAGAAAGAGCAGGAACATTCAACTATTTCATTAGTCTCAGATACAGCATAATTTCTGTAATAAGGTCCATGTAAGAAGCACTGGTTTCATCTCTCAGGAGCTAGATGTCAAGGGAGATAACCAAACTATTAACAGAGAGTGCAAAGTAAACAATACCTTACCTACTGGGTGAGAATAACTGCTTGCTTTGCTAGCAAAAGCCATTCTAGAAGTGGCATGTACAATAGAAAGTGAAAAGCTTTTTCAAGGAATGACACTACACCAAGTTTGACCAACCTAGAGTTAACATTTTTGCTTGGCCACACAAAATACTTAGGGAATGCTTCAGTCTGTGCAGAATCATTCCCACAGTCATGATTCAATGTTAACAATGTAGTGTCATCTTCATCTGTCTTTGCTTTTGAGACTTTCTACTGTTTATATAACATGCAAAACTGTAAACCTAAGTTTTCTGTTTATCTACAAAATGATGTATTGTGTGAATTTAGCACTATGCTTACTGTGTCAGTATGCAGCATTACAGGTAAAAAACTGAGCATGACGAAATAAGAGTCCAATTTTCTACAGTAGATTAAACAGCTTTTACTTCTTTTTCTTATGGAAGTCATTTGGTCAAATGTCACATCTCAGCTGCTTGTAATTATGCAAATAAGTATTTCTCTTTTTTCCCCCTTTTGACTAAAGCAGAACAAAAATAATCTGTGTGTGATGAATTGTTACATTAGGTGACCAGAACTCACTCTAACAAATCTAATGGCTAGGGAAGTGCATTACAACACTTGAGGAACTATGCCACCAGATGGCCAACTCCACATTATCATGCCATATGATGACTCTTGCCCATCATGTTCAAATGCTTCAAATATACTCTCATAAACTAGTTATAAGCCAAGTCTTCATTGCACATAGTCTTTTATGACTAAGGTGATTAGAAAAAGCATTCAATTTTACAGTAATGGAAACCTACCATATGGTGTTCTCCCAGGTGAAAAGAAATAAACTTTTTATTTATAAAACAGAACTACACCTTGTCAGTAGGCTCTTTCTCTGATGCTTATTATTGCTATACAATTTCCCCTTTTTGCCCTCAGTCTATTATAGCAGATGCTCAATACTCCATCTCTAGGAAAAACTGAAATAGTTTTCCTATTAAGGGAAACTCAAAAGTTCACATAAGTAAAACACCTTTGTTCAGATTAGAACAGAGATATTGGTTACAGAGAAATGAAATTAAATATTCATTTCACACCAACCTGTAGTATAAGGAAAAACTTGCTGTTGTGAAAGACAGGACACATTTCCACATTACTTTGGTATTGAAATGATTACAACAATACATCAGACAAATTAAAGCCATAACTTTCGTCATTATGACTTTAACTAAAGGACAAATAAAAGAAGTATAGAATTAAACTGGTAATATATTAAATCCATGTCAGTGATTTGATATGCAAGCTCAGGAAAATTAATTTCTAGACAATTCTTTAAAGTCATGGGTGACATACAGAGAAAGTCAATGAATTACACATCTAACTTGCAGCACCAAAACTGATGTTTGCAACGAAGTAATTCACACAAATATTATAGAGCTCCACAACTTTTTCCCATCATGGCATTGACATGTGCCCTCCAAATAATTTCTTCATTAGCCAAAAGTCTCCATAAGACAACTATTATTTTATGCTAAAAGAAAGCATGTGATGAAAGTGGTATAATGGAACACAGAGGCCACACGTGGATCATCATGTATGTACTGCACAAGTACAAATAGAAAATGTGTCTCCCAGAGACTGCTGGAATATGTAAACAAAACAATGGACGATAGAGATATCAGTAAAGAAAAAAAAGAAACCATTTGGGGAAAAATTTTATGTGACTTGCCCAGCACAAAGCAAACAAGACTAAAAAAGGAAGCTATCAAAAGAGCAAGTAGGCAAAGTCTTGCAAAAAAAGCCAGTGGGCAACGCATACATAATACTCCTGTCCCTTATGCAGCATACATCAAATTCTTATAGTACTTATTTTCCTTTATTATTTTACCATACTAAAACAAATGTCAGTTCATAGATTTCTATGTAAACAAACAACCAAAACCAACAACCCCCAAATCCCCAAGCATTTCTCTGACCCTGGCTGATCCTAATTTCCAATACAAGCCCAGAAATTAAATACTGCTGTCCACCCCTGGCAATGTGGTTGCTCAGATGATCATGTTCCCTCTTCTATTCTATGAATCATTCATTTATTTATAAATTCATTCTAGGAATCTTGAGTAGAGTCCTATAGTCTAGATTCCTATAAATACTTCCAATAAAGATTACTTGCAATGTCTGCAATGCAGTCAAAAAACAACTGAGAGTAAAGAAGATGAACAACTATGAGGCAATTCACTCTGGGCTCAGTGGTTAACTTAGAACAAGCAGAATACAACATGAATAGATATAGACAGCTTCTATTAGACATTAATCTTTGTTAGTTTCCCTTCTCACTTTTTTGCCAAACCCTTTCACTTGCTGGTTCTCCTGCTTTTTCCTTCTGTAATTGCAAAGGACTTGTTTAATATCAGATCTGAAGGGTCTTCTTCCATTATAGGAATACATGAATACATTTCCAGAATTGCTTTTCTGATCTATGAACACAGTAAATTGAAACTCAATAAAGGCTAGTCAGACACCAAGTTGCAACTGCTGGCCCAAGCAGTTCAGAAACACATACCTTGTCATACTGCATAATATGTTCACAATAACTTGTTTGTGCTGTGTGACCCAGATACAGAAGATCTTCTGATTCCAAAATCAGGAAGATTTTTATTCACTTCAGTAAGACTCATCATTATCAACCCCAAATGCAAATCCTAATTAACTAAAGTCTCCCACAAGGATTTTTTTTTTCCCCAGTGAAATACCAAAACACTGAGAAAAACTGATGTTTCTACAGCATAAGAAATCTGCAGGTCTCCTGTTTTTATATTGGGCTCATGTAAGATCCATCTGATGTGTCACAGAGCAGGAAATGGAGCTGTCAAAGGAGGTTGCATGTGGGAAAAGTTCACCTACTATCATGGTTTTCTTCAAGGTAGAATCCTGATAAGAGGCACTGAATTCATAGCTACATGGATTTGAAAGCCCTTTACTGCTTTAAAATGCCACATAGCAGGTGAACACGTGGAAAGCAGGCACAGGACTAGTGGTAGCACAGGAAATATACATGCTATGTAAGGAAGGGAAGTGAAAGAAGGATGCAGTCAGAAAGAACAGAGTAGTGTATTTCAGTTAGAAGGGACCCACAACATCTAGTCCAACTGCATGACCAGAAGATAAAGCATGTTATTGAGGGCATTGTCCAAATGCCCCTTAAACATTGACAGGCTTGGGGAACCTCTCCAACCACCTCTCTAGGAAGCCTGTTCCAGTGTTTGATCCCCCTCTTGGTAAAGAAATGCTTCCTAATGTCCAGTCAGAACATCTTCTGATGCAGCTTTGAATCATTCCCATGTGTTCTATCACTGGATACTAGGGAGGTCAGCACCTTCCTCTCCACTTCCCCTCCTCAGGAAGCTGTAGAGATGGCCCCTCAAACTCCTTTTCTCCAAACTAACTAAACTCTGCTAACTCCCATCCCAATGCCAACACCAGAGGGGGAAGAACCCATCTTAGAAAAACAGTGGAAGAGTGACCATAACATCAGGTAAAGGAATAAAAATGGAGAAGTGTGTGTTACTGTTTTAATTGTATTAATACTACTATTGAGTATTGCCCCTTATCTAAGTATTCTAACCACACTTTATAGGGATTTTTAAAATAATAATGAGATCTAGATTAATGATGATTCTTGAATTACACTGTTAAGATTTCCATTAAATTAATAATAAATTCTTGGCTTTACTTACATAGGTAAGTTGTGCTTCCTTTGCCCATAAACAAGATTCTGAGCATAACAATTTGTAACCTGTTTTACTCTTTTTCCCCCTACTGTTCCAGTGGGGGAATAATTCGCTTCCATTTATTCTTCAGTCTCTTGCCTTACCTTGAGTTCAACCTTGCAAAATTGTCATAGAAATTTATCAGTAGAATGATAGAAATCTATCATTCAACACATAGTAATACTTTACTTACAAAAGGAGACAAACTACTGAAAATTATAAATGTATGCAACAATGAATACAATCAAGACTTTGCCTCACCTACCTCTAGAAAGCAAGAACAAAGGACACTGAATGAAGGGTCAAAGGTGGTCATTTCAGAATTACCACAAAGTAGCAAGAATTTATCATGTAACACCCAATAAAGCGAAAAACACAAATCACATGAAAGTGTACCTTTACACCAAGTATGCTTTAGCAAAAAAGTAAATTGTATATAGTGGAGATGTACCTTGTTGGATAAGGGCTTCTGCTGCAGGCTCCCCAGAACCTACATTTACATACTCTTCATTAGGATGCTTTCTGTTGTAATGCCTCTTCAGGGAACCAGAGATGTTGCAAGAATAGTGGCAATGTGCACAACGGAAAGGCTAGGAGTAAAAAAGAAAAAATGGTAGAATACATTTCCTGACCTCTTCAGGACACAGGTCTGTGCTGTAATATTTCGATCCTGAGAAACCATGCTTATTTCTGGTTTAGGCATCTTCCAAAATTCAATATAAGTGGAAGCTGTAACTAAATGTTACCTAAAAATTGGTATTTTATGTGCAAGCATTTTCAACATTATAAGATTATTATCTACTTTTTTTAATTCAGTAAACTGTGTGTTTTCATAATTAATTATCACAGGTCTAACCACATGGAGACTTCCTACTACAAGGAAATAACTCAGCTGCTGTGAGCTTTGGTCTAAAAAGGGGGAGGCAGGAAGAGAGCTAAATTAACTGAAGGTTCAGTAGGATTGTACAGCCAAGCTAATTTAACAGATTATCTGACAGAGTTGATCCCTTCCCTTTCCTTCTCTCTCCAACTTGTTCCCAACTGCTTTCCTTTCACTGACACATGCATTCAACTGACTATCTGGTGAGCTAAGTTTTGGGAACAAAAGCAATTAATTTTTAGGAACATATGTCTCCCTTCAACTGATAGAGGGAGACATTTCTAGAGAAAAAGTTAAGGAAAACAAGCATTTGTGCCTTTAGGAACAACCTTCTGACTGAGCTATGCCACAGCTATAGGAAACTTGACACAATCACTAGGGTGCTGGAAAAGAATGCAATCTTTGACCAAAGTGCTTGGGGAAAAGTCAGGTAGCTCAGAATGGGATGCAAAAATGTTTCATGCAGAGCAACCAGACCCACCTCAAGCTAGTCAGCAGAAAATGGCTGGTACAGAAATGTGCATTAGGATGCACAACTATTGACATTCCTCTGAGATCAATACACATATAAACTATTCCAGAAGGAGGCAACATGTTATTAACAGACAGGGGTTTTTGTCAAACTCCTTTCGACAAATACTCCCTGATTGACTTATTTCAGCATTTTGCTCCTGATAATGCACTGAATAGCCACATGCATGCAGGTTGACAGAGGACTGAAAAGAGGTGCTGAGTCAACAGTTCTAAAGCTGATCCTGAGATCAGAACCAGCTATTTTTCAACAATTGCATTGTAAGTGCATTCATCCTGTTAGCCAAAGGAAAATGATATATTATCATTTACAAAAAATCCTTTTTAAAATATAAGTCCACAGCAAAACTACATACTCAAGCAAGAAAAATTATTTGTTCCAAATGTATTATCTCTTTAGATGACTTGCTTCATTTTCTTATATGTCATGTCTTTCAGAATTTAAACCATAAATCAGAAGATTGTCTTCCTTTCTGCTTTATGGAGGTACCTAGCTTTCATACTTATTAAGAATAGCTGAAGTGTACTCTTCATAGAAGCAAAATGATTTGTTAGATAACGAAAGATATTGTATATGAAAATAGTACAATGTTTTCAATAAGAAATATGCTCATTGCCAAGATAAAGTGCTCCATTAAAATTAATATTTTCATACATACATAATACTGGATTTTTCTGGAAAAGAAACTACTATCATCTCTATTTCCTGAGTATAACATTTCACAATTCATTACATCAAGACCTATCATGCTGAGAAGCAATGTGAAATTTAAGAATAAAACAATACTGCAGTTTATTAAAATAAACCATATCTCTAATCTAAACACTTCATAAAAACGTTAACAATCTTCAGAACTCTTTCTAAGACATGTTTCAGATAAATGGCGTGCTTTAAAATTAATTCCCTTCAATTTTCTTCAAGTGTATGAACTCATCTATAGTACATTAGACTGGTAAACTTTCAGAGAAAATTAAGGTGGGCAATGAACAGTGATCTATGAGATTCACTTTCCTACTTTCATAGGATATTTTACAGTGCATATTAAATTAGTTCTCTCAAGGACTGACAGTCAAAAAAACCCCATAATGTTTGTTTTATATTGCAACATACTTAACCTTTTTGGCAAGTAAAGGTACTAATTACAAATTGACCAGAAACAAAAAAAACCTATCTCAAAAGTCTGAATATAAAGTAAAAAAATGCCGTAACTGTCACCAAACAGGATGATGTGCCAGTTTTAAAACTGTTGTCTGAAGCTCCTTGTATTTCTAAATGACTTATCAATATGCATGATTTATATGTTTCCTTACCTTGAAAGAGACATGTTGTTCCATATGACGTAAAAGTTGTGGTTTTTGGGCAGCTGTATAGTCACACACAGTACATTTAAACTGCTTTCCTGAAATGGGAAGAAAAAACAAAATCACTTCTTTCTATTTAAGTTCAGAAAACACCTGATTGTATTTCTCATCAAGATGATTTCCAAAAAGCTAAGAATGAACAATACAAGAAGTGCGGCACTTGCTCTGCAAAATTTTAGTTAAATAGAGCTAACCGAGTGAACAAGAAAAAAGGCTTGAGTGTCATCTTTAAATTTTAAGCATTAAATAGTCTAGATGCTCCTGGGATAGCCACCTGGGAAAGAAGGAAAAGAATCATTGTAGTGCAGTCTAAATGGAAGAAGGAAATCAATTATTTACAACTGCAGGCACAGTTATTTTGCTATTTGCGAATCAGATTCAGAAATCCTTGGAGTACAGATATTTGGTCATGTTCACACATTTTTACCTGCTTCTGTACCAAGGACTGAATTGGTACAACTTAAATGCATTTAAATTTTTGGGGGGTTTTCCACTGTAAATCTTGATTTCTGATAGGGCATGACATGACCTATTGTATTTTACACAAGACTTGGCTATATGTTTAGCACTCAATTAAACAATGACTCAAGCTATCAGTTTGCTACACTGTCTTAACCCTGCATACAGGGAAAAATAAAATCTGCTTAGACAAATACAACATTAGAATGGTAAATAATACAGAGGGTTTGTGTTTTTACTTTTCAGTTCTGCTTACACAATCATAAAACAATGGGCAAAAGTTGCTCCAGCAACATCAGACTGATTGGTGTCGTGAACACCACATGACATTTCGTCCTTTCTGATCTAAATCTCTGCAGTAACCCTAAGCCTCACATACAGTCACACAAGGCAAGAGAAAGCACATAGTGGAACCAGTTCACACTTTATATGTGGTGAATTATATGTAGATGGCTACCAAACACTAGGCATGAGTAGATTTCTGTGATCTATTCTTGGAAAGTGCTCATTCCTATTTCTTTATTTGGGCACAAATTTTCTCCAAATGTATGGAGTTAATGTAACTATTTGATTTCTACTCTTCCGCATAAGTTTGTTTCAAAAATCACAGAGTGGACCAGAAGAGAAGTAAAGACATTGGGTACATATTTGCATAAACATTGGTCCTTCAGATACCAGCCTAAGCATCATCCAAATAAATGTGTTACTTTAATTTCCACAGACACTGTACTGGAAATTTCTTTACATGCCTGTGAGCTTTCCAGTCAGATATCAATACTAAAGGTATTAACCCTCCAACCTGACATAGCACCAATAAAATTGAAGAACAAAAACTGAAATTGCACATAATGAAATCTGATGCTCAGAACATTCAGTCTAAAAAGAATGTCAATATTTCTAACAGAGGGCATGATTAATGACTATGACCATTTACTTTGAAATCAGATGGACGCTCTGTCATATAAGTCCATAAATCAAGCTTGCTTAGCCCTTGCTAAAAAGATATACTCCAATCCATTGGAAATGTGATGCAAAATTATTAGATTAAGTTATGCCCTGCTCTCTGCAAAAGATCAGACTTTGTGATTGGAAAAGTCTAGTATTGGCCCTGAGTCCTCCTCAGATGGTCAGATTTTGTCATGATATATATTTAGGATTCTCTAACAGGAATGAATTCTCTCTGACACTTTTGAGAAACGTCTGTTGCTCTTCGGGCGTTTCACTCTTTGCAGAGCCACAAACATCATTCTGTATATTTCTCTTACTTTCTCTTCCAAGTATTCTGTCTCCCAATTTTTTTCTTTTTTTTTTCCTCCTTCCTTATGATTTAAAATAGCACAATTTCCTTCCTTTTCCTCTCTGGGTTTCATACTCCCTTTCTCCATATTTCATCATGCCACATCCAGCCAAATTACAAGGTGTATTAATTACAGAAAGACTTAATTCCTATATTAAATGACCATGGCTGACAAACCGTATTTGACTGACATGGAATAACCATGTGCTAAAGACTACTCCAAAAGTAAAAGAACCAAAAAGAGGGATGAAGAAGTACAATACAATCCTGAAGAAATCAGGTTTCTTTAAATTCTGGGTTTTATACAAAGAAGTTACATGTATTTTATACAGAATGTTTTAGTTCCATAAAACGCAGCTAAGGAAAACCTTAAGACAATTTCTGATATCTAATTAAAATACTGAAAACCCAATTTCCTGCTTTATTTCCAAACACAAACAGCAATAAGCCCAGACTACAGAATCGTTTACTATTATGCCACTCTTGAGAAGTCTGTCTTCTGGAGAAGAATAAAGCAGACAGAAAACTACTTCATATTCCACTAGTTAAATTGACCTTGCAAGGCTGATATTTGAACAAAAATGACCTGGATTCATAAGTCGGGAAGATAAGACTCACAAACAGCAAAACATCTTTCAAATTAATTTATTTGTGAAATAACTCAAGAACACTAGATGTGCACCAGTAAGCACTTCTGAAGTGCTGCACTACAGAAAGGGACACTAGGCAAAGAGAAACTGTCAGCATTCAAGAGGCTGAACGTCCCTTGATAAATCATACACTAACTTCCTGGTGACAAATGTTATCTTATTTGTCACTTGTTTGAAATGCATGAAGGATGTACTGGGGTGGGCTTAGTGAGGAAAATTACTTAAGCCTCCACAGTGAGAGTCTCTTTCCACTCAAGCCAACAGCAAAATCTATTTTCCAAAGGGGAATTTCCTGAAACACTTTTGAAAGTGTAAAAAGCAAGGCAAAAGAGCATAAGTCTTGGATTAATTTGTATCAGTCAAAAAGGGAGGTGCATCAAAAAGCAACATGCAGTCACCTCAATTATTGCAGAAGATGATGACATTCTGAAGCCAGATAAAAAAGGCTGCTGGTAATAACATTCCCTCTAGAGTCAAGGTTGCAGCCTGACCAAGCAGTAAATGATAAAAGAATGTAGTTCCTTGCATGCAATTAAATGTTTAAAACTAACTTCACACCCACCTTCAAACCAAATACAGACAAGGCTAGCTTCTGAGCAACTACAGAGCTATTCTTAACAGTGCCAAATTTCACACCAGCCTCAGCTGAATTGCAATAATTACTTTCACACATACTTATTTTGTCCAAAAAAACCAGAACTAACTCACAGGTAAAAACAAATTCAGCCTTGATTGCTGAATTTCTCTATTTGGACAGGCCAGATGGTGAAAACAAAACAGAAATGTTTTGAAACGAAATCCCATGCAGGGATTTTTTTTTTTTTCCTACAGCACCATAGAAAGAGACCTTTTTTTATAGTCTGATCGTGCACCAAATTTCCTTTTAATTCAAATACAACCTGCCTCCTTTTCCCAGCCAGCAATCAGCTGAGGATTACATTGGATAAGCTAAATCTTAACTCTCACATATGAAGTTCAGATGTATGTCCAATATCTGCTTATTACTGACCAAGTTATTTCAAAATACTGGAATGTAATAACAAGCGATTCATTAAGTTATGGTAATACCACAGTAACTTCAGTAATACTACTCTAACTCTATGCTCCCTATAATACGTACCATATAACTGTAAAAGGGATCATCTCTTTCACTTATCCGTACAGATACAAGCATACATAGAAATATATATCTCTGACAAAACTTCACATCTATTCTAAAGATGTAACAGAGCATTGTGCACTTTCTAATACTAATGAATATACACATAGGCACAGTCTGAAAATCACTTGGGGACTCCTGTGGCCCTTGGTGCGATAACTGTGCCGACAGCAGAGGGAGCATTAAACTCATTGCCCACGGGAAAGTGTGGGGAGTGAAATCCATGTTCCTATAGTCTTTGTATGGGCAGGATGAGCTCATTAGCCTTCTGGCAGTCATCCTAGGAGAAGGACAGCTCTGATTCCAAACCCGGGCAGATGGAGCTCATTTAGCCCTCTAAGGCCTTCCATCTAAGAGGTTAAACCTCCGTCCTAAGGACTTCACTGCCAGTGTCTAAGCTTGCTAGGCCCTGGCAGATGAACCTTAGGACTAAAGGGTGGGTCCAGCTCTGCGCATGCTGTGTCTCACCTAAAATAAATCCATAGCGCAGGCTCGAGGGTGCTATCTGCTATCCTCTTTTTATCAGGGTGCTTGGAAAAGGCGCTGATGAGGAGCGTGGATGGAGCCCTCCCTGGATCTTTGTTCACAAAGCCTAGCCACGATGACAAATATACACAGATTTTTTAAAAAGACTTTAAATTAAATGGTCAATGAAGAGTGGAATGAGGTGTCAGTTGCATGAGTAACAAAGATTGAACTACTTAGTCATAATAAAGGTTTATAAAGTTAATCCTACTAAATAGTCACTTCAATTTGTGAATCACAGAGGAATAAAGTATCATTGTGTCCCAAATTGCGATATAAAATGTGGTATTGTTCTGGATTTGCACCTCATTTTTTCTGTTATCTCAGACATAATGGTATGGCTAGGCTTCGCGAACGAAGATNCATAAACTTATGGAGCAACTGCACATGCTACAGGTGTGCCTATAGAGAATACATGCTCAGGCTTGCCACTGGCTGACTAGACCTGGGAACAAAGCTGCAGCATCCTTGTCTCTATTGGGCTACTGGATTCAGCAACTCTGAACAACATTCTCAGAGGTGAAAGCGGGAAGAGACTTAACCACGGAACTATTTGTATCTTCAATTTTCTATTGAGATAAACAATTCTCTGTAAGAATATAAAGGGATATAAAATAAAATTTCAGAAAAATCAGATATTCCAGAGACATTTCAAAGAAACTAATTTTGCAAAGTTTTAAATTATGTCACAAACAATATCTCCTGGGAATAAACAAAATTTGGAATCAACACTTAGTGTTTGACTGAATGCATGTTAATAAAGTCCTATAGTACAGCCAGCATTTAGTGCCCTAAAATAAAGTTGGGTTTAATAAACATGCACTTACCATCAGCAGTATGAAGGAGTTTATGGCTTTTCAAAGTGCCTTTTGATTTAAATTTTTTCCCACACATATCACAAAGGTGTGTTTTCTCAGTGCTGTGACGATTCATATGGGCTTTCAAGTTACTCTTGCTGCGTGTGGCATACTCACAGAGAGAACATTTGAAGGGTTTGACACCTACACATAAAAACAATACACTATGAAACAAACAAACTGTACCTTTTGATAAGATGGTAGGCATTCACTAGAAAGAAATTTCTGATCATGTGTGAAACAAGGTCAACATCTTCAATTTGGATATCTACATTTAAGAAATTTCATCTGTAGCTTTTGTGTAAATGATACAGAGCTCTTGACAGCATCATTTATCTTACTAAGAGAAAGGAGGGGTTCTTTCAGAATTAAATAACCAAGCAAATACTAATATTTTGGTCTTGGTGTGCCCGTTCTTCATCTAGAAGTAGAATCCAGACTGCCTAAGTGGATGCCCAGCTGGTGTTCATACCAAATCTCCCTCTAAAAGCCTACAGATTAATTTACCATTCTCTATTTATTACAATACAGAATCAAGAAATCTGTTTGAAGGAGAACTGGTTCATTAAGCACTTAATATGTAAGCAGAAGTTAAATGTGCAAAGATGTGTTTTATTGTTTATTAGTATCAGATTTGCTAATGTCTCATGCAGTAGTACTTGTATTTTTTTCCCTCCTCAGTAAGATACATGCACTTAAATCTCACTTCTTTCAAACATGTAGTAGAGAAACACACAGTGTGGCATCTAGTAGAAGGTGTACAAGAACAAAGCAAATCCTTCAAAAAAAAGTTGAATAAATCTGAACTAGCAGAGTAGCTCAGCAGTTTCATGAGTCTCTGGCAACTTTAGATCAATATTCATGACCTTAACACTAGATTTACAAGCATGAGGAATTATAGCCTACTTTAAGCAGACTTGATCACATACTTTGATTTGAGAATAAAATTCTATTCACCTCTTTCTCCTGCTAGTTAGATGAGATGAGTTCCAAGTTTTCTTGGCAGAATAAGCAAACTGTATCTATGGAATACAGAAGTAATTGCTCTATAAGCCTACAATTTTGTATTACCTGAACTCCTTCATGGAGTAAAGGCTACTGGAGAGGGCTACTACTATAGTACACAGACAGGTAAGCTCATAGTTACAACATTCAAACAAATATGCAGTACTAGTCTAACTGTCTGAACTATCTGGATGGGAACAAACACTTTGGAATCAAAATATCAGTTTGAGGGTATCAAATCCCATTATCCCCTTTATGCAGAGGGACAGCTAAAGAATTTAAAATAATGGTCAGCCACCACAGGCAATCCATTCCATAGACAGCTGACTAAAGAGCATACAAGTCATCTTCCATCTGTTAGAAAAATAGGCAAACTGGGTAGACACAAGATTTTACTAGGCATAGCTTTTAAGTTCAAGGGACCTTTAACCTGTGTGTTGCCAGACTACTGGAACCTCTCCCTAAAAATTCATAGATATGATCAGCAATATCTTACAGGTTTTTCATCACTGCTTATGTCCATGTCAGCTAGTTACCATGCTCAACATGACTTAATGAAAATAAAAACAGGATTTATATGTATACATCAAAGCAACTGGATTTCAAATTGTTTTATAACAGAGTTCCAGACCAAGTATTTTTGGACAAATGTGAAAGCAGCAGCAGTTACTCATGAGAATTACTTGTTTTAAGAGACTGAGTGTGTATTTAATTCACTCCTCCTTACTCACATTCATTACAGAATACTTTATAGATATTCATGAATGACTTTGGGGAAAAAAATAATCAGACTTACTAATTTTGTAAAATATTTCAGCTGTCTATTCATGTTATGACTGTGCAGTTCCACACGTGATTGGGACTCTGTTAAACTGATTTTTTCACCTTTATTGTAGCTTAAAGTTTTTGCTTTTAATGTCAGGAAAGTTTGTGTGGAATATGAGACTGATGAGATACCCACAAGCTTAAAATCAGAGTTTTACCTTCATGAGCCCAAATATGACGTTGAAGGTCTGATCCATTCTTCATAAAATAAAAATCACAATAGGGACATTTGACAGCTCGTTTTCCAATAAGTCCTTTCAGCTGAACTCTTCTGCCAAGAATCTCAGAAATAGTACTCATTGAAACCTCTGAGAGAAATGCAAAAGATAAGAAAAAAACAGAAGGACATCAGAGAATTTGTTCTATAAGTAATATTGAAGAGCTAGATCTTAATACACTCCAGCTTTTTAATTCCCCTACTGCCACTCAGGTAAGACCTGAGCAAAGAACATATGGACCTTTATTTCCTTTACGACTTTCAGGATGTTCTATCCTTTTGCTCCTGATCTGTGTATTCAGTGTCCCCAGTAGACTAATTTGGCACTTTTTCCTTCAACCTTTAAAGATTTTATTCAAGATATCACCTCAGATTTCCAGATGTCACAGTTTTGAAGACAATTTGCTTCAGCCACAGATATCATGAACAGAATGCCTGATGATCAGAAATTTTAAAGGAAAAAACAGACTCATGGAAATAACCTGATTGGAAGGGATCTCTAAGGTTACCTGCTCCAAGCAAGGCCAACTTTGCAGTTCCAATTTCAAAGTTAGATGAAGTTGCTTGGAGTCATATCCAGTCCTGTGCTGAACATATCCAAGGATGGACATTCCACAACCTCTCTTGGCGCATTCCAGTGTTTGATCACTTTACAGTCAAAAGTATTTTCATAGTTTCTAACCAGAATCTCCTTGCTCCGACTCATGGCCCTTCACTATACAGTTCCATGAAGACTTCCTCTGTCTTCTTTTCAATATCCTACTAGATAGCTGAAGAGAGCAGCCAAGATTCCTCTCCTAGCTTTTCGTATTTGGGCTCAACATACTGAACTCTCTAAGTTTAGAGATTTCTACAAAAGACGAACTGTCACACCTTACTCTCTAGATGACTAGTCCTAGAGTTGAAACAATAATTCTCCCTGAACTCATATACACAAGGAAAACAACGTCAAAAGGGAAATAAGAAAGCCCATGAAGTGAGCAGAGATAGGTTCTAAAGCATCCAAAAAAGAAGAATACAGACACAAGTCTAAATCCTCATCTGCCTCCTATGGCTCAAATTCTTCATTCATGACTGCAGGCTAGTATGTCTGCTCAGTAGTGATCTATGAAAGCTGATGCCACTTTTGTCTCAGGACTACTACCAAATATCATATTAAATCAGATAGCAGATTAAAAGATAGACAGTTCTGAGAGATGGAACCAGAATCCAAGACTCCTTCACTGCTGAGTACCTAAGTAATTTGGCAATAAAGTCAAGCTCTCTTATCTCTTTGGTTTGAAATACTGCTCTACCAAAGTCTATAGAAATTTTTGCCCCATTGCCTTCATGGGACTGGAATTTAACTCTTATTCTTTGCTAACCTAGAAGAGAGAAGGAGTACTGTTATATTTCTTACTTTCTACTTGATGAAATATGAGTCATGCTGAATGATACTAAGAATGGAAGGAGATGGGAGCTCCAGAAATAGCATTTTGATGATAAATATGGAAGAGTTTCAGTTTAAATTAATATTTGATATGTCGTTTTAAAATTCAATTCCTTTTAATAGTATCCATTTTTCCTTTAATCTTTATTCTTTCCCATTTACTTTTTAAAAAACAATTGCACTCATTCCACTGCAGTTGTGATAAGTTTATACCATCAGATTCCACTGCAGTTGTGATAAGTTTATACCATCAGACTCCTCACATTTATTTGGCTTGCCATTAAGTATGTTGCAGGAACAAAGGATTTCCTCCTGATTACAAGGACAACACGCACAGGAAAAAGATTTGTGCATTAATTCTTCTCCATATATTAAAACAGTGTTGTTGCATAACTACTGCATAGGCATATCTTTGATGTAGTAATTCTTTAGTACCATGGAGATATATCTAATAAATCTGGTATTTTCCTTCCAAGTTCTATTTCCCTGCAATACATGAATTAAAAATGAGGAAACAAAGTAATAGGCTGTGCAGGTTTTCTTTTTTAACCTTTTCTCTGTATAGCCCAGAGTTTAAAAGAACACACTTTCTTGGATCAAAAAGGTTACACTATACATTTAGAGGGACTCAGATACCAAATGAATTGTACAAAAGTATTTAAATGCATGAGCTTAGCATGTCAGAGCTCCAGAGTTCACTGGCATTTCTGGACCCCCAGACACTGCATACACTAATAACTCAGCAGTCAATGGACCAGTGCAGACCAATGGCAACCTGTAAGGGCACAGGACATAATATACTGCTAGTTCAGAGATCACATGATTTAGGGAGGCCTCCTGCACTCCCAGGCAGAGACAGTGCTAAGGCTTTATAGGCACAGCTCTTGAGATTCAATTTCTATGTTTACTGGGTGACATACCTCCTGACTACAGTATAGCACAGAAGCCTTCCCTCATCTCAATTTGCTGCATGAGACATATCCCCTGACATATGACAAGCCCTCCAACCACACTGTTGTAGAGTGGTCTGCAAACAAAGAGGTTTGGTAACTAAAGAGCTAAAGTGGGAGTTAGTCTGAAATTCAAGTGAGGGAAATTGTTTAAAATATGAGTCTAGCACTATCTAGTGGCAGCAGAAAGATAAATTACTGCTTTACCGATTATGTTGCATTTCTGACAGAGACAAGAAAAGTTACATCATTTTAATTAGATTTTTTTATTGCCTAGACTCAGTTTGAGCACAGTTCTTTCTTCGCATCAAATTATGTCAGCCTAGTAAGTAACACTGTACATAAGTTAATTAAAGTATGGTGGACAATGCAGTTAACTCTCCTGCATCCACAGCAGCAGTGGGTGTTTTATCCAAAATAGCACAGATACTGGGGAAGAAAGTATGGACACACCAATGCCACTCTGCTGAGTTCACATGAGTCAGCTTCAAATCAGTCCCTGCACCAGCCACTTGAGCACTCTGGCACTGAATTCTCAAACCTCTGAGAAAGGATTGTTTACTCATACACAGCATACTGACTTACCACATTCATTTTATGTTGGGCTTACACTCATACATCAGTGCACTAGAATGAAAGGGGTAAACAGAGTCCGAATGGACTGCAGTGGTTAGCTTGGATCCAGTGAGGCTTGTCAGCTCCAGCTTAATACTGGCCATCCTAGATCACAGCTGGTTCTAGTAAGAGCCCTGCTGCAGACTTCAGTTGGCTCTGGAGGTAAAGCCCAGGCACACACTTATCTGGGCACAGAGTCAGCCCAGGGGCCTCTGCATTCACATCAATTACCTACAGACAAAACCATGTGCAATAAACACAGTTCTGTCAGTTTATGTATGGCCAATGGAAATTTTCCATCTCATGGCTTGTTACAGGATGTCTATATGCCTAATTGCAAACTTCCCAGTGCGTAACTTGGACTCATCTAGGTCCCCTTTTGGAAATTAGTTCTTTGTCAAATCAAGACAGATTTCTTAGCATAATTACCTCATACACTCCACAACACACAAACTGGAACAAGAACTTTTTTCATTCTAAATTCTACCATCTGTAAGCCCAATACAGTTCTTACTCTAAAGCAGTTAAATTAGACTCTTTCTTTGGAATGAAATCACATTACAATGCTCACTCTAAATCTTTACCCATTTATTGCAATAGAGAGAGAAATTTTCCTTGTTTTTTTCTTACCAGGGTGATTTGTCTTGATGTGAGATTTTATAAGTCGATCTTCAGAAAATGACTTCTCACAAACAGGACAGGAATAACTCTTTTTATCCTTAAGCAAAAAAGAAAAAAAGAAAAAGACCACATTATCCACTGGTGTAACCACTATAGTTGTTATTCAGTAATACATGGTTCTCAACAAAACTACAATTGAAGGTTCAGTTTTTAAGGAAAAAATGAAGATATATATAGTGAAATAAGTGAAGGAGAAATATTGAAGTATTCTAAGCACATCATTAATCCTCATGAATGAAGGGCTTCAAGTTACAGAACATGAGAATACGCACAATAAATGTAAGCATTATCTTCCCACTGACTCTTTACAGAATCAGAGTCAAAAGCTCAAATCACATAACAGAGGAAAACGTGTTTGATATAGCAATAATATTCAAGATTTTTTCAGCTTTTTCACAAGTTCACTCTTCTGAAACTAAAGGATCAGATCTGATTATTCTGAAGACATCCACCAGTATGTGTACTTATAATATTACTTAATGGCCTGAAATTGAGCAGAAAAGTTAACAATGACAGATGCCATTACTGATTCAATGTCTACATTTCTAACTACTTCATAAATATTCAGCATTTTACATATTACCAATAACATATTATTTATTAAAAATTGTTCTGAAATAATCACTACTAAAACTGAATGGCTAGCTAACACTCATTACAGAAGCAAGGACAAAGAACAGAAGCCATTTTCCAACGGAATGCCCCATCATTAGATCATAGATTTTTTTTGGTTAATCCCTTCTGTTTCCAGTACTTTGCCTTCCTGACTGCATAATGGCATTGCACCAGAGGCAAAAAAGTATCATAGCCAGACCATCACTGGTCCAAAAATGAACACCCCTCAGGAAGGGGAAATAAGGAATCAGAGCTCAAGTACCTCACTTCCTAATGAAAGCTCTAACTATGCAACTACATGAAAGGTCAGCAGCACAATAAAATTTCTAAGCATCCTCACATAAAGACATGAAAGTTGCTTTCTGCATTTAACTGTGCATAGTTTATTAAGGTATTATATTTTAGAACGAGGTCCTGTTCAGTGAGGTGTCCATTAAATAAATACACCAAACAGTGGGCACAAAGGTCAATATGAGAACTGGCAATTTAGTTTCTGGATAAATTCTAATACATGAATTTTTCAATCTATTTAAATACTCTAATATATTTGGCAGCAAGCATCAGTAAGCATATTTCTGAAAGATCTTGCTGTCACACTTTTTATTATGAAATGCATTTTCTCAGTTCCATTTAGTCTCATGAAAATGATCCTCCTGGTGGGAGCAGTTGGACATTCATCACTCTTGAAAAACAGGTACTTACATAAGGATACAGGATATCTAATTTAGGTTCTTTTTTTCTTACATAGTCTCAGACATCATTTACACAGATTTTTGCCATCAGATGGACACCATAAACAAGAAAAATTGAAAAGCAGCCTAAAAGAACATCCATTATGTGCAGCTTTCTGCACATTTCATAACAAATTCAGATTTTGTTTAAAATACCTAAAGAAGTAGAGGATAAAAAGGGGAAAAAATGTTCCCTGTTGTGAAACCTGCTTTGTTTTGGTTTTTAAAGCTGTCTTGCAGTTACAAAAGACTTTGTACTTAACAAGAGTGGGAGGTGAAGAGTTCTATTCTGTTAAAATCATCTTTAAAGTAACCTCAGCTGTTGGAAATATTGTCCAAGAGCCTACCTGCTGACTACAGAAGATAACCTGAAACCACCAGGCACTGTATATTAGCAGTTTTTTTAAGCAGCTATGCAAAAATTGTCCACATCTGGGGAAAAACCAAAGGGAAAAAATGGATACAGGACTACTCTATTGGAAACTACTGCAAGAGGGGCCAAATATCTAGTTGCTCTAACTCATGTATTCCCTGCACAGAAGCATGCAGAGTTAAGAACTCTTATTTATGTTTTCAAATATTGCCACATGATTCCAAACGCTATGATGACAACATTGAATTTTGACAAACATATTATTTTGTTTGTCACTTACCAGTTCTGTGTGAACTTTAAGATGTGCCTGGAGCTTGTACTTATCTGGAGTAGAGTAGTCACACTGTTCTGTGGGACACTTCAGCAAGATATTACTGTGTTTCTGAATGACGTGACGCTTAAGGCAGTTTTTGGTGATGGAAGAATAATTGCACTGAGAGCAGTAATACAAATGTTCTCGAGTATGGGTACGAACATGCATGTCATAATGCACTTGGTACCAAAACAATTTGCCTGAAAAGAAAATTAGACATGAAGAAAGATATTTCTAAGCAATTGTTAGTGAAAATTCCAATACATACTCAATTTTCTTGCAGGGCAAAACACACAGTTTGAATTCTGTTCATTTTGTCTTTAATGGAAACTTGTCCTAAAGACCCTTTGTACTGAAATTATGTTTACAAGACTCACTGTGTCTTAAAAGATTGTGTCATCTGTCCTGAAACAGCTTAACAAGGACAACTTTAATAGATATCAATGACCTTTTATCTAACGAGAAAGTCCTTTAAATCTGTTCTCCTATATAAAGAATCTGATTGCAACTGTACACTAAAAGATTGTCAAAATCTTTTTTGGTACTTCCTTTTGTGTTACTCCTTCCTACAAGGCTTATTGACATAATGGCACCAAAAAGTAGATAGCAATTCATCCATATTACGGTGGTGCTCATGAAACTTTGATTCCTCTCCCTTCTCATAAATGAAGACTACAAGACACATCCCAAATTGTTTCCATTCCAGTTATGTAAGCACAAACATTTCCAGTTAAAATACCTGGGAATGAGGTCTTATTCCCACTCTTATAAATTCAGAAAAGCAATTACACTTTTGACCTGATACTAGGTAATGAAAATATTCATCTCAAAACACGTGGTTCAAACCAAGACACAAAAATATACCAGTAGATATGTATCTATTGTACAGAATGTATATTATCATACATCCTCCCACACTACATGAAAAAGATTCTGAATTTTACACTAAACTGATAATGAAGCTTAAGCATTAAAGCATGGAATGACTAAAAAGATACAAAGTAAATCTTGCTGGACCCCAGAATCCATACTGGCCTACAAAATTAATACTGCTACAAAGATACACAAATGTCCCAAACACTATAAACCAGAGGAGCAGGAAAAAGATGGCCCATTACATACCATTAAAACAAACAAACATAATTCTACTGCTCCTTACCACAATATTCACATTCTAAGTCTCCATAAACCTTCCTTATCCTCTCACACAGCTCTGTGTTCATTTGTCTCTTCTGCAAGCTATCCAAGATCTGCATAAAGGCAACAGCTCCACTCCCACTGTCTGATGGAACTGCATTAGAAGAGGCTGCCTGTGGACTGGTGGCCATATTAGCTTCTGGGGCTGGCAAAGTGTCTGTGGTTTCTGTTGAATTTTGAACTGGCAGATTGATTGTTTGTGATTCATTGGAAGGAACAGATTGATTTCCCTCTTCGGAGACTGAAAGGTTCTCAGTCATTGTATTGTTCTGACTTGGATTTAAACTTTTGTCTTCAGACAGCAAAAGTTGAATTTCTTCACCCTGCTCATTTACAGAACTGCATTGATTAACAACTTCTTCATTTGCAGGAGAAACATTTAACTCATCAGGACCAGAAGTGCCATTCTTCAGCAGTAAGCAATCTGATGCTACACAGGATTGAATGTTTGAGACTGCTATGTCTGCTGTGTGACACAGAGTCTCTGTTACATTCTCCACCAGAGGATTTACAAATTCTAAGGAAGGGGCTGTATTGACTTTTAAATCACCATTATGTTGATCATTATGGTTTACATCTGCAGCTGTTGATTCCCCTTCACAAGCAGATGGTTGTGGTACTTTAACAGCCTCAGTACTAATGCCAGTCAATTCATCTGCACTTTGTGCTAGCTGTTCACCAAGGGCTTCTGGCTGGATATCACCTCCTGGCTCAAGCAGGCAGAAACTTTGATTGATAGAACTGTTAAAAACAGAATTCTCCTGCAAATCTGCGTGCACATCTTTGATGTGAGCACGGAGTCTTACAGAACTGACAAATTTCTTCAGGCACACAGAACACACGTATACAAACGGGTGCTTTCTCACATGAAGCTCAAGGGCTTGGTATTTAGTGGCTCCATGACCACAGAGCTCACAGGCAAAGGGCCTTTCATCACCATGGACAAGCATGTGACGGTCTCGATCGAGTTCATTCTTGAATTTGCGTTCACAAATGTGGCAGTCATAAAGAAGTTGCCTCTTGCCCTCTCGTGTCATCAAGCGAAGCTCATCAAAAACATCTTTCACCTTTTTATCTTGAAGGTCATGTGTTTCCTTGATGTGCTTAATCAAATTTTTCACATCTGAGTATTTTTTCTTGCAGAAGCGACAATGCTGCTTAATTTTCTTATGAACTCTTTCAATATGGACTTTGAGGTGGCCTTTGCTGAGGCAAGTGAAGGTACAATAATCACAGCTAAACTTCTCCCCTGTGTGTTTCCGCATGTGAACATTAAGGTTGGCTTTGATTGCACTGGCATAGCTGCAGTATGAACACTTGTAAGGTTTTTCATTTGTATGAATCCTCAAATGTGCTTGGAGGGAGTGTTTAAATTTGAACACCTTGTTACAGTATTCACACGTAAAAATCTTCAGTTGAGTTGGACCCAACCTAAAAGGAAAACAAAGCAGTTATATTGGCAGGATTGAAACTTGGTGACATAACATGTCAGTATTTCCACAGATATTCATAATTGACAAAAATATTTAATCTATTTTAAAAAGGTATTCTTCACAGGCTTTTTAAATTCTACAACTTACAAACAGATTATTTTCAACTGTTCATTTAAAAGGCTCCGAAAATATTTCGTTTCATAAAAATGGATAAAGGAAGCATTTCATTTGTGTTTTACATGAGCACAAATAAAAGTACTTCAAAATTACCTGCTTGATTTCATTGCCTGTTCATAGGGGGTTTGCTGAATGGCATATTCTTGATATCCTTTTCGTTGTGATGGGTCTTGAACTGTTGCCTCTGGTGTTGTTGGTTCACTTTCTTGGGGAGTAGCCTCAACTGGAACAATTTTTGTGGCTCCTAAAAGAAAGAACAAAAAATGCCCATTATAAATGTCATATTAAAACATGCATTGTCTATAAAATACAAGTGTACAAATACCAGGAGAAAAAAAAGTTAACGGTACTGATAATTTCTTTCACAAAAATCCTTCCTCTAGCACTATTATATCTCTGTTTTAAATGCACAATGGACTTCAGTTTACTAGTTTGTTCATGCCCTTTGCTTCCTCTTTTCAGTCAAGATCATGTGTTCTAAGTCACCCTGTTTAAGAGTAATAAGATCTGAGCTCCTCATGACATTCTGACAGTAACTTCTACAGATAAGCATTACCCAGTGTGCCTTATCTCTGGCTCAAACTCAGTGACAGCCTCTAATCAACAGTCACAATGGAAGGAATTATTAAGAATTGTCGTGCTAACAGCAATAAAACAGGAGACACTATCAACCAGATTTGTATTAAAATACAACTAAATTCTGTGAACTTCCTACAACTTCAAGTATGGACAACAAAAAGTATCTAGAAGAAGGAGAAAAGAGTAACTAAGACAAAATCAGAAACATTTTGTTTGGAAAAGGGCTACATATCTCAGAGAACTTCAGCTTTGAATAGAGATAAATGCAGAGGAATGTAAGACCTCTAAAATTAGCAATACTGTGATAAGAGTATCTCATAAACCATAAACAAGGAACAGTTTGAAGAAATAAGCAATCAGCAAGCTTAAAACAAAACAGATGAATGTACACATTCACTCTGTGTGTAATTATATTATGGAACAATTACTGCACAGAGTTACAGAGACTTAAAATATATTTGTATTCAAGAAGGGATTTAGACAAATTAATAGATACGTATTAAACAAGATGATACAGGTGCAACAACCAGCTCAATGGCTTTACATAATAAGTTTTTTTACCTTCTTCCTATAAAGATGCTGGAAACTGCCTTTAGAGTCAACTGATTTGTCTAGAATAACCTTTTAAAAAAACGCACTGTAGCTTCAGCTGAAATTTAAAAATCTCTTCATAATGCAGGTACCCTGGTCTGCAGTGGTAAAATTGAATATTTTTTCTTACAACCCCTTTATGAACAAATGTATTTTTTCTGTTTCTACAATATCCTCTGGAATGTGTTCCAAATCCATATGATTTCTGGTAAGCCAGTTCCAAAAGTGAAACCAACAGAAACTTCCCCCGGGAGATTTACTTTGCCACCACTTTCCCTATTCTCACTTTTGAAACGTGTGTGGTCCCGAGGTGAGACATTTCAGCAAGCAAAACTGGTAGAAAAGGAAGTTCTCTGACAGAGAAAATGTGTAGGTGCATGTGCATATGCATGTGTATTTATATTACCAGTTGTTTGAATCAGTTTGCTGCAGCTTGACACAAGCACTAAAGCCAGTGCAAGCATGGGAAAGTGAACTGGGAAATAAGAGACAAGCAGAAAAGCTCCCTT
Source organism: Bucco capensis (assembly GCA_013396975.1). NCBI lineage: Eukaryota > Metazoa > Chordata > Aves > Piciformes > Bucconidae > Bucco > Bucco capensis. The sequence goes on from VWZO01010925.1 coordinate 911,018, forward strand.
GGCAACAGTCTGATATTAAATCAATTCAGATGTGTCACAAACCCACAACCATCATTCTATGAGCTACAAAACAAAAGTCATTTTAAACAGAAAAGACTGTCATCAGTTAAACTAAGTCAGTCTCAAAACAGTGGGAAAGCAGCAAAGGAGGTGGGAGACATAGTGGGAAAATGAGTGTTTAGCAGCAGCTAGAGAAGAGCCCAGGACTCCATCACACAAGGAAAAGACGAATGCAGTTAGTGAAACAAAGGAGTGCAGACCTGAAACTACCCTGAAGCTAAGTTTCCAGTGCTCACCAGTCCTCTTCCACCTTGCTCTGTTTACAATATTGCAAAGGCAAATTTTTAACAGCTCAGTATAAGTCCAAAACCCTGGGTGCTGTTTCTCAAACAATGAATGTGTAAGCAAACAGAATATTCATAGGTGAGCTCATCCAGCTCCCTCTACCACCACAATTAGAAATGCACTTTAGCAAACAAAGTCCAAGCATATCACAGATCTCAATATCAAAAGATATTAAAGAACAACACAGAAAATCCAGCTGGCTTCCAACCCACTAAAATAAATAAATACATTCTAGTTATTCTTAGCTATAAGCAGAAGAAATAGTCAGACATGTTAGCAATAATGAAAAGGAGAACAATAAAGCTACAAAGCTAAAGATAGTGCCCAAAAAATATTAAAAAGGGATTCTGTTTATATAAACAGGCAAATGCAAGTCTAGTTTTAAAGTAAATAATTTGAAATTATTCCAAAATCCTTTGATAAAAAGACACTACAGAAATTTAAGGACAAAGGATCCTTTAATCATTATACAGGAACCTTACTTGATTTTCAAATATACATACATATTTTCTGTCAAACTATCTGTATGCATAAATATTAAGTTACATATATATTAAGCCATTTCTCTTTTCAAAAACAAAGTAACATTTATCATAAATACACACAAATCAATACTTGTAATAAAGATATTACAGGGGAAAAACACTTCCCTGTTCTTCATCGTTTTTTGCATTTTCTTTTTTAAAACTATTCACAGACTAAACATAACTGATATTAGTGCAGATAACTACACCCAAGTCCAGCATTTGTCATACCTATGATGAAATGCAACAGTAGTTCTAAAATTGTGTAGCTGCCACATATTTTTCAGATGTAAATATGCTAAGCAGTTCAGTCTTAGACCAATGACAATTTTATATAGGGTCAGCATAACCAAAATAAAACATTAATATATAATCCATGATTTTGATTACCTGGAATAGCTTCATGGGCTGTCAAAACCACACTTATTATAGGATTTTTAGCTCCTGAAACCTGTTCAGTCTCCTTAGTTGAAACTTTCTCTGTTTTCTGAGCTCTGGGCTTCTTTGGAGTTCTTTCTCGCTCATCTTCCTTCCTGTCAAGGTCAACGTCAGAATCATTACCTAAAGAGCAAACATCAAAAAGAATGTAACTATGTACAAAAGAAATGCAGGTAACACAGTCATTAACACTACAAGAAAGCGTTAGGAGAAAATCAATGCTATTGTAGAAAGAAATATGTGTTATCAAAACAACCGATGCTGCATGAGTCTCTAGAGAGGAATTTTTTTTCCTATATTTAATGAAAGTAGTGTGGTACTTATTCAGATAGAGAAAACAGACAAAATAAAGAAAAAAAACAAAAATTCTAAAAATGGACTCTCAGAAACATTTGTTTCTAAATTACCTTGACATCATTTTTCTGAGAAAATTCTATGAAGTTTGTAGAACTTATTATTCTACCATTAATGAACAAATCATTTTTCTCCTTTCCATTTGTAATTGCTCTGATGACTTTAGGATTTCTCCTAGTACTGGATTCATTATTCATCTTTTTTAATGAAAAATCTTCCAATGGTTTCTCTGGATTAGGCTTTTTTTCCCTGATTGTTATTGTGAATCAATAGTCAGAAACATGCTTTTCTGTTTCTGTGTCAATTCAAGAAGTAAGGTTCAAAACAGTTCTTTGGTTCAAGTTCAGGCTAACTCCTGACATGTATCTCTTCATTTTGAAGGCCTCACTTCTAAACCATTCCCTAAATGTTGAGGTTCAGAATGTCTTCAGCCTCATAAATTGATTGTTTGGATCTGCTAACTAGAAAGCAACAGAATAGCTGTATTCAAAACACACATCTGAAATCAGAATGAATAATCGGTAACCCATGAATTTGCTCCTTGAAGCTATTTCTTGCTTAAAGCAAATATATCAAGTTCTGATACTTAACATCTTCCAGAAACAATTTGTTGATAAGGAGGTGGGGGTGCACACACTGTCAGTACTTTTTGCTGCAAATATAACTATTCTGTAGTTTGTGTGTAATTTGAGACTTAAAAAAACCAAACAACCAAACCAACACAGCCATCAAAACATGAAAACAAATAAAAACTTTAACTCTCAATGATAGCTGCTTTCTTCCTGAACTCTCTCTACATCAAAAAAAACTGAACTAGAAGGTGTGCTTTAGGAGAGGATTATGAGATAGAAAAAAACATGTTGCAATGAAAAAGAAGTGCTTCAATATTCACCACTGGGCCCAAACTACCATAACATGAAGCCATGTTATAAGTAATTTACTTGTCTTCTTTTAGAAAAAATACTTACGTGCTAGCACTGTGGATTACAGTATCAAAAGAAGTGTTTTGTCTCTCATAACTAGCAAAATTCACCTATGCAATACAACACCCATAAGTCATTTTAAGATCATTTATGAGAACATGGAGTATATGCATCTTAGACTAGCTAAACAAAGTTTCTCCAAGCAGTAAGGGTATTTGCTTGCTCCTGAACAGATTTATTTAGACAAACCACCTCACTTTGCATTTCCCTTGCGAAGCAGTCAGCGTATAGTGCTTTGTCAGCTGGCACTTCATTCAGCAGATGAATACACTGACCTCCTCTATCTAGCAACAGGCATTTTAAATGCCTGCTTCTGTTTGTGCAAGAAACGCAACACTGTGCCTGCCCCTTCTAACACATTGAAGAAATGGCTGTGGCTGTGTTGACAAGTAAAGCTACTGTCAACTCTGAATGAATCACTGCTTTCAGAGTCTCATCAAACTAGATTGCTCATCCGTCCTGTGATTCTATTTGAGTCATTAATTGAAGGCACTGCTCTCTGCATTCATAATTGGATGCACAACATTTTGCAGGCACAGCTACACATACCTAATTGGCATGTTTTGAAACTACTCTTCATTAAAATTACTAGTTTTGTCTCCTAAAAGATGCTGGTATTTCATAGTAGCAAGAGTGCAGCTTGGAAGAAAAAGAAGTGAGCTGGTCATTCAAAATAAACATATGCAATTGCTCCTCCTGCAGAGATTGATATACTACTTGCAGTAAGAATTAATTTTTATTGGAATCCAGCTGATAGCAAAACTATTTTAAACTAAGGTCCAATGTGCCATTTTTAAGTATTATGTAGACTCCTAATTCATTAGGAATTAATGGTTCATTACAGAGAAGAGAATCTGTCCACTGCTGTAATCTATCTTCCACCCAAATACCACTCACCAGCAATCAGATGTCCTCACTTATATCTGCCAGAGATTCAGATATGCTGCAGTGTGGTAAAGCAATGATGGTTAAAATAATTACCTGTTGTCTTCTCAAAACCAGTGAGCTTTGAGAGAGCTGCTAGGGAACTGATCCAATACAGCAACAAGCAAAATCCCCAAACCCAAATCCATCCCAGCAGAAGAGGCTGAAGCAGCTCTGTTTTCAGGCTGGGAGCAGACACAGCAAAGGAACATGGGTGTTCAGGAAGAATCTCAACTATTCTAGTTTTACCTTAGGACAAAAAGAATGGGTAGCTGTTCCACCAGCCAGATCCAATACCGTTAATTTGTTTTAAACAAGTAAAACCAGAAAGAGGTGTACACACAGCTCTACTTAAATCGCAGGATCTTTCTTAGGTCCTCTATTAAAAATACACATTTACTAAGCATGGGGTGGGAGGAAGGTGTTTTTAAGTCTTATCAGCATTTAAAGGGAGCCTATAAAGATCAAGGCAGTCTTTTTAGCAAAGCCTGTTGCAAAGAGGACAAGGGGTAATGGCTTTAAACTAAAGAAGGAAAGATTCAGACTGGATGTAAGGAGGAAATTTTTCACAGTGAGCATGGTGAAGCACTGGAACTGGTTACCCAGAATGGTGGTGGATGTCCCATCCCTGGAAGTATTCCGGGTCAGATTGGACAGGGCTCATAGTAACTTTATCTAGTCACAGGTTTCCCTGCTCCCAGCAGAGGGGTTGGACTAGATGGCCTTTAAAGGTGCCTTCCAACTCTGACCTTTCTACCATTCTATGATTTCTACTATTTGTTTTTATTTCTCATTGTCCTGACCTGATCTGATCTGTAGCAAATCAAATTGATGTTTTTTTCCCCAGACTGAGTCTGGTTTGCCCATGACCATAATTAGCAAACAATTCCTACCTGTCCTTGTCTCAACCCATGAGCCCTTTGTTACATTTTTCTCTTCCTCATCCCACTAGGGTGGGGAGGTGTGAGTGAGCAGCCATGTGGTGCTTTGCTGCTGACTGGGCCTAAACCATGAGAGTAATTTATCAAAGCACAAGTTTCTGTGCTCTGTCAACACATTTTAAGTCCATTTTAATTAGTCTTTGCCAGAGAAGTTGAACTCTACAGCTCACTGAAAGTTAAATAATGATAGTAGTTGTATATCATAATGACAGACTGGATACAAAAGGGTAATAGAAAACTGGAGAAAAATCAATGGCAAATTTTGTCTACAAATAGAATCAACAGGATGTCATGCTAAGTAAGCAGAGTAAATGCAAAAACCTCATCTTAACACAAAGACAAAACTCATAAAGTTAGGTAATTCGGACAAATGTATTACTTTGTATGCATGTGGCATTCAGCCTCAAGCAAAGTTAAATACGCAGGTGGTCTAGATGATCATTGTAGGTCCCTTCCAAGTGGTCTAGTCTAGTCTAAATGAATCTTCATTGTTGTGTTTTTAAACAAGGTTCCTAGAGTGGTGGTCAATGCTCCAAGCCTGTCAGTGTTTAAAAGACATTTGGACAATACCCTTAACAACAGTGCTTTAACTTTTGGTCAGCCTTAAAGTGGTCAGGTAGTTGGACTAGATGATCAAACAAGAGGAGCTGGAAGCTACTGTGCTGCTGGAAAGCTATGACATAGTGGCCATTACTGAAACCTGGTGGGACAAATCCTATGACTGGAGTGTGACTATAAGTGGTTACAAGCTGCTCAGAAGGGACAGGAGGGGAAGGAGGGGTGGAGGAGTTGCCCTCTATGTTAAGGAACGGATTGAATGTGAAGAGTTGTCCCTAAAAACTGGCCAAGAGCAAGTTGAAAGCTTATGGGTTGGAATTAGAGACTGGACTCTGGACTCGTTCCAACAGGTCCACCTTTTTTACGCTGAGGAGCCCAGAACTGGATGCAGTACTCCAGGTGGGGCCTCACAAGCACAGAGTAGAGAGGCAGAATCACCTCCCTAGATCTGCTGCTCATGCCTCTCCTGATGCAGCCCAGGATGTGGTTGGCCTTCTGGGCTGCGAATATACATTGCTCGCTCATCTCCAGCTTTTCATCTATTATGACCCCCAAGTCCTTCTCAGCACTGCTGCTTACAATGAGTTCTTCACCCAGTCTGTACTCATATCTAGGGTTACTCCTACCCAAGTGCAGGACCTTGCATTTTGAATTATTAAACTTCATTTTATTCTCTTGGGCCCACTCTTCAAGTTTGTCCAGATCCCTCTGGATGGCATCCCGCCCTTCTGGCATATCAACCACACCACTCAGCTTCGTGTCATCCGCAAACTTGCTGAGGGTGCATTCGATACCTATGTCCAGATAAGAAAGGGAAGAGACCTGCATGGCTGCATACGATGAGAAGGCTTCGGGGGGACCTACTAGTGACTTTCCTGTACCTAAAGGGAACTTACAAGAAGGCTGGAGAGGGCCTGTTTGCAAAGGCCTGGAGTGAAAGGACAAGGGGCAATGGTTTTAAATTGGAGAGGAGTAGATTTAAACTGGATATTAGGAAGAAGTTCCTCACCACGAGGGTGGTGGAACACTGGCACAGGTTACCCAGGGAGGTGGTTGAGGCCCCATCCCTGGAGGCATTCAAGGTGAGGCTTGACATGGCTCTGGGCAACCTGATCTAGTTGGGGATGTCCCAGGCAGGGGGGTTGGACTAGATGACCTCCAGAGGTCCCTTCCAACCCAAACCAGTCTCTGATTCTATGATCATTGTACCTCCCTTCCAACTTAAAACACCCTAATTCTAATTCTATTCTAAAACTTTAAGAGGTTGCATATATTCAAATCAATCTTAAAACTAAATTTAAACAATGAACTCTCACACTCAAAAGACAGGTCATTCACAGAAAGTTTTGTAAAACAGAAGAGATGAGTTGGGCATTACTTTTCATACACTAGAATAAAGCACCCAGTAAAGCTGTCTTTAAATCTACTACAAGAACAGGACAGAATTCAGCTTTCCAAGTCACAGGATAGAAACATCTGTAGAGAATTATCCTTCCTCATCTATGTGCAATACTCACCTATGTGACCCATACCACTTCTCACTGGAAAACTGTAATCCTCTTTGTGAGAAATAGAATAGTTGCTTACGCAAAAGAAGCATTTCAGGGAGTTTAAGACAATCATTAGTCCAATAAACTTTTTGACTTTTTTGAAAAATAAATAAAATACTTTATCTGACTTTATTCTCAGTTTTCCTTCAACTTGCTTTTTGTGTTAAACAGGCAATTCCATTCAATTTAAAATTAACACTGGAGTTGTTATAAGTTGTTACCAATCAGGTCACAGCTTGGAAACGACATGCTGCAGACATTTTTGTTGGATAGTTTCTTACCTCCCTCTCCTTCTTCCTCTCCTTCATTTAAAACAATAATGCAGATATGTTTCCTCAGCTGACGTGTGTTGGAGAACTTCCGACTGCATTTCCTGCATTCCAAGCTGCCTGGTGAGACTTCAGACAGTTCCGATCCTTCTTCTGTCCCAGGAGGAGTTTCCTCACTTGGAACAGGGTTATTTTCTGCCACATCTTCATCCACACAAAACTTCTTAGTAGACCCTTTTGGTCTGCCCCTTTTTCTCTTCACAAGAAGCTCTAGAAAAGAAAGTGAAAGTTAAAAAGAAACTATAATTAAATTCCACAGTGAATTAACTAATATCCATCTGATCTTAGAAAAATAGGAACATTAAATGAAGTATGATAGTCTCTATCCCTAAAGCTTAAATAAGGAAAGATTCACACACTTATTTTTAAGTAGTGTTATTTGTTGGCATTTCTGCTAGCTGCAAAGCAGAAACATTAGTGTTACTGAGATAAGCAGATGTCAAAGTGCCACAGTTAACAGAAATTACACTGCAAGCACCTTTTCAGATTGTTGTATAACTGTATCAGCATGTGTACTCTCTAAGTTGCTCTACTGTGTTCTGACACTCTAGAAAAAGCCTTTTTTAAAATCACTCTCACAGAAATTGAGATGTATACAGAGAAAAGCAGTTTCTCTTAAAATCCAAAGCTCACTGTCCTTATAATAAATTGAAAAATTATTCTTTAATATTCCCTGTGGTTCTTTATTGTTAGCACTTTCTAGCCAAAAATTGGTATAAAAAATTGTTGGCAACAAATTAATTTCAGAAGTCATGCAAAAAATGTTTCCTTAATGAGTATTTCAACTAATGAAAATCAGAAGTCATCCACAATTCTTAATAAATACAACATTACTTTACATTTCCATATTTCTGCAGAGGAAACACTGATAAAATCAATTAGAGGGTAGAATTTTCCAAAGTTACTTTATTATGCACAGGAAAACGCTATAAATGGTTAAGATTAAACACTGCAAGATATCACAGATTTTTCCCCTCTGGTTTTCTACACCTCAGCCTTAACTCAATCACATGGATAATTAAAGTTCTACAAGTACAAAATACCTTCAATAAGCCATTTTTATGTTTTAATGGGGCAAATATCTTTAACTCTGGAAGAGTAGAAGACATCCATGCTAAATGCCCCTTTTTCTCCATGTGACTGTTAAGTGAACACTCAACACAGTCACCACACTGCCCAAATTTTAACAGCTAGATGCATTATGCAACATGAACCTTTCTTCAAATTTCAGCATAAAAAGTTTATATTTTATCTAATGAATTACAACAGTATATGGCTGTATTCAGATTATTCTGCACAAGCTGTCAGACAAACATATGCAAATAAATCTCATCCATGGCCTTATATTGTTACAGTTGTGTGTATGTACTACAGCACCTATAAACTCCTCTTGTCCTCCAAACATGAATGCATGCTTTAGTTGTATCCTGTGTTTAAGTAAGGATAAGGCTGATGCATATCCTACAGTTTTAAGTGACCTTATGAACTAATCTCCTTGGAGAAGATTATGATACCCAGAATTGTAACTTTCTTCAATGGTTCATAATAACATATGTACCTCATACTGCAGATATAGTCTACACCAAATAAATAAATACTATGAACAGATGAAGCTTGGGCCATTGATGCTGTCCCTCAAATTATTACCAAGAAGAAGCATACAGTTTAGAGAAGCACTTTGAAGGAGATAGAGAACATTGTGAAAAGTTATGACAAGGAAACTCTATGCAAAAATGGAGTATGAGTGACTCCAGTTAATCAGTAAACACCTGTCATTTCCTACACAAAGATTTGACACTCCAGTATTGGACAAAGTGTGACCTATGAAAAATTTGTGTAACAGCAACATCTGCCTTCTACCCTTGGTTCCTCTCGATAAAATAAAAAAAATCAAGCATCATCCTACCAAAATAGCTAGGACAAAACAACTCTGTAGAACTCATGACCTAACTGTGGGAAAGTGGTGCGACTACACAAAATTTAGCAGAGAGCACTGCCAATAAAATAACTTTAAAGTAATAAACACATACTACTTGTCTAGTATTTTGCTTGTTCACAGTACTTATAAAATCATTAATTTATTACTAAGGCAGAACAGAGCTCCATTAACAGTTCAGCATTCACTCATCTATACCAATTCTGGAGCAGCTACAATGTTTAACCAATACTCAGAAGGAAAACTGTATTTTCAAAGGACAAAAAGGTGTTCATCTGTCAGTCAACAAGTACTAAAATGAAACTGTAATTTCTAAGACTCATTCATCAATCACTCCTTTCAGTGACAATAGCAAATTACAGCAATGGAGGTCCACTGCACTGAGAAATAACTGTTTATTATGTATTTTAAAGTTCTATCTGCTGCAGATTCTGTAACAGGAAGGAAAAAATTGATGCCTTGGAAGAATAACTCTCTAAATTCCTATATTCAGCTGTGAAATACTCTATTTTTTTAAACAAAAGGCAAGAAATAATTGAATAGGACTTCAGAACAGACTACCCTCTGATCAGTCTGTGTGATGGGAAAGAAGAAATAGTAAAATATGTCTAGAATATGAGTCAAAATCTACTTGAAAGTAATTTATCTTGACATTCTTACTGACAGCAGATGGCAAAGAGTTGGGCTACATCGTCTGAAAAAGGTGGCACCATATGATCATACCAGATGATGAAAAGAATTCATCAAAAACAATGAAAAAGGTAACATAAATAGGTAACTTAACAAACGAATGTTATATTTTACCTAATTAGATTTACGAAGTTATTTTCTTAAATGCTGCTCATGTCTAATCTCTGTTGCTTCAGATCATAATGGTAGTTTGATACTATTCTCATAACTTTACAATACAATAAAAAATTGCAGATAGTCCCTGACACAAATGCAGAAAGAAGTTTACTGTACATCCATTCTAATAAAAAGAATAAAAATACATTACAAAGTATTATTCTGTGCTCAGAAATACAATTAAGTGAAAGGGTAAGAGGAAACAAAGATTTAAGAAAGAAAGTTGCATTCTGCATGCCTGAGAAATTAATTCTGTATAATTAAAAAAAAATAGAATGTAGTTTTGAAACTTGATGTAGATCTGGTATTTATTCATTTTCCTCTGATGTAAATCTTAGGCATTGTGTGAAATAATAATCTGGGGTGGTTTTTCTTCACCAACCATCTGAGGAGATAGCAGCTATAGTTGAATACTATATGACCATTACTAAAAATATCTCCTTATGTTGGTGAAGTTAATAAAAGCTACTGAATTACTGCTAGTAAATAAATGAAGAAATATCACATTCATATGTTAATGGAAAAAAAAAATAATTTTAAGTAGGGTATTAGAGTGTTTTCTATTCTTAAGCACATAGTTTTTAAAATCCAGAGATCATAAAGATTGGAAAATCCTAGTAGTCGTGTTAAGAGGATTGTCGACAATATAAAAACCATTGCTCAGCAAGGGTCTAAAAGAAGATACAATTATGAAGTCTGAACTATTTGCAACTCATTGCTAGTATTACAAGGGATTGCAATTATAATCAGTTCAAAATTGAATGAACACATCTTCCATCAGAGAGTAAAATTGTTCTGTGTAACTTATTCAACTGTTGACTACTAGATTGCTTTATTTACCAGTCCCAATATCGAAGCACAGTTATCAATTATGAATCATGCTGCTTTTGGAACATCCTTTTTGGAACAAACCTATCAATATTATCTGAATCACAAGTTAAGACAACTCAAAAAGCACACCACCACTGCTAAGCCTCAAGGTACATCCCCATCCATGGTGTCCTGATTGCTTTCCACTGCTATTACACAGCTCAAATTAAGGCTACAGGAAGCAGACTTTGCTATACTTGACATTTGAAATTCATGGACCAATGTCATCAAATTCTATCACACGCTGAGTTTATCCACATCTTTCCCCTGATCTATTCTGCACTGAAAGAAATTCAGAGTGGCAGCTGTACAGTGACTGTTACAAAAACAAGCTATGTAGATCATTCTATATGAAATACAGGATCATCAGTGTTTTTATTAAAAAACTAAATTACTTTGAAAATTACATTCCTCTCAATTTATGAATGTACCTTCTCCATCTTTCTTTGTATTTGTGGGTACTGTTAGAGGTTGGAGTGGAATAATGATGTCATCCACACTGGTCCCTTCTTCTTTATGCTTCTCAGAGACATGAGACAATAGTTCAGTTTGATTCGGTGAGAATAAATTACAAAGCTTACACATGAAGATGGAATTGATCCCTGAAAAATAAGTTTAAAAACAGTTAGTATTTCCAAATCTAAGTTATTTACTTATATTGTCACTAGTTATTGAGATTTTGGTTCAGCTAACACAGTAACTTAATTCACTTAACAGGTAGCAATGAGCTGGAAAAAAAAGTGTTACACCGTTAAATGAAGACATTCATAATAAATCCCAAAATTAATTAATTGAAGAAACAGTTAAACTTCTACCCAGATCCTCACAGGGAAAAAAGTTCTCCTGGCTCAAATCTTAGAAATTACCTAACAAGACCCTTTGAACCTTCTAGCCTCCTGTGTTTTCAAACATATTGTAAAATTACTTAAGACATTGAGCCACTGTCCAGGTTTATGGTGTATCACATTGGTATAAATGCAAAACATTTTACCCTTTACAAAGCAGCTCTAAAATATAGCTGGACTCCAAAGCCTAATTTATGTTCATGGACCTCACTGTTCTTTCCTACACATATTCAACCTTTCCATTTACCTCAATGGAGCAAATCTAATTCTCTAACTACCTGTGTAAGTGCTGGAAACAAAAGAAGGAAGGAAGAATTAAATACCATAAGAGATAAAAGGAAACTTTCCCTTCACTATGGTAACATTTACTAGGAAATAAATATATTTTATACAAAAATTGATGTGTTGATCTGCCACAGCACATTACCATGAGCACATACTGTGAGTTCAAAATGTTAAATGCGTGGTTTCAGGGGTCATTATCCTTTGACTTGACTCTGCCACTAATGCAAGAGTGGGAGGAAGGTCAAAACATCTGCACTGCAGACCACAAAATGTTGCATCATGTAACAGTCACAGCTACACAACCACATGGTCTTCCTTTCTTCTTCCGGCCACTCACTTGAGAGCTATACAAACACAAGTTTTATCTTCTTTTATCTCAGTATTTGAAAAATATCTTGATCCACCTCCATGGAGAAAACCAGGCAGGAATAGGAGGAAAATATAAGGAAGGAAAAAAGTTTTGCTCTCAAAGCAAAATACATTCAATTGACCTCAGAGGCAATACCAATGTTCAACAGTAGCAAAAATATCTAGTATTTCATCTACTTTAACATAAAAGTTCTATGAAAAATTCCTGTTCATTATAAAAAAAAACCCACAAAAAACAACAAACCAAAAACCTTCAAAGCAGCAAACTAAGAATTTCATTAAAACTTTTCTTGGTCAATCAGTGAACTAGAAATTTTACAGAACTTTATAGACAAAACTAGTTTTTTTTCATTTCACAAATATTAGAGGCGTGATGTGAAAGCAAAGCCACAAGAGAGTAAATAACAGTTAAAAAGGGTTAATATAAAGTCAACAAACGAGCTAAGAAAAAAGCTCACAAACTTTTGTCAGAGATTTAATTCAGAGAACTTTGTTTTCTAAAACTGCTGTCATATGTTGTAATGGTTTGATTTTTCAACAATCCCTGCTCCCTTCACTGTCAAATAAACTCCAACAATGACAAACCAATTTTATAGAGCACACATGTTCTTCAGCTATGTATAAACTCCTGGCCCAGAGATTGGTTTCAATTGCTTCTCTCCCTTTGCCTCCCTAAGGGAAATGAGGGACATATGCTCACTGGAATGAAACTGCAGCAAACAATGCTACAAACCAAAGCACAGATTAGCTGGGTAAATACAGAAATAAAGTGACATTTTTCTGAACTTTGTGATGAATCGGGGGGGGTGGGGGCTGTATTTTGGAACCCATTTTTAAAACAATCCTAAGCAAAGATCACTAGCCCTCCTCAACATTACTCCTCTCTTTTCATGGCACATTAATTATATGGTTCACCCCACTCCAAAAAAAATCAATGTTTAAGTGTTCTGAACATTAAACAACAGCAGAGCTGGCTCTCTTCTACAGTTATTTGGACCTGAAACTACAACAAAAGCATCCTCATCTTCAGAAATAATACAACTACTTCAAAACTAAAAGGCAGAGCATGCCTTCATCTCTTTTAAAGCATCTCTGAAAAACAACTCAAATACTGTTCCTGTTTGAAATATACTCCGTATTACACACACAAGCAGCTAGGTAAAATGTATAATACACTCAACATGGTCTTAGCTCAGTAGAGTTCCTTCTCAGGCATTCTGATGTCTTGAGCACACACACTTTTCTTTTTGATTGTAGCATGTTTATAATGGAAATGTTCCTTTGAATCAGCTCCTTTGAACTAGTTCTGCTCTAGTTAGCATTATTTTTTTTTCTTTTTTTAAAAGCCACCCTGAATTAAGCCTCTTGCTGACAACTGCTCTCCCTAAATGTAAATGCACATTTAAGATTCACACTATAAAACCTATAAGCATTTACCTATAGGTTTAACTAACACTGAAATTTAGCTGACATTTCTATTTTGAGATTTTATTTTCCACTGTTCCTGCTTCCTGACCTGGTAGTTGTTTTCCCTAGAAGTTCAGGTTAAAGTGCATTGTGCCTCCTGTGTACTCATGTACCACTTTATTTCTCACTCCTCCTATGGAGGGCTTGAAGATGGGTAGAAGAGCAAAAAGAATCCCCAAAAGGTCTCTGTGGTTGCTTAAAGTGCTTGATTACATAAGCCATCAAACAGAAGTAAAGCTGGAATAAAATCAGTACTAAACAGACCAGGCAGCAAACACTGTTAGTGAAGGTGCAGAATGCATCAGGAGAACATGCAGAAGATGCAAGTGCTTTTGCTCAGAGGTGAGATGCAAACAAAACTGAGTAAAGAAATTATTTTAGGAAGAATGAATGGAAAAGGAGGTCAGGTAGCAGAGTATAAACTGTGCTGATCATGGACCTAAACAACTAGATTAGGAGTAAGCAAATAATAACTGATTAACCAGTTCCTAATTAGGTGATGTAGCAATAGAGCAATGAATTATAGTCAATTAAGTGAAAAAATCAAATAAGCAATAAGTTAATTAACTATGCAGGGAATCAATGATTAATTAGTGAATAATTAATTACGTAGGAAATCAACAGAGCAATTAATTAGACAGCAATTAAATATGCAGAGAAAGAAAGGAACAGTAATCAAGTATGCAGGTAAACAAACAACAGGAACTTCAGCCAAAACCAATTTGGAACATTCTGTTCACTAAACGTGCTTTGTGTTAATTCATTATCTTCAGTTTGCCCATATAAACTGTGCTAAGGGTACAATGAAGGAAATAACACCAGTTATTTTCTTCTTAAATGGAAAAGTGGAAAATTAAGCTACAATATATGTGAAGCCATTTCATTTTTTTTTTTCAATTCTTCAAAGATCAATTTTTCTTTATCCTGAGCATGTATACAGCAAAGGGAAATTAACAAATGGACTACTAAAACCAAAAAGTAAGTTGCAGGAAGCAAGTTCCCTTACTCGCAATCCTCTTCACTTGTACTTAGCCACAGACATGGTTCCTCACATGATTGATCCTGAACTTCCTTTGCTTCTAACTTCCTGCCTACAAGCACGTCAAGGCAAAGGAAGACCTAGTGGTAGTGTTACTCTACAAAACATATCAGGATTGCTAGAAATACACTGTCCCGGTTTGAGTTAGAATAGAACTAATTCTGTTCAGTGATTTTTCTTTTCAGCTAAAGCTCTTCTCAGTAACTGCACTTTCTGAAACTAAGCATGTTTTTGCAGTGAGTGCCTGCTTCTAGCAGTGATAAGGTCTTATGTTCACATTTAGAACCAAGGACTGGTCGGCAGACTAAGGTCACTGCTAAATCTTGTGTCCCACATTGGGGGATGCACGGTAAAAGGCTGCACCTTCAGGAAGGAGCAGAGAGTTCAGGTGACCCAAAGGTGGCCAGCAAGGTGTTCCTTTCCATATATGTTATATTCAATATAAAGCTGAGGGATCACTAGGAGCAAGTTCTCTCTTCTTCACTCACCCTAATGGCATGCATCTGAGGAAGACTCTCTGTTTTGCCTTCGATCCCAATCCAAGAGATCCTGAATCCAGCTCCAGGATCCAGCCCCCTGAGTCTGGTTACCTTCTGCTGCTGAGTCCTTCTGCCAAAGCATCAGTGGTGACGGTGATGCAGTTGCCATCATGGGGAATTTGGTTCAGTATTGGTTTTGTATATATTTCATTTTATTATTATTTCTTTAATCAAAATACTTTTAGTTTTCTTTTCCAATCCATACATCTCTCTTCTTTTCCTTTCCCGTTGGGGGAGGAGGAGTTAATAGAGCATCTGTCACCAGATTAGTGGTCCACCCAGCCCTAACACTTGACACAAACACATGCCTTCAGCTCAGCATCACCTCCTTGGAACTATTCTCCTTCTCCTTGTTCCACAACACCAGCTCCTTCTCTAGTGTCTGGCTGCATTTCCAATTTGTTGCGAGTCACTTAACTCCCTGCTCATTTCAGTGGCAGCTCAGCAAGAGCTAACAGGGAGCAGTGCAGCAGGGAGCACACAGCAGCCTAGACACTCCATCACGTCACCTGATGTGCAGGTCCACAGGACCACTTACTCTTTACCACTCAGGTTTTCCAACTCTGGCATAAGTCATGTCATAACATGCAGCACTTGTTGTAAATTCAATTATTAGATGAAAAGTCTTGGGTTTTTAATGTTCTGTCTTAAAGTCCTTCTTCTGTTGAGCATCCAAGGGTACAGCGAGGGAACAAAATGTAGTGAGCCAAGAATGAGATGAGAAACATCAACATCTTATTTAAGATTTTAGTCTTTTTTTATCATTTATAAGGGTATGTGAAGGTGAAAGTCTGCTTCATTAAGGCTATCTGATGAAGAATATCTCCACTAAAAGGAAGGTTAATAAGTTAGTGGGATAAATTATGAACAAGAATACACAGAGACACAAACCTGGAAGACGAGATTGGTGACAATGCCAAGTCAGTACCTGACTGCCCCACTGTCTTGCCATTGCTCTCCTCTTGCACTATGAAATCTACAATTACTGGATCTCAGTTCTATTGATTACAACCATTCTTTAGCCAATGGAGTTAAATTTTCCACTATAACACCACGTATGATAATAATATCCTAACATGAGAATTACTGAGAAAACACAAGGGTTCTGGTTCAAATCTCGAGTGCCATAAAAAGTGGGCACAATTCTTCCAATAAAACAACTGTTTTTAATAAAGACCTGATCAAACACAAATGCTGAAATATTAAGGTGTCTAAGAACAATAAACAAGACTCTTTCCTGATAGCTTCTTTAGGTGGAATATTGAAATTGTGAGCTAACACAGTTAATAGGAAAACAAATATTAAAAGCCAATAACTTGTGTTTAATAAAAGCAACAATATTTATCAGTAAAAAATAGTTGGAACTGAACATAAAAGAATTGGTATACACAGTACAATAAATTATGATATGCTATACTAGTGTCAAGTAATTTAAAAATATTTTTCTGAGACAGATTTTATCCCTGTGTAGCAATAAGAGTTTTTCATTTTCAACGCTATTCCAAAAATATAAAATTTTCAGAAATATATTACACTGCATTTCTGATTTTTATTGCATCACTGGAAAGATGCTTTTTTGTTGTTGGGTTTTTTTACTTAAAATCTACTTTCACCTATTTTTTAAAATATTGTGAAATATATCATTAAGGTTTATTAATACCTTCAAGTAATAGGTACTGTTTCAAAATTTCAGTAAAATGTAATTAAGTAACTGCTAGGTTTTTTAACAGAAAACAATTAGGAACAGTTGAAGCGAATCGTTGGGTTTGTTTTCCCTTTCTTTGTAGTTGTTCTTTAAAAGGTAACTCTACATGCTACTGCAATGATGTGTGCAGCCTAATGAGGTGTCAAAATCACGTCTAGCTGTAGACAAGGATTATTAACAGAAATGCATCCAAATAAGTTTCCGACAAATATTGTTGTAATGCCAGTTCCCACTGGCATCAAAATACCGAGGACAGAAAGCAGGAGGTATTATTTGTGAAGCAATGCCATCTGTTAGAAGCAGCTTAGGGTCAAATCTGATTAACAGGCTATTTTAACAAGTAACAGAATCCCTGAGGAATGAAAATGCCAACAGAGTGCAGAAAAGGACAGTGTGAGGACTACATGGGCAACAGTGTGACCACAATGGTAAGAATGACTGTGACACACTGCAGGGGATAAGAGGTTACAAAGACAGGAACAACAATGTATTGGCTTCAATTACCCTTATGTAGATTGGTTAAATGTCAGGTCAGGACAGAATGCCAAGATTAAATGTCTAAACACTATTAATGACTGCTTCACCCAGCAAGCAGTCAGGGAAACCACACGAGGAGGAACAGTTCTTGACTTTATCAGAAGTAAAACACAGGATTACTTTTAAAGTAACACCACAGAGTTACTCTGTAATCTGATTAAAGTAGTACTCAAAAATCCTTTGAAAAAACGAGAGAGAGACAAATGTTTGTGTTTAACCTCAACAATGTGAACTCTATCAAGATAAAAAGCACCTTTAACAAAGCAAAAACAAACAACAGAAAGGACTAAAAAGGTTCCAAGAAAAGTTAAATCCTTAAAAGCAGCATGAAGGCTATTTAAAATCATTATAGTTGATGCTAATCATCAAAGATTTAGAAAGGGAAAGAAAAAAAATCTAGCATAGCTAAAGAGTAGCAAAAGAATGCTTTAGTAGAAGAAAACATCTTCATAAAAGTGAATATTTTGTCAAATGAGGAAAAAAGAAAGACTGTAAATTGTGTCAAATTAAATGTAAAACCACAGTAAGGCAAGTCAATAAAGATAATTTTATCAACTTGAAAAATAAAAAGCAGAATGCAGAATTTTTTTAAAATGCCTTATCAGTAACAGGCCTGCCTGAGAGCCTCTGTATTAAAAAATAATCTATGTATGAAAAGACTCTCCAAAGAAGCTGAGCCCATAGCAAAACAAGCCTTTCAATTTGCTGAAACTCTAGAAGGGCTTGAAGAGGTTTTATCTGGAAGACCTCTCAATTATGGCAAACATTTTAAAGACAGACTGAAAATGTAGCTAAGGACTACACTACTCAAAGCTAAAACCTTACAGTTACAATAAATACAGTCCTCCAAACAAAATGGTCCTACGACATGAAAATCTATAAAAAACAGAAAAGAAGATTACTGCTGCACAAGCCCATAACGGGCTTGCATCTTTGGGTATTGTTCCTCTAACCTGAAAAAACCTAAAAAACTGTAACAACAACAACAATAATAATAATTCTTAAAAGATCCAGACACGAGGACAATCTAAAACACAGCACAGTTACATACAAGCAGCAGTTATGGAACTGCTGAGTGAAGAAAAGGCACAGCATAAAATGAAGAACTACGAAATCACGTGTGTCATGGAGCAGATGACCTCTCCATGAATGATACCTCTGAAACTACTGTCTGCTCTTTTAGCTGATCTTTCCCTGCTGCTGCACTGGGAGAAGCAGAGAACACGATTGGAGGTAGTTCTTCATATAACTCTAAGATGGGTACAAGCCTGCTTGGTGTGAAAAATTCTTGGAAGGAAAGTCCATGAAGAACTAGTAAGTGGAAAGACACTAGCAAGGGCTCAGTAAGGCCATAAGAAGGCCTAAGAGAATATTCTGGACAAATACCACTGTGTGCTTGCCCTGTTCTTACATTTTTCTATTGAGACATCCATCATGTGTCACTATTAGAAATATGATATGTCACTCATCCCACAAAATTAAGATCCAGATCATTAAAATTAAAATTAAAATCTTAGATTTTAGCTGTAAGTAGAAGTACTTCACAATGTAGACTTTAATGCAGCTCAGTTACTGTAGCATTCAAATTCTGTAATATTTCACCAATATAACACACTACCTCTGAAAATCTCCAAGTATTTGATAAAAAGACATCATTATCTCCAGTACAAAGGTAGAGGAACACACTAGTAAGGGGCTAGAGTTCTGCCTTTTTATATTTTAAATGGTTAAGTAGAGTTACTGGAAGACTAAGTATCTAGGTTACACTGACTGGCTTCAGACTTGTCTACAGTATTACCAGAAACCAGAATCTGCCTCACTGCACATCATGTAACAGCTGCCCCAACAGGAAAGGGGCACAAAGCTCTTGCCTCTCTGTCTGAAGCATGTCCTCATACTCTCACAATAACCAAACATACTGTGTTTAAATAGTCTGTTACTAAATATGTCAAAAAAACCTTGTGTTTAAAACTACTCAAGTTTCCCTAATGAAGGCAAATCAAAGCATACATGTTGTTTTCTTTTACACACGCTCTTGGAAAAAGTTATATGAAGTTCTTCAAAATTCAGAACTAAATTAAAAAGGATGTGCTAACAACTAGGAAATTAAATTATTTGCAGCAGTTTAGAACAATCAGTTTATAAAACATGTGAACAAGGTAACTTTTCCATCATTTAAAAGAAAAAAAAAAGCTGTAATAGATGTGCTTATAGTAAGACTTTGTCCTTTTTGATGTTGTAAGCTCGCCCTCACGTGGCAACACTGCTGAAGTTACCACTAGATACACCATCATACAACATCACAGCGTAAGCCACACCACCAGAGATACCGAAAGCATCCGGAACCTTCCCAAAAGAGAAGCACGAACTACAGGATCAGCCACCGGCTCCCGGATGCCCTGGCTGAAATGTTCTGAACCTGATTTTTGGAAGAACACATAACAGAAATGCACCTGAAGTCAGACAGAAACAGTTCTGCAGTAGCATCATCAAACATACTGGACACTTGTGACACTTCGGGATTCAACTACACTCAAAACAATTTTTATTTAAACAAATATGCTTGAATAAATACAATTTTAATAGTAGAAAGAGTAGTAAGAGAATCGATTTCTCATCTAAAGTTGGTCAGAATGCTTTCACAATTAGTACTCAACACAGCACCTATTAAGATACTCTGATATTCACATATATTATTCTTCTCCTAGTGCTGTCCTCTTTAGCATAAAATCCTGTTTGAACTGTAAACTAATTCTCTGTAAGTACTTTGTAAGACAGCTAGACGTTATTTACTATTAAAAAAACTAAAATGTCATCTTAAGGAATGACAACCAAAAGCTAAATTTGAATATACAGGGTAATTAACTAGCATTAAACTATTGCAACATCACCTCACAAACTTGTACTGCGACAAACACATAGGGATTGTGAAATGCAGACAGCACATACACAATATTACTATGGCTATCATGGCCACGTGACTTCACGTACGCTTGGAATCCCCATGAAAGTAAGGCCAATGTACGGCACAGAAATACTGAGAGAACGATGCAATGGAAGCATCTACCTTGAACTTATCTCCCTTCTGCAGCTGTACTCTTAGACTCTTAAGCTACAACTCTTTCCACAACCTGTACAAGGAAAGCGTGTTTTAAATCCAGATGTGCAGTAGTTCAATACAAATACTACATAGCCTGGTAGTAGCTCTTCTCCAGGTGTTCCCCAGACACGTTTCTGAACAGGAGTGACGGGACAAGCAGACGGGGGACGTCGGGGCTCCCAAGTTCGGGCTATCCCAGGCACCACCCGGAGCCCCGTGACCACGGAGGGACCTGCGCTGCTCAGGAGATCAGTCGCTTCCTCCGCGGGGAGACCGCGCTGGGGCAGCCCCAGCAACCCCCATACGCACACAGCTGCCTCCGACTCTCACTCTGCCGCGGGGCACCCCGCAGCCTAGGCCCTTGCCCCCCGATAAAGCTGTTCCGCAATCCCCCAGGGCGCCACGCAGCCACCATCTCACGCCGCACCGCCTCTGCCACCAGCGGAGGGGTGATGCCCATTGCGGAAGCAGCAGCCGCACCAGCGGCGAGAGAACTACTTCTCGTGCGGATGTTTCGTGACAACAGCTAACCGCCGGAACTACTTCCTTCCCCACCCTCCATCAGCGCCGGCCATGCTGTGAGAGTATCCGTCAGCGCTCCCCCGCCCTCCTCCCCGGGTCGCGGCCGGCCCCGCGCCGCCCCGCTCACCTGCAGCCGCAGCCTCCATAACCGCGGCGGGGAAGGGGCGAGCGAGAGGGGAAAATATTGTGGGGAAGCTGACCGAAAGCCTAAGCGGCACGGCCTGGTTTAAAAAGAAAAGGGGAGGATGTAAAGGGGGAAAAAAAGACCAACCATCACTGCCGCGCCAGCAGGCAAGGCCCACGCGGGCCTCCCCCTGCAGTAAAGAAGATATTATTTTGATGGATGGGGCGCTTGGGGGCGAGACTATCCGTGCGGCGGGTTATGGCGAATCTGCCGCGTCCGACACGGCGCCTTCTTCTTTCGCGGCGACGTCGCACAGCGAGCGCGAAGACAGGGCGGGGCGCGGGCGGGGCGCGACGGCAGGCAGAGCGACAGCTAACGCACCGCCCAGCGGCTGAGCCAAGGCCTGTCGTGGGCGCGTGCGCAGTATCGGTGGCGCCCTTAGCCGCCGGTTCCGGGAGGGCAATGAGGCTTGGGGTCTGTCGGTACGCGGCTTGCGTGCGGGGAGACAAGGGGGACACTTCCGCAGTCGGTGCCCAAGCCATGTTTGAGCCGAGGATGAACGTGCTGGGGTGAAAGCTCCATGCCGCTCCATGGGTTCGGAGCAGCGTCATCCAGCCTGGGACTTGCACCGTGCACACTGGCACAGCTCTTGGATGTCGAAGGCGGTTTAATTTACTAGTGATTACAGGGAGAAGGGCTCCAAAGCACAGACTCACAGCGGAGGACCTTTCTTACAGCGACAAAACCGTGAAGGCAAAAGCACAGGGAGAAGAGAGGGGTGCCCAGCCCACCCAAGAGTGGGAAGTGCTGAGTCCCTGAGGAGCTGCAGCTCTGACTCAGCGTGAGCAGGTCTAGGAGTGAGGGTGCCCAATCCCCACATATACAAGAGCTGGAAGACAGGGAGCAGAATAAACCCCCATGATCCAGGAAGAATCAGCTAGCTACTCCACCTAGATATGGAGCCAGATGGTATCCACCCAAGAGGACTAAGGAAGTTGACAGAAAAGCTCACCAAACCACTTCCCACCGTTTATCAGCAGCCTTGGTTAACCAGGACGTTAACTCTTACTCTGACAAAACAGGGTAAAAATAAATAGATTGTTTGGTCTTTAACCTGTGGCTGAATTTTACTTGTCACAACGAGATACGCAGATGTGTTTAAAATACATATTTAAAAGCTATTTCTCAGTTAATATGTATGCATTGTTTCTCCTACAACAGGAAGTTATTTAGGTTTATTACTGTAATTAATAATTATTTTCACAGTTTTTACTCTACGCTTAACTGAGTACATCTGCAGTATGACAAAAGAATGCTACTATTAATGTTTAGGAAGGATAATGAGATTCTTACATAGTCATTTGTACTGAAATTAACTACAGAAACAGACGTTACGGATTTTAACACTGAATTCATTAATATTGAATGCATACAACATTTATGATGAGAGAAAGTGATAAAACTGGAAATTTAGTGGTTAATGTAGAAACAAAACAAAAACATGAGGCAGAAAATGGTATTTATGTGTATTCCAGTGGCACTAGTTATGCTGTGTCATGGAATTACCTGTCTTCAAGCTCCTATTAAGAAAAAAATCCTAAAGAAATAATACCCCAGCTCATACCTTAAAAGCTGAATCAAAAAATAAGGGTGATTCACCAGACTGTTGATACATGCTGATCCTATGGCTTGCTGAGGCAAATGTAAAATTTCTGAAGTGCATTCAGATAATCTCTATGAAACAGTCATGGTCTTAAGGCATGAGGCTATGTATCGATCTGAACACCACCACAAATTTTAATGGACTTGTTACTGTGGTGGAAAATTTATTTTCCTCCAAACATGTCCAAGTATCAGATGCAGATGTACCAAGTTCATTAAGACACACCTTTGTAATCATAGAATCTTTAAGCTTGGAATAGACCTCTAAGATTATCAAGTCCAACCATTGACCCAGCACCACCATGCCCACTAAACCATGTCATAAAGTGTCACGTCTATACATTCTTTGAACGCCTCCAAGGATGGTGACTCCATCACTAACAAGTCTTCTACTGAGTTTTGCTGCATTAGTTGCTAGAGATGCAGGAATAGGGCTTGGTCAGAGCCAGACTTGAGTCTTGGGCCCCAGCAGAAGTACTTCGACTGATGAGCTGTACTCTAACAATGTTGTTCTTTTGCTCAGAATGACTTGCATGAGACAGCTACAGAAACATGTTCTTTAGAATTTATGTCAGAATTTACACAGAGTAGAAGAGAAGGAAGGATCAGACTTCTCTGGAGGCAGTGGTCACACTCCTCTGCTAAGTTACTTGTCTCCAGTGACCTGAATGACAGAGCAACATCACAGCAGATAATGAATAATCTGACGTAATGAGAATCAACATTTAGGAGTCTGCCTTTGGTTTTAGTTTGCTGCCTTGACTCACCCTTTCCACCTTCCGGACTCCTACTTCTAGCACCCCTTTTTGGCCCTCTTCCCATCTCTGCTCACTACCACACCCCTACTGTCTTCTGGAAAATGTTTTTACTAGGACCAATAAAGATGACAGCACATTCATGCTCAGACACTCAGGACCATTAAAGGAAGGGAACATGCTCTTTTTAGGACATGAATAATATTCACCCTTACCTTGGCATTGAAAGAACATTCTCTGTTCCTTGAGTCACTGAGCCTCACTACAGCAAGTAGGATGGATTCTCCTGCCAAGACAAGTACTTGTCCCAAATCTTTCACATACTTAGAACTACTAGTTGAGCATCAATATGACTTGTGGTTATTTTCTTTTTACATAGTTACTGCATACATTTCTGCTTTGCACAATCACAAGCCTGTGTAAAAGGCCACACAGATAAAGACTTGTTCTTTAAAAGATGAAAAATCAGAACTGGAATCTCCAAGTTTTGATGTCTGGGCTCAGCAAAAGTATTCTGGGAGCTCTGTCTGTTGGAGGGTCAGAAAAGGAGGAGAAAAGCTATCACTACTGGGATTCCTGGCCAGCTCAAAGAGCAAAGCAAAGTCTTTAAAAAAGTAATTAAAAAGTATAATTTTTATATTGTAAAAAAAGTTTTCTTAAAAGAAAAACCTAAAGCAAAGTCTTTGCAACTCTGAGTCACACTTTGCACAGCTTAAACAAAAATACCCTCAGGTTCTTCCAGAAATTCCACCATGTGCCATCACATTAAAACCCACATAATTCATCACCAGCATGAGTTCAGATGCACCACACACAACAGCTGATCCAGCTAACAGGATAACTAGCATCAACTGTAAATCCCCCTCAGAGCAGCCAACTGATACTGGTCTGTTTGTTCATCTCATTCTGTCCTAGTTTCCTATACAAATTCAAGGTTCCCCCAACCTGTCTCTCTCCTGCATATCTCCTTTAACCTCTTTGGCTATCTTTCAGCTCCCAGTCCCAGGAAATACTCATTTGCAGGAATGTCATTCCTGTTTTCCTCAAAGACTCCTTCCAGGAACTTTATACTCTCTCACCCAACTTCTGTCTAGCCACTCACAGATAAGCTCCTGCATGCACAAGTGTTCATCAAATACAGCTACCAGTTCCCTCTTCAGTCTACTGAATGGCTAGACCTGAAGGCTACAAGAAGGAACCANCAGTTCCCTCTTCAGTCTACTGAATGGTTCCTTCTTGTAGCCTTCAGGTCTAGCCACTATCAGTTGACTTCTTAACTAACTCTCATATAACAATAACAAAAACCTCTACAGAGTGCTAGAGAAAGCAAAGTTCACATATGGAGCAAGTCAAGTATTGCTTAAGCCTTCAGCCTGCTTTTGGAGCTGCAATTCCTGAAGAGTGTGTAAATGCCCTTACTAAGGGCACAGCAGGCACTGATGACTGCTTATCCCAGTTAAGTGGTTTGGCTTTATTCACCAACAATAGGAAAAGCACTTTATTGAAAATGTGTATTCACAAGTGTGAAACCAGAATGCACCTGCTTAGCTCTTCAATAAAGTGGTCCCCAAGAATTAGAGTAGTAAAAATCAATAAAAAGTTAGAATTAGTACTTCCTTGTACAGCTTTCTTTTCTCTTTGGTTTAGCATAAGCTGTTTCTGGGAATCTTTAACATCACAGCCATATAGTGTGTTTGTGCAACATCTCTGACTCATTTAGCACTGCTGATGTACCTGACCTAGATAACAATTAGGGCTACAAAGCGAGTCTGCAAAACAAGACTCTGCTGCTTTTTTATAGGAACAGTAAAATACCAAGAAGTAAACATGAGTTTTTACAAAGGAAAATTAGGTATAGATTTTTCAGAAGGGTAGTACTTTTCTCAAAGAGTTCATTTATGATGTAGAAACAGTGTTCATTAATTATGTCTTTCTCCTTTTCTGGGTGCTCACCATGGCATTTTGCAGTGTGCTTTGAAAAGTCACATTTCTGTAACTGAAAATTTCAGCATCTGTGCTTGAATGCGGTAATTGCTTTTAACCCTCCTCATCCTACATGTCTTAAATTGAACAGCTAAAGTTAGAGAAACTTTTTACTCTACATTTCTGTGCTTCACTTTCCCTTTTCTTCCTCACAAGCATTTTGTGAAAATAAACCCATTTCTTTTGAAGCAGCAAGTCAAGATAAATGCCCCACAAGCACCCACAGCAAAACTAATTAAGCTACAGGAGAGGATGCAAAGTTCTATACAAGACATATGCCAAGTGCCATTTCATTACCTAAATGAAGCAGCAGTCGTTTGAAAGAAAACAGTAAATTATGTGATCACAGACCTAAGGATCTGCAACAAAAGTATCAGCAAGAGGATAAAAACAGAAGTGTGCTGACAGTCTTGACTTTGACACTTAATGAGCTTCCCGAGCTTCATTTCCAACCTTGTTTTTATTATAACACCGATATTTGAAGTAGAATGCATGAAGTAACAAAACTGGAGTTATTTGTGACCTGGATTAGTTCTCTAAAATAGCCCACAGACACCTGCACTGAAACAACTGAGTAGAGTGAGAGAGAGAGAGACATGAGAGAGTGGGAATGGGACTTGTACCACCATTCACTGATCTGTAACATCTCCCCTTCAATTTTAGTCAATTTAACAGGTTTTAAACCAATCAGTGTAACTATCTCCTTTCATTTTACCCCATAGAGGCAGTCAGAGACCATCATCTTCACCTCCTACTCAAGAGACCCAGGCAAGCATGCATTACCACATAGGGAAGACACTTCCTTATTTTTAAATAAGAGCAAAGACTAAATTTTGTTAGGTCATTAAGTAATTCTTCCACTAAGAGAAAACTCTAGTCATATTTACAGCTGTGGAGGTATTTGACATTGTCAATGTAAGACAGATTCTGGGAGAGGATGTGAAGGCGAGAATTCTCAAAGTATTACTTAGTTTTGGGTGTATAAAGGTATAGAATTTGTTGAAAAAAAAAATAAACCCTCAATAAAAACATTGGGTTTTCTCAAGAGAAGCTCAAAACAATATATTAAACAAAAATCTTAGGTATTTAAAGTCAATTTACCTTCATCTTCTTGTGAATAATATTGCCCTTCATGCCTACTCCCATCAGTTTGCCCATCTGTGTGGCAAAAGTCAGTTCACCACTACACATGTTTAAAAAGAATTTTCAAAGCTATTCATAAATTTTTTTACCTCACTTATTTTCACGTTGATTTCAAAGGGAAAATAAGCTGATGCTGTGCACTTTTGGAAGCCATACTTGAAAATGCAAAGGAGATAAATGCTCAGAAATTATGGGCGGTTGCTTTGCAACTAGTTTTATGCTTAAGAAAGGAAAATTATCATTGCTTTACTGTAAATGCTTCATCTTTTCCCCACAGTATTTGCCTAGTGTAACTGTATGTTTGTTATTTTTATTTGCTACACTTAATGTGGAGTTCTGTGTCTGGGACTGCATAATTGCTGTTTTCTTGTTACAGAACATTAATTTGATGCTTCTAGTAATAACTTTATAATGAAAACACTAATAAAAATGGGGCAGTGCAAACTGCACATTAACAAATCTCTCCAGAGCTTAGTATGAGGCTTATCATAATTCTTGCCATCTCAAGATTGTGTAGTTTACTGATACTGATTATACTGCAGAGTTAATTTAAAAATGATCTTCTGCAGGCCTGAGAAAAGCAATAATTATAAATAACTTCTGAAAAAAACATACATGTTGAAAATGCTTCTAATAAACAGATTCTATTTTTCTCAGTATAGCAATATAATCACTGCAGGACTTAGAAACACCCTGTATTAGTCACATTTCTGTTTGCATTTTTATACTATTTAATCCTATTAAAACTGTACAGCACTTTTTTTCCTTTGCTCAGTGATGTCAGACCATCTGGAGATAGCAGCACAGCTGAAACTGTACAGATTGAAAGAGTGTTTTTTCTTGTTCCTTTAAGGACTTCCTGGTTGGGAGTTGCTTTCTTACACAGGCTTCTGTAAGACAAGAAATAGTAATAAAAAAAACCAAGAAAGGTTATTATGTGCTGTTTCTTCAGTCTAGGATAAATTTAACAGCATGCAGCTAGTTTGAGATAGAAATTCATGTAATAAAGCAAACTTTGGCAGAAGCTTCTCAAAATGCAGCACTGTCAGAAGATTATTTGTATTTGTGAAGATGTATAAAAAAAATATAGTGCAATGTCTACATAGCTCCCTGATTCCATCAACTTTAATGTGATTCAGGGAAAGAGGAAATATGGATGTACCAAACAGAAAAAGTAAATCCATAGTACAAATAGCATATTCTCAATGCCACTAAGAGACAGTGGTATTGAAAAAGGCACGAAGACAGGTGTAGAAGACAGACATCTTTGTTATCCTATTCCTGCTGGGAAAGCTGCCACAGCTCTCCCTGAACAGTGAACTAGTTATAGGATAGTAGAGCTGAGAGTAAAAACAGCATCAATCATGCTGGTTTTGATTTATTAACTTTACAGCAGAAATCTGACAACCATGATATAGCCAAACTGCAAACTACACCAATCTGACAGTTCCTACATGATTTGCATGATTTTGATGTGATTTGACAATGTAATGTATGTTTGCCTTCAGCAGATCACTGTTCTATTCTTAGTGTTCTTCATTTTCCTGCACGGTTAGTGTGCCATTAAGTACTTCAGACCTTCAGTTCCTTCCTAGGAAAGTGACAACCAGCACCACTACTTATCTACCTAATTTTACTTCCTCAAATTAAATATACATATATATATTTGACATGCACACCCAATTACCCATGTTCTTTTTCACATACAATTCTGTGTGCTACTGAAATGCATGTCTCATACTTTATTTACTGCTAATGCTCTCCCCACCCCCCCCAAAAAAAGCCTAAATGGAATATGTCATGCTGTCATCAATCCATCAAGCTCAATGGGTAAGGCAACCATAACTTTGCTCAGTACTCACTGATTCATTATCAAAACTGTTTTGAAATGTCAAGAAACAGTACATACACATTACTATATCCCTAGGACTCTCACTCAGAGAAGGAGAAAGGAAAATACTGGGGATTTTCTTCCAAGCAAAGAAAAGGCAGCTTGTTTATTGGAAGCTCTGCTTTTCTGGTTAAAACCACCTATTAATTATAAAAATGCAGTAGAAAAATCACCACTGTTAGTTATACTGTGACAGTTGTCTATCAGATACATGCAACTGAATGTTTTTAAATCAAAGAGCACTACTACTTACGTAAAATAACCACAGAATTCAGGCAGTCTGCACATGTAGCATTCACTATCCTTGTTATTTTAACTACATGTTTTATGTAAGACAGTCATTAAAGACTTTCCCATTTTGGAGGGATTGGAGATGGCATCTATCAGTGTCCAACTCACTTTCACTAGCATTTGAAGTCAAGATGCTGGGCTTTGAGCAGTAGTGACCAAGGCATGGGCATACTTTCCTCTCCTGGCTCTGTAAGGATAAGCATGCTAATATATGGAAAAAAAAATCTGCAGCTAAATTCTCCAGAGCTTGTCTGCCTGCAGCTTCTGGAGGACTTCAAAGAAGTCCTTTTTTTCAGAGTAATATTGCTTGGCTGGCAGGAAGTCCTATTGCCACTTATTTGTTCTTCGTGCCTTACAAGGAGGAAAACAATTCTAACCATTCACCCTCCATCTTCCTTACAGATGCATTTTGAAGGTAGTATAGAGATTACACCAGAAAATATTCTAAGGGAAATTTAAAATGTTACAGTTTTCCTAACATCACAAGTATTGTTCATCTTTTGAATGCTCCAGATACTAAAAATGTAATGTTAACAACATTGAATTGGATAGTCTGCAGGAAGTCTGCCTAAGAGAAGATGACTTCATTTCTTTAAACTCCATCAACTAGGGCTGACAAAGGCTCCAGTTAAACTCCTTAATGGTATACACTGTTTGAATTTCCTTTTTTTATCAACCTTCAGTTTAACCTAGTATCTTTAGGTTTCATTGTGCAGTATCACAAAATCAAACAACTCTACGCTCTATCTGGGATTGTTCTGAGCCATGCTGCCAGGGTTTTCACGGTCTACAAATTATTTCCAACTCCCCCACCTCAGCACCCTAATCCCCCAACAAAAACTTGTTACATACATTTAGTTTGTCATTTTGTGCTCTAATGAGATAATTGCTCAAATTGGAGGGCAAATCAAGTTTTGCAGCTTACACACCTGAACATTTCCTCTGTTTTTGGAGTGTTCTTCAAGTCATTTTCTGTGTTATTTTAACAAGGAGTGAAAAATTAAAAGGTTTAGCTGTATTTGATTCTGCCTCACTTCTCTTTCTCTGAAAGAACAGCAAAGTTGCATAATACATGAAGTGCAGACCCTAAAAACCATCTGTCCATCTGTTCAGTCTACTTTCATTAGTACATCACATGAAAGCTTTGGGGTTTTATTTTTGTAATACATACACATTACTTAAATATGTAATAAAAATACAGGAGTTCAGATTTCATGTTCATACAGGGAAGCTGTGCTCATAGTCACCCTGTCATATCTCTGCTGTTAATTTTGCAGAACTTATGATTAAACCCACTTATCTATTGTGTACACTTCACTCATACTTCTGCTCATATATAGGATCTCCTGATATATTCTGAACCATAACTGAAGCTTGATTATAATCTTATTCATATTAATGAAAGCCAGAAGAAAATACCTTAGAAATCAGTGAAGTTACCCAGGTATAATGGAATTTAATGGAGTCAAAATCTGGCCTTGAGTCACACCACCTACAGATTGATTAAATGCTCTCAAGTCAGCCCTACTATTCTGCTATAAAAACAATCATCAAATCTAATTAATAGGTGTGAGCTGTGACTGACATCAAGGCTTTGGAAGCTTGCAGTTTTGTGTGACCTCACCCGGTTTTCTAGCAGAAATACTGCAGCTGAAACAAATTCAGGGCAGTCTTATACTCTTTAAGATATTCCAATATCCCATCTGGAAGCACTGGAGGAAATTCATCCAAGGACCAGAACCTTCATGTACCTTGCTGTTCCCATGCATACAGACCATGTCTTCAAGAGCTTCAGTTCCAAAGCCCTCAGCGAAAGGTCAGGGCCTGGTATAACGCAAACATCCACACGCTCACTGTCACACAGAAATATGCTTTTCAGTCCTCTCCCTGACTCCTAGAAGCAAGGGAAGCACCTCAGCCCTATCATGGAGGAAGCCCAGATAGTGTCTTTTGTCCACAAGGACAAATTGAAGCCTGCCCTCTTGGCTTTTGGGAAAGCCTGACTTGTAACTGTATCTCCCTCTTCCCTTCTCAAAAAAGAGCTGATGGCTACCTAAAAGCTACCAGCCTGGCAATGAAGGTCAGTAACCCTTCCTGTCCCATCCTACCTGCTTCTCCCACCACTTCTTAGCCCCTCTGACACACACACAAACTGATGGTTGGGGGAAGGAAGTAACTGTGGAAACTCAGCTTTTCCTTCTGCCACCTCCAAGGCCATATGGATCCCTGGACAACCTTTCTCAGTTGCCTCTCACAAAATATGTGTAGTGCCCTAAAGATTCTCCTATTCCTTTACTCTTGGAAAGAAGCAGCAGTAGTCCAGCAGAGAGCCAGAACATGGCTGCAGAGTCTGCAGAAGGCATTGTCCTCATTCACTGAGGTGTATCAGAGAGGAACAGCAAGCAGCTGAGTGTTTTCCCCAATCACTGCACACTGAGATATGACTACTACAACCATGGGCATACACTGTAAAATACACTGTTGGCAAAAGAGGACAGCTGAATGGAATAGTTCGTGGAAGGAGGGGAAGAAACAGACTAGAGCAAGGTAGGAACTAAATGAATAACTCTGTGCCATTAAATAGCTTCTTAGATGATTATATCCCACCCCCACACTATCTTTTGGAGTGTGCCAAATTGCTTCCTTCCCAAGCAGTTATCCCTGAGCTTTAAAACCATTCTGCTTCAGGAATACCTTCTATTAGCCCACTAAGTGGGCTCCTCCTACCCTAGAGTCCTCTTGGACTTTTAAGTTTGAAACATCTCCAAAGAATATTATTAAGAGATATTTTCCACTAGTTGGTACTCAGTTTAATTTATTAATGTTTTGGAAAATGAGTTTATAAAAAGAATGTATTAAGCTATGCACTTAATGTATACATTTTCAGCATGTTTTCTGTAACTTTAAGTAAACAGAGTTCAGTTCACAATGCATCTTTCATTCCTCCACCTCCCTTTTTTCCTGTCAAAGATAAGGCTTGTGAAAAAGTTTGGAAAAACAGTTTTTCACTTTATTAAAATAGTGGATTTTTACGATAAGAGCATGTTGTTTACAGGAAATTATTTCTCTACTGAGAATGTGATGTTATCAGACAGCAAATGATCCACACTGACATAAAGGTCATTTCCTCCATTCTGCTTACAAGGCCTATGCACTGTTTCATAGAATCATAGAATCGTCAGGGTTGGAAGGGACCTTAAAGATCATCTAGTTCCAACACCCCTGTCCCTGCCCATGGGACACTTCCCCACAGATCAGGTTGCTCAGAGCCCCAGCCAGCCTGGCCTTAAAATCTTCCAGGGATGGGGCTTCCACCATCTCTCTGGGCAACTTATTCCAGTGTCTCACCACCCTCATGGTCAAGAACTTTTGTAACATCCAAACTAAATCTACCCTCCTCAAGCTTATGTCCATTCTCCCAAGTCCTATCACTGTCTGACATCCTATAAAGTCCTTCACCAGCCCTCTTGCAGGCTGCCTGCAAATACTGGAAGGCCACAATAAGTTCTCCTCAGAGCCTTCTCTTCTCCACACTGATTTCATGGGTGAGGCTTTCCTGTCTTTCAGGATGCACACATTTAGGGCTCTGCTGTTCCCCAACAGAGGTAAAAAACAACCCAAAACCCAAACAACTTAGAGCTTTCCTGAACTGTCTGAACAGACTCTGGCATCAGTTAAGACCCTTACTACTCCTACTCAACTACTATAGAATCATGTGAAAGTCTTAAGTAGCTTTAACTACGCCCTTATTCACCACGCTCACAAGAGCCACTATAGAACACAAACTAGACTGGTTAGAACTGGCACAGCTGGTTAAGAGGGAGTGCACTGAACTACTGGAGGAACAACCTTTGTGAACACCACAACACACAAGAATGGTGGCTAGCAATATACCTTTATTCAAATAAGCATTTGGATTTTTAGCTTAAGACAAACCCAAGAGGAAACAGACAAGTAAATGCATATTCTCAGAACTGCTATGAAAAAAGATGACATTAACTGTGCCTATGTGTTTCTCAAGAGAAATTTAATTTTTGACTAATGTTAAGTGACTTACTGTTGCTGCAGTATCTGTGTAAAACTTCCAGATAACCTTATAAATCATGCTCACTGTATCCTTTTCCCAGCTATTTATTCAATGTTCTTCTATGCTGTCACTTGCACCACAGGATTATAACTTAGCTGCTTAAAAAGCACCAACACAGTAGAAGGAAAAAAGTGAACTATGTTATTTAAAACAGAGCTTTATGTTCTAGAGTATTATTTTATGCCTGGAATCTTTGGACAAATATTCTAGGTTAGAAATTTAACTTCTTGGTTTAGTTTAGTACAAACATTACTCCAAAAACATGGCTGAGGAGGAACACTACCAGAATTAGTTGATTTAATTCTCAAATTAAGATTTTCACAGGAAGTAAAAATAATTCAGCAGCTTACACTTTTACTACACCTGCACATGCAGGCAAGCACAATACTAGTTCTCCTACTAAATCCTAATAATCATAATATGTAATAACACTACAAAAAAAAAACAACCAACAACAACAAAACTCTCCCCAAGTTTGGCTTACCCTTAGAAATTTCATCTGATGGTCCTGGTCCTGCCACTCCCCAATGAGTTTGTTGTTTCCCTTAGGAGAGGCCAAACTGCTTGAAATTGTTTGATGAGAATATAGCCAACTGCATTGCCCATTTATTCCAGGAGTAGCGAAACAAAATTTCATCTCTCAAATCTGAAACCACTACAGAACTCAAAATAATTTCAAAATGTTAATTGAATTCCAAGCTTCAATAGGTTCTTTGTTTTTATTAATTCTAATACTTTACTCCTACTTAATGTTTAAGAGTCCCATCGAAAGCAGTCAAAACTGGTCTGTTTATAATAAAAACCACATTAAGACTCTAGTTTTTTTGCAATATGAATTCTAGATCTCAAATGCATTTAAAACAAATCTGCTGAAACATCAAAAGCATATCCACATCTGCTCTGATTGGTTACTCACTATCCATGCTACCACTTAGTTTCAGATAGAGGCAATGGCCTCCATATTCCAATGGAGGAATGCAATTTCAAGAGATAAAACATGATGTAAGAATAATTACAAGGAAAGCAAAAGATGTTTTGTCTCCTTCCTTGTTCTCCTATCTAGATCTTTCCTGCAAAATGAGATGTTTCTAATTCTGTTAGATGTAAAAAGGGCAACAGGAATAGTCAAGTCTTAGTTTTACTACTGTAACGGTTTGTTGGTTTTTTTGCAGGGATTTTTGTTTTGGTTTTTTTAAGCATTACCCAATCTATCCATTCCTCCTCTGACAATGAACAAGTAGATAACAAGCAATAAATCATTGCTGCAGTTGAAACTTTAACATTCAGTATCAGATGTTAGATTTTCTCTGTCATTAGGGTATCAGAAGTTACTTTTCAAGCAAAGATGTATTATCACAGTTTATTTGCAGTTAGAAAAAGTTAGATTTCATCAGTTAAGACTGCTTCACAGTAAACATCTATTAACTTTACATAGCCAATATAAATCATCATTTGAGCAATAGAACATTTATAGAAATACATACTACTTCCACAGAAATTATTTTTATTGTTATTCAAACAATAAACTTGTTTGAATGCTACTGAAAAATAGTATTCCATTCTTGCCAATATGTCACTTGATCATTGAGGAAAGCTGCCTTTCCAAGTCAGTTGAAGTAAACATCCACCTCCCAGCCCTACCACTTGTTATAGCTGAGTGTAGGATGTTTACAGGAACTAAAAGTTAGCTTAACAATATAAATACAGCATTGGCTTTCAAGATATCCAAAAATGAATCTGCACAGACACATACTTCAATACATTGAGTTAAAATTCACCCAACTTCTAAGGTACATGCAACACATAAAGCAAAGCAACATTATAGAGATGGAACACATTTTTAACATTTAATCTAATAAATATAAGTACATAGTAATACACATGTACAGCCTCTGATGCTGTAGAGGCACAAGAACTGAAATAGAAAAGTTTCTCACAGCCCATGGAGATCTGTTGCACTTATCTACCAAGACCTCATGGTAGGCACCTTCTAGAAGTCTGAAATTCAAGTAATTTTCAAAACTGAAACTCTATACCAAAATATATATATATGGGACATTAATGGGGTGGTCCTCAAAGATATCCATTTCAAATTGTTTATACAAAAATAAACCTTTACTGTTGAACATTTCAGCAGTTTCCTTAGCATGCTAAAATGTACAGCTTTTGTTGCTACATATGTGCATCTTCCTATCTGTGTTGTTTTCTTTAACTCCCATTCCTCCTCCTCCAGAACTTTTTCAAGGTACTCCTATTATTTCAATTCTTTTCATTCTTATTTTCCTCCACATGGATTTTAGCTGCTCAGAAACAGAGTTAACTGTAAAAGCAAGACACTAGAACACTATTAGTGTTTATCTTTAGCATCTTAATTTTTACAGTTATGTTTAATTTAGTCTCTACAGTCTCAAATAAACAAGACCTCAGCAGTCCAGGAAAATAATACTGCACTAAACTCCATCAGCCAAGAGGCCAAGCTTCAACCTTCTCAAAGCTCTTCTCTGAACAGGTGTTTTGCAGATTTACTGGGGGCAGGAACCACAGGTGCAGATTATTTCATACATGGAGGAGGGAGGGAGGGAAGCTCTCCAAATGTTTAACAGTAGCTCTTTGTATGAAGAAAAACATGAGCTCAAGCATTTCTGCTGAATGCAGCTGTGAGTTCACAGCAAGGGAAGTCAGCACTTCACAGAGGCCAGTCTCAAGTCATCGGAGACTTTGATGTATTGCTTTTAAGAGGACAGAAAAAACACTCAAAGGAAAACTGCAGGCATAATCCAGACCCCAAATGCTAGTCTTCAAAAGCACTCCACTTGCTCAGCAGGTGAAGACCTTTGTATTCTTCCCTGGCTTCCATCTCCAAAGGTAACTGTACATTGCACCTATATATACAGCATTATGACAGTCACCCAAAACTACTAGCTGTGTACCCACAGTTTCACAGCTGGCCTCTGGACCACCAGCCAGTGTTTCACTCAGGTGTTTTCCTCTGCTTTGAAATCAATGCACTGCAAAACATCAGAAACTGATCCAGACATAAGCAATGGTCACAGGCTCCATGTTAACAGGATGGGGTTAACTTGCTTGGTGATTACCAGGCTGACAAATCTGTCTCTTCCATTCCCAAAGTTCATTGTTACAGCTGTGGCCCCGTGCAGCCCAATTCTGTGACAGTTGCTTCATCTCCTCCACCGGCAGAACTGCACAGCTAACATGCCAGATTCCCATCAGCCCTTCCCAGCAATCCCAGTTCTGTGAGCTCACCTGGAATCGTGGCATGAATATGCATTTGGACAACACTTTTAAGAGACACTACCTTCTTCAGCTGCAGACAACAGCCACGTTTGAGATGTTCAGTACTTTGTATTTCAGATACAGAAAAAGGAGATCCTTGTATTTCAAACATTTGGCAAAAAAAGAAGTCAAAGAAACAAAAATGCAGTGTTGTTCAGGTTTATTTATTTCCTGCAGTTACAAACCAATTTGTTTTCACGTGCAGACATACAACAGCTGCATTTGAGCACACATATTAGATACTAGTACAGTATAAATACGTAAAATTCCACAAGACTGAACTGACAAACTGCACATGAACTAAGCTTATAAATAAAAGAAAAAGCACTGCTGTTATCTAGAAAGACTAAGACAGCACTAACCAAAATCTCCACTAGATTAATTATGATGTAACATATTTACTTTGATCATTCACATTAGTTTGTTAAGAGAACATTTCCTTTCTTCTAAGTCCAAACACTGCATAAACTAGGAAATGCTGGATATTTACAGCAAAGAATCCTGGGAAAACAACTAGAAGCACCTTAAAAAAAATCAAAACCTGTAAATTTCACTTCAAAGTCCTTTTCATGAATGCACCTACAAGAATTATCAAGCCAAACAGGTACCATTTAAACCCTGTGATTTTAACTGAGATTGTACAAAGTGTGCAAGTTGCTCTAAAAACAAGTCTTTGAAGAGATGCTAGCAATGAATTGGATCAATAAATAAGTTCACTACTTTCTATCACCAGACAGAACACCCAGGTAACAGAAAAAAAAAAAGTTCTGGTCCAGAACTTCATCACAGAAGAACTGTCCTTGGTTCATGTTTGGTTATTCACTGCCTGCTTGAAAACCATCACCTCTCCGATGTTTATTAGTCTAGCTTTCCCAGGACCAAGCAATCCTAGTAGTTTTAATTCTGGCAAGAGAAAATCTTTCACCATTCTAAACATTTGCATCTTTGGACATCATCTTTTACAGAATCACTATAGCAAAACTGAACAAATACTTGGGTTTACTACCAAATTGAACAGTTTTCTGTTAGGAAGTAAAAAGACTAACATTTGGGGGGGAGAATAGAGAGGTAACACATTGCAAGAGTATTTTCTGTCTTAGCAGCAGCAGAAGTTACTTGCATAGGCCAGTCCTTTGAAAATAGAAGACTAGAGAGAAACACAGGACAAAAGAAATCCCAGACAAGATCCAAGGAACAGCTTGTGCAGATCCCACAGAAGCAGAAAGTGCTGAAGCAGTTTTGCAGAGAGCTGTTCCTGTTGACATGGTGGCTTTAAGACATTTTGGAACTGAATCAGTGAAGAGTTAATTCTGAGCAAGTGCTTTCAAGAGCTGTTATTTACATGAAAAATGAAACTTTGCAGTGCCATGGTGGGAGATACCAAGATGATCATATCACAGGCAAGTGTGTATACTATGCATTGTTAGTGCAAAAATACATCCTGTGTCTTATTTTTTTAACCTTTACTTGGCCTTGGGTTATATCCAGCTTACAAACAGTTAGAGCACCACCCACTCATAGGAAACTTGGAATATTGAATTTCAGAGAAAACAAAAAGCAAGGCACATCAGATAAAATGCCTGCTAAGCATTTGACAGCATTTATAATAATTTTTCCTTAGAGTCCTATATAAAAGAAACTGCTAAAACAGACAGTTCATAACTAAGTCTGGTTTATGGATAATTGCACAAGAAATTAACCACCGCTTGCCATTATGTTCTAGTGAAGCACAATTCTGTAGGTGGTACCATGAAGCAGCAAAGAATTCAGTTCCAAGCAACCCAAATGTAACAGCTTTGTATCT
The DNA here is from genome assembly GCA_013396975.1 of Bucco capensis. NCBI lineage: Eukaryota > Metazoa > Chordata > Aves > Piciformes > Bucconidae > Bucco > Bucco capensis. The sequence goes on from VWZO01010925.1 coordinate 949,058, forward strand.
CCATTTTAGCCTAGGTTTCAAGAAATCACACCTACACTATTAATAACAATCAGGTTAGTTCATTTGAAGGTGATTCAATTGCAGAAACAGTGTGAAGATACATATATCTGCATATGGATTTAAGACAGCTTTTCCTTCTGATGTTGTCCAAGAGTAGCCAGGTGCAGCAAACATCTGACTGAAAGCTAGAACTGGTACAGCTTCCAGTCGGGGATGTTTACAGCAACAGACTACTAGACATCACTGCAGCTGTCTAACAGTGCAAAGCAGGCAGTCACCTTTAGAGGAGGGGAAATGGAAAGAAAAATAATATTTAAGACATGCTTCTGTAACATTCCAACCAGTAACTGTTTAGTTAATTCTGAACAAAACCTTATTTTCATGTTCAGTAACAAAAACACAGTTTTAGATTCTCAACTTACATTAACAAAGCTCCTAAATGCAAAATATTAGAACACATTCTCAATTTTTAACATACATTTTAAGACCTCTTGACACTCAAATGTATTTACACTTTATTTTCTTTTATATTTATAAATATGTTACTTGTACATTTAAAATAAATATATAATTATTATTTTTTTAAAGATCCCTTGACTTTACTTCCTTATATCCTCAATCCTGGACCTCTCAAAAACAAACTTCCACTTTGAACATGCTGTAAGTTTTGCAGGTAACTATCCTTTCATAATTATTTACATATTTAAATAAAGCTATATGCAAAATTGAAGACAGCAGCAAATCCAGCCACATTTGTAATAAATACCATAAAGTTGATAGTACTTTTGGTATCAGAATCCTACCTGATCAGTTTAAAGCTCTAGAACTATCAACTAACTTATAAAAACCACCAACAAAAAATAAACAAACAACTAACCCCAAACCCACTTATCTTTGGGTGAGCACTAAAGGAGAGGGACCGGGTGGGAGTGAAAATACTAAGTCTCACGAAGGAACCACTTCCCATCTTCAACAAATTACTATCAAAACTCCCACAAAGCTGCATTATGTTCTCAAACAACCAATTTTCTTCAAGCTAAAAGAATCTTTCTAATATTAGAAATTAGTATTTACAATACATAGCACTTAAACAGGAAATAGCTTAATTTAATCAAAGTAATTTATTAAATGCACTGCACTGATTAGTTGTATGTTCTCCTATTGATCTAATTCCGCACTCTTGTGCACAGAAGTAATCCAAAAGTCAAAATTCAGGGGACTCCTATGGTGCTCCTGTTGTTGTAAAAGGTTGCCCAGTTATGGAGGTTCTGAAACTGCTATCAGTAGAATTTTTAAGCATACATAATATATATATATATATATATAATTCAAGCTTGATCATACGCACATAACACTTGTTTGTCTTAATTCTGTAGTTTGTAACGGAATGTCTTCCTTTTCGCTAACAGAGTTGGAAGCAGGCTAATACATTCCTATTCAGCAGTCTTTATCCCCTCAAGAAAGGAGCTTTGCAAGTAAAAAGTTTTCTACTGTTAGATCATACGTGTACTTCTGCAATTTAAGCTTGTTCTAGGGGGTTCTGTTTAGGCTTCCACAACAACTCACATAAAAGAAATTTTGACAAGGATTTTTTGACAAGGATTTTAAAAGTGGAAACAAGTACAATATTCAAGGTTTCACAGTTACTCAACTGCATTCAGTTTTCAAATGAAGATTTCCTCCTGAAACATGAAAACTTGTTAGCAGAGAAAGTGAATTTCATTATTACAGCAGTGTGCCAAGATTAAGGAGGAAGCTACATGCAGTCACTATGGATACCATGCTGACCTTCATTATTTTTGAGAATAAATAGTTAAAAAGCCAGTGGTCATTTGCAACAAAGGCCTCTTCAGGCTGTTCCAAAACTGAAAATTCCTATTTTACACTGGAAAGAAATAGGCTATTTCATGCAGAGGTAGGCACATGGTATTTGAGTAATTAGGCTGCTAAGCATTAAGTTGCAGTGAACCATTTCATATGCTTCTTTCCTTTAACACTTCTTAAGAAATACTGAAGGTTATTACAATGTCACCTGCCCAAAGAGAACAAACTCCCTAAAACCTCCTCATTTTCATTTCTGAAACACCACAAAATAGCCAACATGCATGACAATGAAGTCTCTTGCTGCTTTATCAAACTCACTGTCAACTACAAATACTTAGCATTTTACAAAATATGTATTAAAAAAAGTAACTGTAGAATTTTCATTTCCAGATGTCTTAAACAAGGTAGACACATCACTCTGTACAAATACATGCTCAGAAGACAACTTTTCTAAAAATTTAGTCAAAACTGAAGACATTTATTAAGAAGCATCTTCAGCTCTTCTCCCCAACACACTATTTTTTTAAACACATAAGTAGCCCTCTCATGTTTGTAAAGCTTCAAAGCACTGAAAAGAAACAGGATTTATTCTAGTATCACAAACTGAAGAATATTAACTGCTGGCTTCTGCTGATGCCTTTAAATGTTTTTAAGAATAGCTAGTCACCAGAGAGAAGAGATCAGCTCCTGCCCGTCCACTTCCTCTTGTTATAGACTACAACGTAGTCTCCTCTTCTCTTTCTTGGTTGGTTGCACAAACCAAGTTACTTCAGCTGCTCTTCATACAGCTTCCCCTCTAGACCTTTCACTACCTTCATGGCCCTCCTCTAGATGCTCTCCAGCAGCTTCATATCCTTCTTGTATCATGGTGTCCAAAACTGCACACAATACTCAAGGTGAGGCTGCATCACTGTAGCATACAGTGGGACTGTCACCTCCCTTGACTGGCTAGCAATGCAGTGCTTGATGTACTCCAGGACACTGTTACCCCTTTTGGCTACCAGGGCACACTGTCCACTCATATTCAACCTGCCATCAACCAGAACCCTCAGATCTCTTTCGGTGGGACTGCTCTCCAGCCTCTCATTCCCCAATCCGTACATACACCCAGGAGGGCTGCCCTGTCCCAGGTAAAAAAATCTAGCACTTGCTCTTGCTAAACTTCATATTGTTGGTGACTGTCCAGCCCTCTAGTCTGTCAAGAACTCTCTGTAGCACACGTCTGCCTTCCAGGGAGTCAACAACTCATCCCAATTTAGTGTCATCAGCAAATTTAGTTAGTATACCCTCCAGTCCTGCATCCAAGTTATTTATGAAGACATTGAAGAGCACCATTAAGTACCCAACTCTGAAGTACTAAGACCAAGTGTAAGGTCCTGTACATGAGTCAGGGCAATCACAAACAAAGAGAGGCTGGACAGTAAAGTGGACTGAGAGCAGCTCTGCAAAGAGGGACTTGGGAGTACTGGCAGATGGAAAACTGAGTATGAGCCAGCAATACGCCCTCACAGCCCAAAAAGGAAATGGCAACCTGGGCTGCATCAAAAGAGGTGTGATCAGCAGGTTGAGGAAGGTGGTTCTGCCCCTCTACTGCACTCTGGTGAGACCCCACCTGGAGCACCATGTCCAACTCTGGGGCCACCAGCGTAAGAAAGACAAGGATCTGTTGGAGCAAATCCAGAGGAGGGTCATGAAGATCATCAAGGGGTTGAAGCACCTCCCCTACAAGGACAAGCTGGAGAAGAGAAGGATCTGGGAAGACCTTATAGCAGCCTTACAGTACTTAAAGATGCTCTACAGAAAAGATGGAGAGGGACTCTTCATCAGGGAGTGTAGTGATAGGACAAGGTTTTAGGGTTTCAAACTGAAAGAGGTTAGATTTAGAAATTAGGAAGAATTCCTTTACTGTCAGGGTGGTGAGACACTGGAACAGGTTTCCCAGAGAAGCTGTGGATTCCCTATGCCTGGAAGCATTCAAGGCCAGGCTGGATAGGGATTTGAGCAACCTGATCTAGTGGAAGGTGTCTCTGCCCCTGTCAGAGGAGGCTGAAATTAGGTGACCTTTAAGGTCCCTTCCAACCTATGATTCTATGACTAAGTGATTAAATATTCACCACTTTTATACATTTTTAACTAACCTTACTGTTCACAAGCATTTTTATTTCCATTTTTTCAGGGATCATAAAGAATAAATTAAGTTCTTTGCCCTGGGTCAAACAGCATGTCTGAACCAGCATATTACATTTTAAGAATTGTAGTTTGCAGCCTGTATGTAATCCAAATCACATCCTCTCCAATAGCACTTATGTCATGCAGTAATTCACATGTTACTGCCTTGCATACTAACTCTATGTTACAGTGAGCTTCTAGCACCCACAGAGAGTTCATTGCAGCACCAGAACTCAGCAATGAATGATGAATTATGAAGTAGGAAGTGTATGTAAGTAGTTTTAACACTATTTCTTGTGTATTTTCAGTAAAGCATACACTTCTTTTGATCACTAATACAGATGCAGTACAACTAGTAATTTTGGTACAAGAGGTAGCAGGATTTTTTTTTAAATTAGGCAGTGATTTCTGAAAATGAAAGAGATGAATCTAACATCACCAGTTGTAAAGGCTGAGGCAAAAAGTGTCCTGATATTTTCAAAATGTATGAGAAAGCATGGCAGTAGTATGTCACCAACACTGCTTTGACCAAATTTAAGTGAGGGCTGGATGCATATGCTGTATATAATTATTTCAGAAAAAACAAACACCTAGAAAATTATGTTGTAAAATACTATTCCTATCTGACAAAATGAGATCTAAGGAGTATAAACTACAGAAAAAAGATGATGGTGCGAGTCAGAAAGTGTATAGATCCCAATTCAAAACTGAGTCTGAACAACAGCAGAACAAAATCACAAATTTTGTCTGCTATGGTTAAGAACGATGGCAACACTCAGACACCTCCCATTACTCCACCACAGTCTTATATTCCTTGGGCTGAACAGCACAGCTCAGTCTGAATAAAAATGTTATCTGTTTACAAAAAAACATCTTGGCTCTCCACTAAGTGAAGTAACTAGTACACTACCAGTAGATTGTTTAATCTGGGGTAGATTCTTGAATGTGCTTTATTACTACCTATTAAGAAAAATGACTGTAAATATTTTACAGCTACCTCTACATGACACGTCTCCATGTTATCCTGAAGAGTCTTCCACAGTTCCTAATTTGGGCCCAGAGTATGCCTTTTCTTCTTTCAATGTAACCACTATCTCTGGTCCAAGATGACAATGTTGTCTGAAGAGAATGAGTTCTCTCTTTTTAAAGGCATCTTTAAGGGTCAGAAGATCCTCCAATCTGAAAAATACAAAGAAAGTTCACGCTACTCAATTTACAAAACTGATCTGATCATTTTCTCTTAAAAGAGGTGGGAAAACAACCCTAACACTTGAGAAGAAAAAGAAACAACATACTTAATGTATTATAATGTGTAATGATGTTCTCTGCAGTAGTATCAGAAGAGCTGTAGCCATTGGAAAAAACCCAAACCTAAATACAAATAATTCAATCTTTACTGTTTCCAGTAGCAAGTTTCCTAAAATGTTGAAGCCCTCCATGCCTGCAGATTCAAATATGGCCAAGCATGAATGGAAAAACTTCCCTAAAAAGATTGAGACCAAAAAAAGCCATATAAATGTCATTTCTTAGGCTAGGTTATTCCCCCCCCCTTTTTTTTTTGAGTGGCTATCAATTAAGTCTGGCATAGTAGACTCCAATCAATGACACATTTAGCACACTCATTCACTTAATGACTTTTCACTCACATTTGCAATTATAATTCTCTGTTGGTTATCAGCTGCCAACAATAGTTCTCTGTTACACTGTGATGGAAACAAGTTGAGAACTGCAAGGAGACATTAATACTACAAAGTCCCTTTGCTTTTGCTGAACAAGGACAAATGGGGATAGTCTGCTAATATCAGCAGTCCAGCAATTAAGTCTACACCATAGGACTAGACTAAGAAGCTGGTAAGGGCCAGGACACCGAGAGATCTATAGACTGTAGTAGACAAAAGTTCCCATTTTAAGGGTAATCCTGTGTGAATATACTCAAGTACTTGCAAATGAGTATAGTTGCAAATATGACAAACCTTGGCATTCTCACAGTTTTGGTTAACAGAGTTTGGATAGTGTTACTGCAGCCTGTTGACTTTAGGGAAAGTGTAGCATTGCAATAACATATCTCCCCTGCTGTAAAAAGTGAGCTAAACTCCTCTGTTGGAATTAAGTCCTGAAGGATGTCAGACTGCGAAGTGATCCCGACACCAATATCAGTCCTAACCTTCCTCCCAGAGCATATACAATTTTACTTACATCAAAGAAAAGAAGTTCAACCGAGCAAGTACAGAAGTCATAAACGTAAGAGCATGGCACTTGGTTTTACAAAACATCTTTGTCCTTGTGCACATGTTAAAAAAAGTTAATTATTTGTTTTGCAGTAATACCCAAGAGACCCATTATTCTTAGTACACACATGCAGCCTGCTGCCACAAAGTAAACAGTGCACACAAGAACAGCATCCAATCATGGCATCCACTTCAGCATCAACAATCTCAAATACAGAACAAAAACCTTACAACATCCAAAATAATGTAAGACACCTTTCAACTACTCTCAGAATAAGTATCTCTATTTAAAATGTAGATTTCAACAAGTTCTTTAGGAAAAAGAACTTTCAGGATTTACTTACAGTAAATGGAAACAGACAAAACATTGGCAAAATAGTTCATTTTGAAAACATTACTCCATGTTCTCAAATAAATCTTAAGACAGGATCTGACAAATACAATTACAAAATTAGCACTTTCATAGCCTCTCAAACACCATCTCCTCAAACTCAGGATATCTCCTTCAGTATTTTATTACACAGAAAGAATTAAAAAAGACTTTCCTAGTCTGAAAATATGCCAGGAGTATATCTGACAAATTCGAGTAGTGTTTCCCTACTAGGAGCAATACAACATTTAAAATTTAGTTATTGGACTACAATAAGAACAGACATCTCCTTCTGGAGAAGGCAGAAGTGACTTCCAGCAGAATTTTTTTTCTGAATCATGAAAACAATATCTGGTTTTCATACAGACTTAAAAGATTTGCTTACCAACGACCAAATGCATCATTTTTCCTCTGATGTATTCTGTACAGAATTACCAGCATCCTCTAGTAATATCATGGCATTCACAGGAGGTTACTGACAAGCACATAACTACCATACTTATGTCTGAGTCAAATGAAAATGAGAGTGTCTCACTAATTTCTGGAAGGCATATGGAGCAAACCCATTTGGAATTAATTTTGTTAAGATGCAGACAAAAAGATATTTCCTTCTTAACTAATGAACAGTTAAGAGATCTATGAAAGGCAGAAAGTACCCAAGCAACTGCACATGAATAGGTAGGGGGCTACTTAGATCCAAATTCAATGACCTGTGTAACCGACTTCAGGACAGCTTTGGAGACATTCTCCCATCACATTCTCACCTGGGACCTGAGGAAGCCCAAGTCCAACAAACAGAAGGCAACCTCAGCTGGAACACTGGCTCAGTCACTGACTCATGCAGTTGCAAGAAACATCTGAATGGCCAGCTGCAAGCTGGCAACACAGAACCCCAGGGGCCACACTCATCACCAACCAGGAAGATGACACAGAGTGCACCCTCAGCAAACTGACCAGTGAGAGTCAGGTGGAGGGGGACAGAGAAGAAGAGGGAGCTGACACAGTCAATGGCAGCACTTCTACCAACACAAACAGACCAGGATAAACCCCAGGACAGGACCAAAAGAAACCGCACTGGGTTCCAGAAGGAAAAGCACAAAGCTCTGCATCCAGGGCACAAGAACCCCATGCATCAGCACGGGCTGGGGAGAGCTGGCTGACTAACAGCCCTCCTGGAAAGGGCCCAGGAGCTGGGGCAGAAGCCAGCTGAAATGGGAGCCAATGTCTCACTGCAGACAAGGCAAACTGCAGAGATGACTGCAGGTAAGGGATCTTATCCCTTCTCTGCTTGCCACTGCCAAGGCCACTCTGCAGGCAACGCATGCTTGGGTGAGCAGCCTCACTTGAAAACGGATGCTGAAGAATCAAGGAGGACCCAGCCCTTGGCTACCAAGGTGGTCAAGCACCTCAAGGGCATCACAAACAGGGAGAGTTTGAGGGAGAAGGACCTCTTTTCTCTGAGGGGAAAAAAAACCAACCAACATTATGGACCATCTAAGAGCAGTCTACAGCTACCAAGATGGAAACTCTAAAGACAGTTGAGACAAACTCTCTCAGCACTAGCAGACAGGATAGAAGAAAAGAGCAATGACCACAAAAGGCAGCATGGAAAATTCAGGTTGGACATGACAAACTTTTTCACTAGGAGGGTGGTGAAGCCCAGGAATAGGCTTCCCAGAGAGGCTTTGTCCTTGGGGGTTTTCATGGCTTAGTAGGACAAATACATGGCTGACTCCAGGCGCAAGTGAGAGCCCTGCTTTGAACAACTGGTTGGACCAGATAATTCCAGAAGTCTCTTCCTACCATTACTGTTGCAGCTCCATGATCTCATTAATTCCTGTGATATGCTTCCAGCAACTATAGCCTTGTTTATATAATTATTCTCAGACATGAAGTCAATAAGCCTTTGGGAAAAGAATTATCCGTAGATGACATCAGTTCAAACTTTCCTATAAATAGCCAGGTATCATCAATAAGCTACAGTGCTAGCAGCTCAAGCAGTTCTGAAATCACAAATATTTAATATTAAATCCATTTTCATCAGTTTGTTGCAAACAATTTTAAAAATATACTACTAGAGAAAATAGAAATTGCATGCCTAAGCCTACTGAATTTAAATATGCTGCCAAACACTATCCCATGGCTGCCTTTGTAGAGCACTCATTACTGCAGAAAAAAACCTTCAAGATGTAATTTTACGCCCATTTTTAAGAGCATGCAATATGAAATACATTTTCAGTTAGCTTGCTTGCAGAAGCTCCCTCTAATTTAGAAAAGTAAGTAGAATGTTTCCAATGAGACAAGTCTGAATATGACATTTCAGAAGCATCACTCCAAAGCAATACACAAGGATACCTTCCTTACATTTAAGGATAGACTACAGATTTTAAGTTTCAATTTCTCCCTTGCAAGGTAACATCAACTTCATAGTCATTTAGACACAGCTTCAATACTTCCATGCTTTGCAACAGGTAATTGACATTTGAAAAAACAGCAGAGGAACACAAACTTGCCTTTCACTCTCTGCATCAAAGTTCACCCCAACTGCAAGTCTGAATACTGTCCTTGAGCATTTTTTGTTAACAGTGCATGTTAACATGGAGCTCTTTCCACAGACTTCTGTGCCAATCACAGCAGACTCCACCTCCAAGGAAATCAACTGAGGACTTAGATGGCAAACACTTTTCCTCAATGCTGGAGTCAGAAGTCCGTCTTATGTTACCAATGCTCCACCTGCTGGTATGAAGACAGCAGATTAGTCCAGAAAGTATCTTGACCTTGGAAAGGCAAAGACAAACCAAAGAAACATAATAATAAACAGAAATGTTTCTGAGTAGTCAGAAACATCTGAAGCACCTAAGGCAAAATCTACCCTGAAAAACTTGGCAGTAGAATACTGGTCTGAATACTATTATTCCTGAAAAATACTTCTGAAAATCTCTAACCAAGGATATGGTTCAATCCTCCTCTGGTGGCTGGCTTGTTACTAACACACGAGCAATGATTAATTCATTAGGTCAAGGGAACAACTCTGCAGAGAAGTTTGCATGTGAGATGCAAGCCAAGCCCAAAAGTAGAGCTCCTACACAAAAACATCATTAAGTCTGGAAATCTAATTTTATCAGGATTTTAAAGCCATGTTACTAGAACCCAAAATACAAGTTCATTAAAGCCTGGTACCTCCTTGGGACAAATGAGTCCCAAAATAAAATTTAAAAAAATAAATAAATAAAAGAAAGCTGTCTACTTAATTTCACCACATCTACATATGAAAAAATAATGTTTACAAATAAAATAAGCAAACACATAGCTCTTCATAGGAATCCTGCCATGCTTTCAATGTGAAGGATTAAAACATAACTGATACTAGAGTAATAAGCATCAACCATAGCATTTCTAGAATAAATATGTTCTGTGAAAATAGTTAACTGTAAGTTAACCTGCCCAATGACACCAATAAAAGTGCACTTACAGAAATGCTGCAAATACAGGTTTCCAGTCACTGTACAAAATAAACTCAAGCACCAACCACAGACCAAAACTTACTGCCCTTCACAAACCCACAAGTTGTCTTAGGCTCCACGTGAATACAAGAAAGATAGTACCAAAGTTGGCAGTATTTGTCAATCTCCATACGCAAGTGAAATCTCACATTTAATCTTTCCAATTCCAACTTAACTGCAACAGTATTTCAAAGTAGAACACTAATTATATTCTCCAACTTAAAGTTGTAGGAAACAGAGTTCTCAATAACCTGTACACCACAGTGCTTCAGTCTCCAGTGACCTGAAAGTCCTATCTGTGTAAGATTAACTGAGCAGCTAAAGTAACTTCTTGATTCTACAGGGGGTGAAGAAATGACTGAAGCAGGCAGCTACATACTGAAGTTAACAGCATATTATATGTTGTCTAAACTATTAAGAAAAACTCCGCAACAGTAGATTTGCAGTGTACCAGTAAACTGACAGAAAACCAGTACTTACCTTTTCATGTAAAGTATGACTTAGGAAAATAGTCCCATTTTCACAAGAAGAAAAAGAATTAATATTTAACAGTTTCTGAGAATTGCAGCAGAGGCTTGGTTTTATAGGGATGCCTGGTATTCTTAGGATAACTTTAAAAGTAATACTACATATAACAGCAATTCAAGCTGTTTAAATAAAGGTCTTGTTTCTTAATTTACATGTGAGTGAGAGGTCAGGTATCATTAACTACAATAAGGAACTTGACACTGAAATTAGTGTTGTGTAAGAGCAACAAATAAACTAGTACTTCTCCTTGATATTGTAGTATGGAACTTCATATTAACATACAGAATCACAGTTTCAATCAGTTTGTTAGAACCAAGGAATGTTTAAGTACACAGATTGATTTTACTTTGCTGAAATTTCACTGCTTCTAGTTAATATTTGGCATAACCTGTTTTAACTGAACCTCCAGCTTAGCAGTTCCTGATCCAACCAGTGTGTTTATCAAGACAAGTCATTTTGTCACCACATGCAAAGTGAAAAAACTTGTAAAACTTTCATGAGGCTTTTGAACTCAAAGCAGTCAGACACTGAAATCAAATGAAAAATACAAAACCAGACAATCATGTCTAATCCCATAATATCCGAGGATATCAGATACTACATATTTTGTAAATATTACAAGCGTTGGATCAGACGTGGCAACTCATTTTTCAAGTTAGAGTAAATGAAAAAAATCAGGAGAGGGAAAAGTTATCCTTGTTACAGAATCTGTTTTACATCATGGCTGATCCAAGTTCTGAATATGGCAAGTTCTGTTTAGGGTTAGTTTTCTTTTCTGCTATGAAGGCTAGAGATAGCATACCAATCTTTATAGATCTCTAGAAGTCACTTTAACTTTCCTTGATATTTCCTTGAAATGCTCCTTTGACATAATCAGACCAGATGAGGGACAGGTTGCAGAACTAGCTTCCCTGACACCAGAACATTCCCAATGTTCCAGTGACCTGAAAGTGCCTGATCCTGTCAGCAGACCGCTTAGACAGCCCACAGCAAAGGGCTATGTGAAAATACAGATGTCCTTGACCTAGAGGTAGGTCAGAGAGCTAGGCTTATAGGACCCTCATCAAGAACAACATTCTTGAAAGCACTGCCTTTGTCTTATCAAGATAAAGTATACACCTGTCAAACTAGGATTAAAAATTAGTTAGGTGTATTTGAGAAAGGAAGATGTGATGGAAAACTCACAGCTATTGTAACTTTAAATACTTACTCAAAGCTAGCACTGATGCAAGACAGTTGAGACATGCCTTAGGAATTCCAGGTAATACAAGGTAAACAGCTACACAGGTCACCATCTGCTTAAACCAGAGCAGATTTTTCTGTCTGTTCTACTTTTACCCTTTTGTTTCCAATCTCTGTCTTATTTAATAAGTCTGCCCTCTATTTTACTATTCCATTTGCCTATGGGGAAAGGATACAGTTTGGTGAAGGCTAAAAAAAAAAACAAAAAGTCAAAATTCTCTGTGCCAGCAGCCCCACACAGTCTGTACTCTGTGATATAAGCTTAGGAAGCTCTTGCACTAAGAAGCATTTTCAGTCAAGCTGCAGAGGGTCAACAGGGCATCTTCTGTTGCCAAGCATCAGCTTAGGGGAACAGTACTTTGCAGAAAGTACAAATTTGAGCCTTTTCTGTAGGTTATCAGTAATACACGACATACCTCACCACTCAACCAAAACTGTAAACTCACACTGCAATTTCTGCATACAAAAGTACTCTGTCAAAGCACTGAACACTCCAAATGATGAACTGAGCAGCTCAAGATAATGGATAGAAAAAAGCTCAGTCTTCGGGAACACTTAGAAACACTTTGAACTGCATAAGAATGATGACCCTGCATTTGGCTGAACCATGCTGTATCTGCAGCAAAAACAATGCAGTGGATGAAGAAAGTCCTCTGAGGATCATCTGGCATTTTGATTTATTATATTCATGTTAAGCCTCCAGTGTTCATTCTCCACACTGCTCTGACACAGCAAAAGAATTGTTTTGGATTAACTTTTTATTTCTATATTCTTTATTTAAAATGCCCAAATTCTTATAAATTCCACTAATACCACTTAGATATCTAACATCATGTTGATTCAGTGTGAAACATAAGAATTAAACAGCCTTTTAGTGGTTTAGCTTCCTCATTCCCACAGGATTTCAACATGCCCTCAGACATGAAACAATCTTATCTAGGGCACTTCTCCTGAATATTTTAATCTTTTTTTCCTTTCTCTCTCTAACCTTCATTTCTGCAGAAATACAGACCTAATTCCCTCAAACTTCTTGTGCTGTTAAGTGGGGAATCCTAAGACAACAGCATACAAGGAGCAAACTGGTATAACTAAAGGGTAACTTCAGGCATAGAAAATTTATCTGTACTAAATAAACTTTAAACTGCTACATGGGTTGTGTTTTTTCTCATGAAGTGTCAGCTCAGGCAATTCAATGCCTCTTCACTGGGCAGTAGAGCATTCTCCAGTTAAACCAGTTCACTGCTGTTTAAACTTAGGGAATCTCAACAGCAGGAACATTCTATTCAGCAGGAAAAGACTGAGGTTGTTATTGTATTAACAAAGTTACTGATATACTGATCAACAGGATCTGAGTACACTCTCTTCTTTATTATAAATTGGTATTATGACCTTTCTGAATCAAGAATCAGTAGGGGAGGAGGTTTTTTTCCTATAATCCTTAGCATTGTGCTAGGTGCTACGTGATTAATAATTCATCAGTAGAACCATCCCTTTGTTCTGTACCTTCATCACTCCAGTAGTGCCTCCAAGCAATAATGTGGAAAATATCACTGAACTAGGCAATGGACAGTTAGGCCAGACACCTATTCAACAAGTTTTCAAACTTTTTGTTTACAAGTATGTAAACAAATTATCACAAATATGTGTTGCTACCTTCTAGACCATTTAATAAAAATAATCCAGCATCATGCAGCCCATCAGTATTTCCTAAGCCCTAAGATTTTAGATCATTGTAATATTACTCCCTGTTATGCATACCAGAGATACATCTGAATAAACTTGGAACTGAACAGGTTTTTTTATTTAAGGTTCTTCCAATCCCTACAGTCCTGAAAGCACTAACTTTTCCACTCATCCCAGAAGGTCTGACAATGGCAGACATGCTTTCGCCATTACATATGTTTCCAGCTACAAGATTTTTACCTCTCCGCTTCATAGAGAACAACAGCAAGAATCCCTATCAGGTTAACTAAACCAAAAATGCAAGCAGCATGGAAACAGCATACTCCCTGGCACAGTCTATTCAGATTGTTCTCAATCTGATTATTCACCTGTTTCGTACTGACTGCCATCTGCCCACTCCTCCTCCTGTCTGTCTCTGACACAGACTTGGTGCTATCTCATAAGCCTAGGCTTTTTTAGCACCTTCCTGTACACTCCTTCCAGGTCACTGATACATACAGTGAATAAACTTAACTGGAAGATTGTTTCCTGGGGCTGTCCAGTCATTACATTTCGAATCAACTCCAAAGGAGAAATTTTGCCATGTAACACTTAAAAAAAAATCCTATATACTTACTTCCTGACTTTAAAAGTATTTATATGCATAAAATAAGCATTTAGATAAATTATACATGATTTTTACACTTACATACATATTTAAGACAGAAAACAGATTCCAGACCAAGCCAGCCATTTAGTCACACTTCTCTCCCCACTTAAAGTGCAGCATGAGCACTAGATATGTACAAGAGTAAGCATGCAGGTATTTTTATTTTAGGCAAACAATCCACTGCTTCATAGATCTCGACAGTTGTCTCCATTAGCTCCATGGCTGTTATTAGGCCAAATCTTATCATGTGTTGAAAAGGACACTGGGATTAATTATGTAGTTCCAATCTGGCCCTTTTATTAGTATCAGGAATGTTCGCTTACCAAGTTGTACATGACAGTTGCTTAAAACTCCATCTGGCTTTTCTGATTTACACCAGGAACTTCAGTGCTAAGAGTTCATGAATATATTAACTGCACTGTTTTGGTTTTTTTCTTCCTCTCCTAAGGGAAAAAAAAAAAATACAGTTTTCAACAAAATGCTGAAGTAAAAATGGACCTGAAAATGCCTGTTAGCATTTGGAAATTTAGGAAGTAACGAAGAAAGAGTCTCTGCTTCTTTACATTAGGAGGGCTTAGTTTAAAAAAAAAAAGAAGAAGAAAAAAGCAGAAAAATAAATCTGTAAGTGCCTTTGCTTTACTTTGTCTAACACTGACCTTTAGACCTGACACCCACTGCATCCTGTGGGAAACTTTTTCTAAGAGCCAACTTTCTTACAAATATTTTAGCAGACTTCAGCATCCAGGCTACGTTTCAATTGCCTACACATACAGAATGAAAAGGCTATTGAATAATGACAACATACACGTGGACTTCCATATTCACATATGTATTTGTAAAGCAATAAGATATCACAAAGATATAATAATCTTGAACATGCTACATGTAGGTGGTTATGTCTTCTCTTTTTACAAGGTGTTCTTAGAGCTGCTACAAGTCTCTAATATGCATATGATTGCTTTCCTGTCCCATTTTCCTGCATGTGGTTTTAAAACAGATAAGCATATTCTCCAGAAATAACAAAGACCATTAGAAAAAGCTCATGAATTCCAAGATTTGTATGATAAAAGCAATAGTGATAATTCAATTCCCTACTCAAAATGAACACTCACGTTCCTTTTAGATGTTTTGCCAATAAATTTCCTTAAACTCTGCAAAACTGGCTCACTTACAGAATTTGTTTAGCTTTTAAGTGTCAAAGCACTGCACCTGTTTCTTTTCAGATAACCAGTCACCTTGTCAAGTAATTTATTCCTCTTGCCTCCACTACAGTAAGAAATTGTTTCATGAAGTACAGACAGATCACTCAGGGAAAATCAAGGGAAGATTTCTTTGTTACTTCCACAGGCCACATCAGCACTGCTATCCAGGTGAGCTCCCCCTCCATGTCAACCCTTCTTGCCTTCTGTATACAGTCCCACTGCAGAGCTAGACATCTTGTACAGTCATGCATATCACTCGGCTACATCAGAGCTCCTAAGGAAACTTTCCAGCTGTTCAAAGGAAGTCATGGAGCCAGACAGGGACAAAAATCTTCACCAAGACAGGTAAGCAGGATTTTGGCTTCCTCACACTGCTAGAGTACTAACAAAACAGACTAGATAGAATAAGTTTAAGAAACTTTTTAAACCAAAACATTAGACACTACTCAAAGAAGGTGCCCAGCTTACTTATAATTAAAACTACAAATACTGCATTACTGCAGGATTTTATGCCAGCAAATTTCAGCTAGACTTAGTAAGCAAGAAAAACAGAAGGAATGTTTGGTTTTGAGAGCTTATATTGGAGGGTTTCCTTCAATTTCACCCAACAAGTGGTAGTATCTTCCTTGTGCTAATTACAAGAGCAAGTTTAAAGCATTGGTATCTGAAGGCACAATTCCTCTCAATGACCCTAAACCAAGAAGTGCACAGTAACGGTATCCAAAAGCTTTTATTTTCCAGTCTTAATATTATCAGAGCTTCTGCTGAAACTTTAGTCTTTTTTTTATGTCTGTTTTATCACCAGCCATCAAAACTGCATTAGCAGTCCATCTCTGGATGTCCAGTAAAACCTCTCTCATGATTATCTCCATAACCACATTACTTTACAGTCGTTACAGTTCCCATTACCAAAAGGAGTAGGGGTATAAGCTGTGTCTCAGTTCAAGTTATTCCTCTGATGTCTCTGAGAAGGACAGCATTACCCTCTTGGCATAGATCTCTTCGACATGCTCCTAAGAAATTTGCATGTAGACATTTGAGACAACAAGCAGTCAGTAACTATCCAAACTTACAGTAAGATAACGCCAACGAATTTTCATGCATGAGAACGGCAGGACAGGATGTACAGTGCAAGCTTACATAAGACACAAGGCACTGCTGGGAACCAACAGAAGTGAACAGCATAAATGGCTCACGAAAATGCTGATGTCACTTGTGTACGTTTACATCGCACTGGCCAAGTTTCTCTGATCCTAAAACTGGACTTTCTAGCTGTCTCCAAATCCTCAGTTTGCTCCGTTACAGAGATCTTAAAAAAGGGCTTGTTTTCAAAAACCTGTGTCTCCTCCCAATATTAAGATAAGACATAAAAAAAAATAAAATACAAGAAGATTCTAGATTCACTAAGCATGAATCCAAAGAAAAACAGAAAATGTAATGGAGAACTGGAAAAAGCATGCAATTATGTACACAAATACTTGCTCCTAATACTTACTGAAAAAATAGTTCAAGCACAACTTATCTGTTTTAAAATATGACCTCTGCAAACCCACTAAGGTCAATGAGACTTAAAGAGTAGTTACTCAGTGAGCCCTGCTTGCATAAATTAAAGATGCCTAAGGGTAGGTATGAAACTGGGTATTTAATTTTTCCAGGGCACCTACATACTATGAATTAACAATGAATTGCCATTTTACCAGAGCAGCTTTCAGTTTTGTTAAGGAAAAAAAAAAAACAACAAAAAACAACCAACTGTGTTGTGCTAACCGCCTCCTCAACACATAAAAGCTTTCCTATTTATGTTAAAAATGATTATGGAAGTTTCACATTAACCTGAGTGGACAAGTGAGAACCTAAAGATCAAATTACTTTCAAAAAACCCCCAAGATATCAGTCAGTGCTTCTTCCTGGTCTATCCCTCTGCAATAGATAAAAAAAGACAAGTAATCTAGCTGCACAAGTTAGTACAAAGCAAAACTTTAAAGAGGCAAAACTTAGCTCACTGAGGTCAGTGATTCACAGCAGCAGCAGCTCTCAGCTCTCTACTTGGCTGCTTTCACCTCTTATTGCAGTGGCTGCACACCACTTCAGAGCAGTGTGTGAACCATGCCAGGCAACTCCTTCACAGTTCTAGGATTCCTGTATTGGAGTTTTTTTCCTATGGCATACTTCAGGCATTTGATTTTCTAGAGAGCGTCATACAAGGTGAGAGGGAAAATATCCTTCCAGAACAGAACTACCCAGTTTATCTTTCATTACACGTCAAGAACTTACTGTCCCTCCCTTTGATGTTTCTGTGCAAATACATGCACCTTGAGATAGCGTCGAGTTAATGCATCTTACCCAACCCTGGCAAGTACAAGTGAAGGGTATCACAGCAAGTTACAAAGCAATGCCAGAATTAATTTCTTCATCACATCAAGTGTATCAGAATACCTCTCTTACAGTTCCCTACTAAAACACCAAATCTAACACCATGGAGTTCACAGATGCCAACTATCAGAAATAACAGCCACATTAGAAATTCATAAAGTTTCCTTAGCAGTGGAAAAGAACACCAGCTTTGTTACAGACAAACAGAAGAGAAAACACTCCTACAAACTATGTGCACTGGGGAATGGCAGCTCATTGAAAGTGTATTAGCACACACTCTTCATAAAAATGTTAAGATGACTATTGCAGATCATGCAATATCACTGGTTATTAAACATCTTTTTAAGCAAACACCTATTTCCATTGAAGTGCAGCTACTACAGGAAAACTCTGCAAGCAAAACAATTACATCCTAGGCTAGAGCCTCTATGTTTCCACAGTAGAAATAACATTGCTATCTACCTGGTATTACTATAGCAGATAAGCATTTCACAGTCATTAGTATATTTATTTACAGTACATTTCTAGAAGGCATCACTATTCCCAATTCAATCAGCAACCTGAGGACCGATGCAGAAGGACTGATCCAAGGTCACACAGTAAGTCTGTGGTAAAGTAAGAAACTTCACCTGGTTTTGCCTTCATGCAACTAATACCTTATATTAATGAGTCACTGCTGCTCCTCTAAATTATTCTTTGAGCGTGGAGAGAGAACAGACTGCCTGTGGCATTCAAACTCTACATGCTAATAGCTGATTCACTCGAGGGTTTTCTTAAAAAAATAAAAAAATAAATCATACCCAAGGGCCTTGTTCTGTACTATCACAGAATGCTACTCTAGCACCAGGCTGGTTTTGGGGCAGAAAGGGAGACAAATATATATATATATATATATATGTTACTAGGTAGTTTCCCTTGTTAGTGAGAAACAAAACAGTCGTCGAATAGTTTTACTCTCTCGTGCTACAGCTACAGATCACCGGGCAACGGCAAAGTGCAAGGAGTGACAGTCAACTTGGGAGACAAGTTATGCAAAGCTGGGGGCGGGACGGGGTGCAGGACTGCTGCTGCCCACCAAAAAAAAAAAAAAAAAAAAAAAGAAGAACAGAAAAAAAAATCCAGCCCATAACTTCTGTTCTCAGGTCACAGAGGTCAAAGCGCGGTAATGGGGGCAGCAGAATCCCCAGGGGCTCAGCAGTGGGAAAAAGCTCCCGACACTGGAAGGCGGGCGGAGTGGAAAGTGCGGGTCTCCTCTCCCTCCCCACAAGAGCCCCATCCCACAGCGAAAAGCGCAACGGTTGGGGAGATGAGTCCGCTCGCCAGGCTCAGCCTCACCTCCGAGGGGGCAGGCTGCAAGTCTTCTCCCCTCCGCAGCCCAATGCACCTCTCGCCCCTCAGCGGAAGAACACTCCCCTACACCGTCCCACCGCCCCAGGGCCGACGGCACGGCCCTGACCATCTCCCCACGCCCCGCTCCTCTCCTAAACCGCGGCCTGTACCCCGTCCCAGCTTGCCGCCGCACTGGGGCGGCCCCGGCGGCGTGCAGCTCCTCCGTACCTGTGAGGGGAGGCGGGCTCTGAGCAGGGACTGAAGAGGCTGCCGCACCGGTGCTGCTTCGCCCGGCCCTGGCCCGCTCGTGGCGGTCGACGCCCTCACTCGGCTAGCGAGTACCGCGGAGCCATCCGGGCCAGCTCGGCGTCGCCTCGGCCCCGGCCCAGCGCTGGCCGCGTCTCCTCCTCGCCTTTAGTTTGACCTTTTCCGTGTCTCCGCTCCCTGTCCCCGACACACTTTGACGTCACTCCCATGGCAACAATCCCCGCCCCCGCCCCCTCCCCCCTCTCTCTCTCTCTCTCTCTCTCTCTCTCCCTCTCCCTCCTTTTCCGTTCTCTCTCTNCTCTCTCTCTCTCTGTGTCTCGCGCGCGCGCGCGCTGCTCAGCCCCTTGGCGTCCCTTACCTTCTCTCCCCGGACGCACGCACGCACGCAGCTAAGCGCACGCGCCGCTGGGACAGGAGGGGCCACTTCCCTCTCGGCCAATGAGCGCAGACCGGTGCTGTCTCCAGCCCGCCCTGGGTGAGTGGAGCACGGGGTGGGTTCGGAGCGCGTGTTTCCTCTGAAGTGCAGAGGGTGTGCGGGGTGTGCGCAGAGTGTGTGGTGCATGGAACGTGCTGAGAACGCACTCAGAACACATTGTGCCCATATAGTGCTCGGAGAGCATGGTGTCTATATAGTGCACAAAGTACCTTTCTGTATAGTGTACAGGGTAAGCACAAAGTGCATGGCTATATAGTGCGCAGCGCATGCAGCGCATGTGGCGTATATGGTGCACGGGGTGCACGTTGTGTACAGGGTGCATGGAGTACATGGTGTGCAGGGTGAATACAGTGCATAAGGTGCACAATGCACAGACTGCATGCTTTTTATGGACTACCACGTGCATTATATTGTAGGCAGAGTGCTCAGAGAACTGTGCATATCATTGGTATTGTATCATGTACTGTGTTGGCAACCTCTACCTGCATACAGTTCACCACTTTCACCCTGCAAGCCCTTAAAATGTTTATCAATGATTTAAGAGGGAGGATTGCTGGTGGATCATGCAGGAGAACCCATTAGAGGGAAAACTTGAAATTCTTCAGAGGGAGATTTTGGCAGTGGTAGCAGAGGTAGAGGGATGGGAAGCAGGAGTGGGAGGAAAGTGGACATGGCTGGGACAGAGCAGTGTGTTAAAGTAAAGGCCTCTAATCCTTCAGTGGAAAGATAAGGGTGAAGGAGGGAGGACATGTTGGTTGGAACTAGATGATCTTTAGGGTCCCTACCAACCTGGCCATTCTATGTTCTTTCACACTCCTCAAGGGGGGAGGAAGAAAGGAGAAAGGAAATCTTAACACTTTAAGACTGCATTTTCTCCGCACACTCGTACACAAGCCAAGCCAGTGCCGTCACAGTTTGCCTTCTCCTTTCTATCTTTTGAGTGTTCTTCCTTATCTCACAATGCTTCAGTAGTCCCCAAGGATCAAACTGCTTCCCCAGTCCCACAACTTGCAGCACGTTCCATTGTTTGGGGAGCATATGGTCAATTGCGTTTACTTTTCCCTAGAATATTTGGCAAAGATATCATATATGTAATATATGTAACATATGGATCCTTGCATATCTCAATGCCTTAGTGCACAACGTGTGCATAAATCTTTTTTGTGTAAATGCTTTTCTTCAAACACTGTAAGCTGTGAAAAGTTTATACACACAGCACGCAACCTGGGCAAGGTCAGTGTATTGGACACTTTGTGCCTTGTTTCATGAAAGGCGTGTGCATTAACAACACATTATGTATTGTGGCTTTAAGCTGAGATAAGAACACAGGCATGATGTTTAAATATACTACCAATTAGCAATTACACTGTGTCTTTCATCTACTCTGCATGCAGAACACACTGCTTACTTTGTATCTGCAGTTTATCCGCCAGAGCTCCAAAATGACTGTTTCAAACAATTTTTAATCAGAAATATTCATTCAGAAATACTATCCAATATTCATCAGAAATATTTTCTGAGATGTATTCACCAAACCCTTCCTGAAGTTTGATAAAAGGGCACAGATACAGCTTCCCTGCCTTTGAAATGTGTGATACCTTTCTCAAAGCATTAGTAAACAAGTATAAGTCCTATCACAGCAGGACCAAGATCCGCAGAGTGAATTTGTATGTGGTCTGGCTCCCACTCATTTGGAGACAGAGGTTTAATTTGGAGACAGAGGTTTAATATGGAAATTATTTTGAAGAAAACTTTTTAACTATCACTGAATTTGTGACATGGCTTATTTCTTATCAGCCCAACTGGATTTAGTGTTGTATTTCTGAGTGACAGCAAGACACTCAGATTTGGTGATATTCGGAGCAGGAGCGTTCAGGTGGGAGGTGGCTCTTATGCAAGTGCAGTATGGTGTGTGCAAGGTGGGTGCTGACCTGCCCAGGGAGGGTAATGCCAGTCCACCCCAGGGAGCTCCTTGATGGGTCTGCTGGCTTTGTACAGTGGTTCTGATAGAATCATAGAATCATGGGTGCCAGCTCTGCTGGAGTTTGCTTTATGATGAGTGTCTTTTTTTTCCTTCCAGTCTCCAAACCATGAGCCTGACTGTGGCTGGCTCATCGAGATGTGAGTCTAGCCAGTCAGCAGCAACCAGGAGTGAGCTGCATATTGAGGCACCAGGACTTGGGCCTTCCTATTTGTAACACTGGAAAACTGCAGTGTCTGTGTTACTGATAACCCCACAAAATCCCTTTTGAGTCAAGTTAGGAGGAAGACTTTTAACAGCAAACTCTTGGGAAAGGCATAAATAAATATGTCACCAGGGGTGTACCATTATAACACCAGCATATCCCCAGGAAAGTTGTTTCCTGCATATCTCCTATTGCCCTCCAGTTCAGCAAGGGAAATACAGAGAGTACTTCCTTTTCTCCCAGGGAGTCAAACAATAAAATCAGTGCCTCTGTGCATAAATTGGAGTACATAAATATGCTACTTCATGTCAAGTCCACTTATTTGGCATTTTTATCCATGAAATCTAAAAAATGCTAAGATAAGCCCATAATGACTAATTGGATGTGGTGAAGAGGTGATGGCACAAAAATGCAGATGAGGGAGGAGATGGAGAAATCAATTCTGAGGAAGGATCTGGCACTTGTGAGGTGTGAGAGTGCCAGAGCTCATTGGTTCAAATAGAATCTCCCAGAAAGAGAGAGGAAGAAAAAAAAGAAAGCAAGCTTGCACAGACAATGCTGGACTCCTATGCCTGATTTCCATGAGAAAGGCCACTTCTGACATTGACATTCTGTGGCATCGAGTCCCTGCCACAGACCTCCTTCTCAATGGAGGCTGAAAGAGGAGGGGAGGAACAAACTGCTTTCCAAAAGGGCTGGAGCTGCCAAAGAGGCCCGTGGAAAGCCAATTGTGCAATGAGAGAAAACAGAGAGAGAGGATCCCTGCTAATAAACACAGTGAAACCCTGCTGAAAACAAGCAGGAGGAGGGCTAAGAGGTTTTCTAATGCATTCATGGTGATGTTGATGAGGACACTGATACAGGGTTGATTTTGAGTACTGGAGGGTTGCACTAAAGTCTTTCCTTCATATGCATAACATCTGTAAGTGCTGCTGATTTCAAATCCCAGCTCACACAGAGTTTTTATGAGTACTTTTCATTCATAGATCGTGGAGGGCTTCACAAAGGAGAGACCTATAAATAAGACAGATGGGAAAGTGAGGAATAGAAAGGGGTTTTTGAAGGGTGATAGATTATTTCCTTAGATAAGGAAACTAGATAAGAACTGTCAGTTTACTGAATATAAAATATTTTGTAATGGCACACTGTGCCAAATTACTTGTGCGTAGATGTTTGCGTTATTAAGACAAAGTTTTGTCGTGCTGTGTACAAATTGTCTCTAGCTAAGCTTTTGGAAAACAAAAAAAGAAAAGCATTTAATGTTAGGTTTTAGCGTAGTTTATGCATGTTTTAGACACTTCTCAATGGAACAGATCAAAACCTTTTATTCCTAAATGCCAGAAATCCAGTGATATTTGTGTAACTATGTAATTTGACCTGTCTGTTTTACATGTTCCCAAGGGTTTATTATAAGCAGCTTTCGAATTAAGTGGGATGGAACATTTGATGCTCTCTTCCCTGTTTTTCAAAGGCTGTGCTGAGCCCATACTGTGTGACTGACACTGCTGTTAAAGTGGTAGCATTTTAGTTTTATCACAAGGTGAGCAGCATAGTGAGGGAATGGAAGATTACTCTGGTCCTGATTCCAGCTCTGCCACTCCAAGGCATCCATCTCATTTCTGCCTCCTTCATCTCCTCCCCCCTCCATGGAGCTGTGTCCAATATTTCCTTATCCTCCAAGGTGTCACGAAGCTTAACCTTGAGAAAAGGAATGGATTAATTTCAAACAACAGGGACACCATGGGGAAGGCCTGGGCAGTTTAAGCCTCTCCATATTCACCTGTGTGTAGCTGTTTTACCTCGGTGCTCCACAATGCTGCAAACTTGGCAAGCTTGGGAGAGCCTCAAATGCTTTCCCTGCTTTTGAAATAACATTATTATATAACTGAGAGGCAGCCATAGGCTGATGGCTTAGAAATGTTTTATGCAGCAATCCTTTCACCCAACAGTGACCTTGTAACTGGATAATAAAAGCCATATTCCACTCTCAATTGCACCTGTGCTGCCACTATTTACATTGCAATAGCACCTAGAGGCCCCATTGTATAGGGTACATAAAACTGTCTCTGTCTGGAAGAGGCTGGAAGTGGGAGGAGAAGCAGTAACAGAAGCAAAATGTTTGTCTCAAGGTCATATATCAGAAAAGTAGTTCCAGCAGGAGAAAAACTCAGGTCTCCCTAGTGCCAGCAATATGCACTGCGAAGAGTGACTCTTAAGGAAAAAAAGACGTATTTACGTCTAGAAATACAAATATAAAATGCTGAGAGATCACAGTACTGCAGCAGGATTTGCCCTTTGTTTATTCTGCTGGCTGTAGAAGTGCTTATTCTGTAGTTTTGGGGTTGTTTGTTTTTTTTAGACACTATTTTTTAGGCAGATACTAAATTGCAATTAAATTGTCAATGCCTTCACGAGAGGCATGAGTTTATGATGTATGTTACAATTTTCATAATAGCAGACCCAAAGGATCAACATTTCTGCGTTGGATTGTTCTTTGTTTGAAAAGTTAATTGTTCCTGAAGTAATGCTTGCTGGTTTTGTAGTGGTCTTTTGTAGGTCACCAAACAATGAATCTTCAAGTCACATCATCCTGCTTTCTATCCAGTGTGTTTCTGTGTCACTATCAGCTCTGCTTTGGTTTGATCTAAGCAGATGGTATCTCACAAGATGCTAGACATGAATATTTCATATGGTTTAGAAACTGTTTTTCCTCACTCTTCAGCAGTAAAATGTGTTGATTTAAGACTTTTCACAACTTAAGATACTTTCTGGCACAGCACCATAACTCAGGCCAAAGACAGCTGAGCATTGTTGTCGTCTCACAATGTGGGAAGCAGAGGATGTTTTGGACCACTGGAAAAATAGAGCTGAAATTTTCCGTTAGGAGAAAAGAAAGCATTTGTCAGGCAGCAATCTTCCAGCCTAGCTGTACTTAGGTTACATTTTCTGGACATTATGTGGAAAGTCAGAGGCATTAGATCAATGCGATTTTTGACCCATTGAATCAGCAGCCAAGTTAATCTCGCATCTCTGAGCCAGTGAACACTTTGTTTTCATTCCAAGTCAGTTTAGTTTAGGCCATTTCTAACACTATTTTCTTATTTACAGTATGAAAGTCTTCAGCCCCTGTATCCTGTGATATAAATCAATTACAGTCACCTGTCCTTATCCATTTTCACTCAGACTTTGCTTTTGCTCCTCTTTGGAGATATGTTTTCTTTCTTTCTAGTTCTGTGTTGCTCTTAGTGGATAATCAATATTGAGTTGCAAGTGTTGCACTGAAAATCTGGAGCTTGCCAAACCAGTTTGTCTTCCACTGCACATGAAAAAGTTATTTCAGCTGTAAGCCTTTTCAGGGGTGATCCAGTTCCAGATTAATATACACAGAGTTTGATTCACTTGCCTATGCATAGAACTTCAGTGCCATTTAAGATGTCCTAGAGGACTGTGCCTTACCTCCAGCTCCTGTTTCAGAAGGTCAGAAGTCCACTGTAGATCCTGTGTAATTTCTGCCGTTCCTGTAAATACATCTGAGATACCCTGGCTCATCTCCTACAACACTTGGCACTTGTGTATTATTGGATCAATGTGACTGGTGTGGGTATCTCTAAGCAGGGTGACTACATCCCTCTAGAGTCAACAGAGATCCAGTCAGTAGAGCCTAAAAAGCATCCAGTTGACCAGACCTTCAGTGTCTGCTTCAGAGTATGCAGTCATCATGTTTTTCTGTTTGACTTTCAGATGACACACTTTTCAGAGCAGGACATGTTTTGCTCTTTAGTGAGCAGGCTGGCAACTAACTAAACATTCTCTGCATACCAGGCAACACTCATACATAGGAGCCATGTAGCAAGGGACTGGGGATCTAGGACTTTTTTGCCAGCTAGAAGGCTGGCATCTCAAAAAGGAAGGCAAATTGCTGAGCAAAAACTCCTCCCTATCCCAGTCGTGCTGATTCTGTCGCCCAACACGTCTTGCAATATTCTGGAGTCTTTGATGGTCCATTCATAGAAATGAGCAGTCATAGTCCCTCAAGCCACACTTCAGATCAATGTACACCAGGTCTTGTTTAATTTATGTTGACCACCACATGATACTCTTGTTAGGCATACACTTCACACAGAGTCTGGTAGGTATTGATTCCCATGTAATATCAGTTTGCAGGTAAGTAATACCAACTCCCAACTCAGGAAGATGTGGGAGGCAAGCAGTGAATGGTGGTACAAGAAGAGCTGGAAGTTGAAGTCAGAAATCCAGGATGATAGGGAAGATCAAGCAGGTGTAACACAGTGCAGAAGAAAAGGTATAAGGAGGAAGAGTGGGATGGATGGGAAAACATGGAGATAAAGGAGAAGAAGGAATAACAGGTGCGTTGCTTATGAGGCAGTGTCAGACGATGTTGGAAAAAATAGAGGATAAAGCACAGAAGAAGTCATTGGTCCTTTGGCTGGACTACAGTATCTCCCCAGGACATCAGGGGAACAAGATTAACAAGAAATTTGTGAAAGCAAAAGATAACATTTAGTTTATGTTTACTAAAGCAGTTTAAAGAGCAGTGTAATTTTGCCCTGACAGCCCAACAGCATAGGGGATGCACTATCTGTGCCCTCCAACACACCAGCTCTACAGGGCCAGAGGCAGAGCAGCTCCTGGGTGACCGAGTCCCATCATCCGCTATTTCAAACAGCCACATGATCTTGTTCAAAGGCTGTCAAACTGTCAGAAAAATAGTTTGGATGCCTCTCCTCCACACACTGCAGCTATTAGGCAGCCTTAAGACATCCCCGACTGGTTAGAAATCCTCTGGACTCATAGTTTCTGAGCCAATTTATACCACTTGGTTTTGCACCAAAATTGGCCTTTCACTTAAATAATTCTCCCCAGAGTTTCCCTCCCTGCTGTATTTATAGAAAGCAGTCATGTTCCCTTGCAGCTACTTTTCTGCCAGACTAAACAAGACTCGTTATGAAACAGGACATTATAAAATAGGTTCTTCGTTTCCACAGTCCTTCATAAAGCCCTTCCTTTCATCTAGTCTACACTGAATTTATCTTTTCTGAACTCAGTCAGTCAGAAGCTGCACAGCACAGGTCTCCAAGACCTGCTTCCAGTCTTGCCAGTCACTACACAGAGCATCCAGAGCATCAGTCATGGTCCCTACATCCCATTTCTCTTCCTCTCAATGGACGTTCATTTTCAGACTCAGTTGTTTCCCTCAACAGAGGCAGGACCCTGCAGATCCTCTGGCTGGTGGAAACTTGCCTCCAGGGAGGCAGTGATTCCCACTTCTCACTGGAAGAAGTGCAGAAACTGTTTGCTCAAGATGGGTTGGGTTCATACCTGTAAATAAGATGCCAGCTCTCAGCTTCTGCTTTGTTTTGGATCCACCACCTCTGTTCAAGCTGCAAAAGCTTGGACTGTACATGAACAAGATGCTGCTGCACAGCTGAGCAGAACTGTTGGGGCTCTGCAAGGGTTCCCAGTCCCACAGGCCCTCCAGCAATTGCAGGAAGATAGCAGTAGTTGCTCAACCATAACTTTACTGCAAGGATCATTCCTTGCTATGCTTCCCTAGAAAAAAGAGCAGCACTTTTTTTTCACTAAGAATCAGAAAAAGCAAAGTAAATTGTTCAAAATAAAGAATGTCTGATCCCTGAGGTCATCTATCTTTATGATCTCACCAACTTTCTTTATACAATCTTTATTGTAGTTTTCTCAAGAGGACTTAATCTTTAAACTCCTTATTCCAAGCATGGGAGTTTTTTTGCAGTGGCAGCAAATACTCCTCCTGACTTATACTACATTCCTTACTTACCAAAACTAGTTCATTGCATTTTTTTTTTACAGTTGTTATAGTCACATAGTCACTGAAGTTCTGGACAGAAGAGACTTTTGGAGGTCTCTAATCCAGCTAATTCTTCAAAGCAGGGCTCTAATTGGCACTTGGTGGGATCAGCCATGGATTTGTCCTACTAAGCCATGGGCTCATTTGGTCGGAGTGTGGTGCTAATAACACCAAGGCTGTGGGTTCAATCCCTGTCAGTTGGACTTGAGGTTCTTGAAGGTCCTTTCCAATCGTGATGATGATGAAAACCCCCAAGGACAAAGCCTTTCTGGGAAGCCTATTCCTGGGCTTCACCACCCTCCTAGTGAATAGGTTTATCATCATGTCCAAACATGCTGCCTTTTGTGGTCATTGCTCTTTTCTTCTATCCTGTCTGCTAGTGCTGAGAGAGTTTGTCTCAACTGTCTTTAGAGTTTCCATCTTGGTAGCTGTAGACTGCTCTTAGATGGTCCATAACGTTGTTCCCCCCCCCGCCCCCCCGAGAAAAGAGGTCCTTGCTCCCTTAAACTCTCCCTGTTTGTGATGCCCTTGAGGTGCTTGACCACCTTGGTAGCCAAGGGCTGGGTCCTCCTTGATTCTTCAGCATCCGTTTTCAAGTGAGGCTGCTCACCCAAGCACGCGTTGCCTGCAGAGTGGCCTTGGCAGTGGCAAGCAGAGAAGGGATAAGATCCCTTACCTGCAGTCATCTCTGCAGTTTGCCTTGTCTGCAGTGAGACATTGGCTCCCATTTCAGCTGGCTTCTGCCCCAGCTCCTGGGCCCTTTCCAGGAGGGCTGTTAGTCAGCCAGCTCTCCCCAGCCCGTGCTGATGCATGGGGTTCTTGTGCCCTGGATGCAGAGCTTTGTGCTTTTCCTTCTGGAACCCAGTGCGGTTTCTTTTGGTCCTGTCCTGGGGTTTATCCTGGTCTGTTTGTGTTGGTAGAAGTGCTGCCATCGACTGTGTCAGCTCCCTCTTCTTCTCTGTCCCCCTCCACCTGACTCTCACTGGTCAGTTTGCTGAGGGTGCACTCTGTGTCATCTTCCTGGTTGGTGATGAGTGTGGCCCCTGGGGTTCTGTGTTGCCAGCTTGCAGCTGGCCATTCAGATGTTTCTTGCAACTGCATGAGTCAGTGACTGAGCCAGTGTTCCAGCTGAGGTTCCCTTCTGTTTGTTGGACTTGGGCTTCCTCAGGTCCCAGGTGAGAATGTGATGGGAGAATGTCTCCAAAGCTGTCCTGAAGTCATCAGAGTGTGGTGGGTTAGCCTTGCCCAGCAGCCAGTACCCCTTCAGCTGCTCTCTCACATCCTCTCCTTAACCACACAGGGAGAGAAGAGGATGAAAATGTGCAAGATAAAGACAAGGATATTATTTACCATGGACCATCACAAAAAAAGCAGACTTGACTTGGGGAAAATTAAATCCCCTCCACAATAAAGAGTTATCTGTCTCACTGAAAGCTGAGAGAAAAATAAAGGTTTTTTTTCTACTTTTAGACCATAATTAGATTCTCTTTAGTTATTACTCCACTCCCTCTGCTGAACAGATATATTTTTACCTTCTTATTTTTTAATTATAAGGCTAGAAATCATTTACTGTGATATATCTTCTGTGTTGCTGTGTTAACTTTTCTCTCTAATGTTTCTCCAAATCAGGACAACATCTGTGTACACCACAGAGACCCTGGTTCCCATCATTTGTTGATGAATGGATCTGTACCAACCTTCAGTGTTCCTCACAGAATGCCATGCACCACTATTACCTAAAAATTAATGGGGAACATTATTGGAAACATTGCTTAATGTAGCTCAAGAGACTGGATGTGAATTAATTACTATGGCTAACTCTTCCCCATCCAAAATTTCTTCTGAAAAACCTCAGGTGCTGAGGGCAGACTGGATGGAGAGCAGAGGCAATGATCTAGCCTCAGCAACTCTGCTGCAGGCCTGAAGGGCGATGTGTGATGTTCTGGTTGACTGGGTCAGACCCCTACAAGTGGGGATATATCAAATATAGAAAACCTTTTAGTGTCAGGCATTTCCCCAAAGTCTCCTTCTTTCATAGGAAGTGAATTATATTCCTTCATTTACCTGCTTGGTCAATTATTTCAGATATCTGAAAGTATTCTGCTGGTTTTTTCTACAGTGATCAGTAAGGTAAAATCTGCAAAATAAACAATATTTGAGCCATTATCTTGTTCAAGGCTGGCTGACATGGCTGGCAACAACTATAGTTTTATACTTCTACCATCCCAAACAGGATGGCCTCATCCAGACTTCACCAGCTCTTGCATGGTATGCAGGATTTTTTGGGGGAAAATGCTAGCTAGCTGAGATAAAACCATCACGCTTCTCGCAGTGTAAGATAGGGAGGATTCAGTCCCAGTGCCCATTAACTCATCCTGCATTGTTCCATCCATGTGTGTGGGTGTAACCTGCATGGCAGCTCTACTGATTTATGTTAAAATAAATCATATCTTTAAAAAACAGGGGAAGGGAGGACCCACAACTGTAAATCAAACGTTGCAGCTCTGATATTTGGCAAGATACTGAAACAAATTATTTGTTCATCCCTAGAGGATTACAAGTTTGTGAGAAGCAGCCAACATGGATTTGTTAAGAATGAAGCATGTCACATGAATTCACTTTAGTTCTTTAACCTAGTTGATAAATGCAAAGCAGTTTTTTTCTTGGCTGTAGTAAAACTCTTGGCATAACCTTGTGAAATGTCCTCACTGACAGATGAAGAAAACTGGTCTAGATGAGCACTGCTTAGCCCAAATGATACCCCACATCAGCAGACAAAGTCCAGCACATCAAGTTCCTGGGGCCACTTCCTGTGATGAGGAAAGAGGAAGCTTCCACACTGGAGGAAAATGTGAGCTAAAATGTCTGAGAAGGAGGAATATCCTCCTTTAAATTGGTACGAGGCAGAGAGCACAACTGTCTGAAGAAGTCATGCTCAAAGAGAACTTATAAATTATTCACTTTCCACCACTGAGTTAATTTACAGGTCTGCCCCAATTCCAGAATCATTGGATGTTCTTGTTCCCAAGTTTCCTGGTGGTGTAGAGCATGCAATTTGCAAAAGGTAACATTCTGGGGAGAAAGTGCTTTGAAAGACAGTGCTAAGCTTCAAGTAATCGTGATAACTTTGAGAAATAACCTATAAATGATGAAGTAAAATTCAGTAATAGTGAGCACAAAACATTTCACACTTGAAAGAAAAGTGAAATGCAAAAAAAAACCCCACAAAATGTTGACTATTGGTCTATGTCCCAGTATAGTAAATAAAGAATACAGGGCTATATTATACTGGAGGCTGAATATAAGCCAGCAGATCAGATGCTGTTGAGCCATTCTTTGGATGTCACATGTAAGAGATGAAAGGCTATTATTCCACTCTATTTAGCAAGGGCAAGACCTTTCCTGGGCTATGTGTCCTGTTTTGGGCACACATACTTTAAGAAGCAGGGTGTGCGTACGTGCATGCATATATCTGTGTATATAGGGGAGAGCTCAGTGAGAACAACAGGAGTGCTAAGAGATTTAGACAACATGACCTGTCAAGAAAGGGTGACCAAAGAGAGGTTATTTAGTTTAATAAAGAGAGCATGTGGAAACAGGTTTCAGAGAGAGAACAATGCTATAAAGGGGATACTCACTCTTTGATCCCTGGTTTGAGGGCAGGACTAAGGAGACTTTTGTTAAAAGTAGGATCAACCTTGTTTAAACATTAGGAAATACTGAAGAATTAGGAGGGTAATTACATGTTGGGATGCATTGCTGGGAAAGCTATGAAAGCTCAGGATGGGGGTGGCAGGTGTCTTTGGAAGGTGTAGGTGCCTTTCATCACACCTTGCAGTGAGGAACTGGTGTGGTTTGAGTTCCACTTGTGCACTGTGGTTCCTGAGAAAGGAGCCTGTCCATTTCCCTACTTTCAGTCAGCCTCCACAGCAGAGCAGGAGACATTTCCAGAGGCAACAAACAGGTCTGTTTGGTCTGTTCTCTTGTCTTATCCCTTAGGATATTCTTAAACTTTTCATTGAATTCGCATTGATAAGGTTTTTAAAGCAAGAATTGCTACTTTTATTATACTTGGTACTATTAGAAATGATTTTTTTTTTATTTTTTTCAACTGAGTATTTAATTCAGTCCTCTGTAAGACTGTAGGTTGAGATTGCACCATGTTGCCTTTTAGTATCATATGCCAGCATCACAGTAATAACATTACCTTCCATGCTGGTGCTGAGTGTAACACTATCTTTGCCTTCCAAATCCTTTCTGCCTTTTCTTATCACTCTGTTTACTCCCCTTGGCCTGCAGAGGTTGATCTGGCCAGTTTCCAAACAGGATGAGGGAACAGAAAAACAGTGTTTTCTCTGCAGTCCTACACTCTCAGGTAGGAGTTGCTGGGTGAGCAACAAGGAGAGCTCACAAACACAAAGCAGTCATGGGTGGCTGGAGAAGCAGGAGAAGGCCTGAAGGACAGTTGTAGCTCACACCATTTCCCCATCCTAAATAAAAAGACAATAAGTGAATGCACAGTCTCTCCCCTCCCATTCTAGACCTCCTCTGGCAGACACATTATATTTCCAGTGTTTACCTATTTCTGTGTCATAATTTTTAACACCCTTCATCAAATGAGTGTAAACATACAAGAGCAACAAGAAAAACTATGATAACAATGTCCAGAGGAAAGGGCAGCAGTTTTTTTCCTTTGGGATATTCTTTAAGATCTTTCAGCTCCTCCACCCTCCTACTTAGGTTAGCTGTTCTCCCCCATGTCTGATATTATGTTGATTTGTTGTCACAGTCATTTTGGGTATGATAAGTTTTGAAACAATAGTTTTAAAATGAAGAAAAATCTTACAAACTCATAGCCAAGAAGTCAGGAGTTGTCAAAACAAACATGGCTATTTTCTGAACTGCCTCAATCTTCACTTTCTTGTGTTTGTTTTCTCTGTGCCCCATGGGAGAGAAGAATCAGGGCTGTGGTCAACAGGCATATGACCTTCCCAACCTGAGCTTTGAGCCTTTGAGCATTCACAGATATATTTTCATTATGCCATGGATTGAAAAGCCAGTCAACACGTGCTCAAGTTGTACAAGACTTCTACTCATTGCAATGCACCCCAGGTTTGTCTCATTTAAAAAGCTTATGAAAATCATTTTACCTATGTTTTCCTTTCTGTACTGGCTGTGGAATATCTGTATTGCATTGCACTGCAGTCTCTGCAGCCAAGTTGCTTTGTGCACTTCAGCTTATTAATAAATGGAGATCCATGGCTTTGAGGCAATTTTCCTAAAACTATATGAGATATCTTAAGCTTTGTGTAATTCAGAAGCTAAGAGGGAGCCTTTATGCATACTCCAAATTAAGAAATTTTGAGTACTATGAGACTTTATTACTCTTTCTAAAATTCAGCAAATCTGTATCTCAGCAAAAAGTTCATGAACTTTCTGGGAATGCCTGCAAAGGAGCAGCCAGTACAGGAAGGGGTACTAGATCTTGGAGGAGCCAGGGATGCTCATAGAAGTAATGACTTGGAGGATACAGAAAGTGATGGTTGATGAGGTTGACCACCTGGCACACAAGTTTGGATGAGGTGCCCAGCTTGATGACAGGTGGTTTTCTTCCTGAGCATTAGTGCTGTCAGCACAAACCCATAAATCAGTTTTAAATAAATGTCACTGTAAATACAGAACCTGGCCTGAATCCAGCAAAGTGCTAAGTACTTCCATCCCCTTTTTGATGAAGCTGGAGTTGCAGGTGGCCTATCCTTTCAAGAATTTGCTGCCATTCTGTGAAGAAGAAGGAAACTAAAAATCTGTAAAAAGCCCACGTTTTTCCTAAAGATTATCTGACCTCATGAAAGTTACAGTCTCTCTTCTCTTTGTTACCAGTGTTATAAAACTGGCATTTAAATAGTATTTTCTCCCTTACAATTCAGAGGAAATATAAAAATTAAAATGGTGCAGATAAAAGCACACACATTTTCTAGTAATAACCTCCCTACATCTGAAAAATTACCAAACCAAATAATCAAACCAAAAAAGCAAACTAGGAAAACCAGGGTTGTTGGCTCATTGATGTAACAGTAAAAAAAAAATAAAAATCAAACCTACCAAGAAATTTCATGTTATTTTCAGTACTGCTCAGTATGTCACTTTTGTGGAGCACTATGTTCTGGTGATGCCTTGCTGATGTGGTAACAGGAACCATCTATCAGCATTGCCATTGTAAACCTCATATTTATAACCTGGATGTGCACATTTGCTGTTACTTTGTATTTGTTATAAAAACATCCAATTTTCTTTTTAATGACTTAATAATTTTTAAGGTAGAAAAAACACAAAAGGTTTCAGAAAGCAAAAAAGAGAGACAGTTTTAAAAAAGAGAGAAGAATCTATAAATGACAACAATGTTAATTATTTTTAGTAGTAATAGCTGTACAATAGTGCCTATATAGTCTGTAGAATTAGGTGCTGTACAAACATACAAACACTTGAACTTATTTTTTTTTAAATGGATTTAGTGCTAGCAGAAAGTGTTGGACTGAAAGCCTTATGAATTCTTGTTTATTTTTGTCTTTGATAGTGCCCTAGTATCTGTCTGAGATTTGGCTTTTATTGTGATAGATGTTGTACATGTACTCAATTATCTCCTTTGTGGAAAGCACTTTAACACACACTTACTTTTAAAGGGGAGCTGAACCACTCGCTGTGGAGAAGAGCAGGTTTGCAGAGCAGAGAGCAAGCCTCATCACATAAAGCATGTAAGGGACATATTTCTTGCAAAGCCTGTAGAGGTGCAACAGAGATGTCTGAGCAGCCTCCAAATGTGCTGCTGTGTTTACATGGTGCTGAAGACATGATCTATTGGCTCAGGTGCTAGAAGCAGTGCAGCCATGTTAGTGCAAAACTCTTACTGCACTAAACTGCAGGTACCTCAGGTGGACCTCTGAGCTGGAGAGACCATACAGCTACTAGGCCCCAATTTGGTGAGGTCCTGAATATGTTTTTTCTTGGCTCTGTCTTGCACTCCTTCAGCCTAAGGTTAAATTCTTTCATACTGCAATTGGGTTGGGCTGCTACACCTGTGAAAAATCCTCATGGACTTTGCAATCTCTGTAATGCCTCATGAAGGAATAGATGTCCTATTTGTGACCCCCAAAAGGCAGAGGGAGAAAACCAGATCACTGTGCTCTCTGTTTTATGGAGACCATCATTTGGGTATTGGTACCCACTAAGTAGCCTGCTCAGGGTCACAGAAGGTTACAGGGCACAGACACAGCTGCATCATACACATAGCCATGTTTCTGACACAGTTAGTAGCTGATCCCAGGCTCCTTCACTTGTAGTCCAGTACCTTGCACAGAGTTTGATTTGCCCAGGATCCCTCTTGGATGGATGGCTTAATACAGTCTAATTGCTTTTTTCTCTCCTCAACTAAGCTTGTCAGCAGAGTCAGCCCATGATGTAGTTGAGGATAAAGGCAAACAAAGGAACTGAGGCACTTCTAATTTTAGTAATATGCAATTTATCCCCTTTTCACTCTCTAGTCTTGAGCACCACACTCTCTAATTCACTTTAATTTTTATAGATTAACCATTATGTCTCAGAGTGATTCTAATCACACACATACTAACTTTTTGGTTGGATGCTGCAATGCCCAGACAAAGCATATTGTGCTCTTTCTTCATGACGAGTCACGCACACTCCTCATGTAGATTCACATTTAAGCCTCCCTGTCTCATAATGCATTGTGCTGCCTCTAAAGACTAAGTGAGCAGTAGCTTTCATTAAAAAAAAAATCATAAATATATTTTACTACTTGGACTTAGTGCACAACTGACTCATTGGCTCGATAGATGTAATTGCTCTCAAGGAGCCTTTATAGTCTATTGTTTCAATTATAAGTGAATTACATAGTCCCCAAGTACTTACTCACTCTGCTTTCAAGGAGAGTGAAAAGACCAAGTCAAAGCAGGAAATTAGACAAAAAAAGGACATCATTTCATTGAAACTCTTCACCTTCTGAGTGAGAAAGGGAAACACATCAAGCACAGTCCAGGCCATTCATGAATGACATATTTTATCCATCTGGAATCATTACAAGTCCTAAATTGTGTAAATTTCTGATGTTGAGGGAGGAAGGCAAAAATCAAACGTAGTATACACGCAGAAAAGACAAAGTTCATGAGGTATGAGGCAAGGAAAAGAATGAAAAAATCTTTCTGTGATAAGTGATTGGACAAAGGGAAAAGAGCAAAACCCAAGGATCAGGATTAGATCTCTGAGAAGCTGAACTATATATCTTGAAGGACATCTTGCTGTTTCTCCTAAGTAGAAACAGCAGCTTTCTGTACTACATGCTCACCCTTGGAAATCATGACATCATTCAAGAAACTATAGAAAATGCTAAAATTAGGCAGGAGAAGTACAGTGTTGTGGTTTAGCCCCAGCCAGCAGCCAAAACCCATGCAGCCACTCACACACTGCCCCCCTACATCCTCCCCCATGTGAGATGGGAAGGAAAATCAGGCATGAAATGCCAAACCCCATGGATTGAGATAAGGAAATTCTAATACAGAGAACAGAGAAACAACAGGAGTAACAAGAAAACCAAAGGCTAATTATATAAACAAGTGGTTTAAACCAAGACCCATCAGTGCCGAGCCATGTGTGCCAAAAACCATCACAAAAGCCCTCACCTCCCCATGCCAGGCCCTCCCCCCTTCAAAAGCAGACATGATGTCAGTATGGTATGGAATACTCCACTGGCTGGCTCAGTTGTCTGTCCCCTCCCAGCTTCTTGTGCAAAGATAACCCTATCCTAGCCGAACTCAGGACACACACATATGATATTACTTTGTAAAATAAGACCTCCAGGTAACAGTCCTCCAAAGACAAATGACAACATATAGGAATGCTTTAGTGACAACTTCAAATGAGTTTGTCATAGATAAGAAAATGGAAATAGTCTATGGTAACAGAACAATGCATGAACAATAAGCAAAGATATTCTGCATTATTTCCTCGATGAAATCTCTGAGCAGGGATGGTATTATAATAGTCCCAAATTTACACACACAAATATTGGTATTTTATCCTATATTTCATGAAGAACAATTAATTTATAAGCTAGAATTCGAATGCTTAGGTGAATCCCTTGGAATTTTGGATCAAAATGTCTTTACATGTTTAATTTTCTAAGAGAGGATTGACAGCTCTGTTCCAGCATACATGACCCTCTGGAAAATCCCGGATTCAATTGGGATCAAGAAGATAATATCACAGCTATGTGCACTGCCAACATTCCACAGCCACTAAACAGAAAAAAAAATACAAAGTGGTTTGTGATGTTGATAAAAGGATATCCATAGCTCCTTGAAAAGGAGTGAAATGTTTGTTTTCTTGTCATTTAGTGACTGGTTTGTAGGCTCTGCACTTTGGTTGTGATCTGGGTTCTCTAAGCTATAGACATGGTTCTTGAGTTAAGTTCCTGGTGGTGGTTTTCTGTACCAAGAGGGAGGGTTGAGAGAACTCACGGGGCTTTTGCTGAACAAAATGCCAGCAGATTACATTTCTTTTTCTCTGTGCCTGTATAGAAATTTAAAAGCATTCAATACAGCTCAGAGTCACTCTTTTTTAACTTTATTAATAATAATTATTATTTTAATCCCATTTCTTGCTACTCATAGGACTAGAAATGATAGAAACTTGAACTGACATATCCAAAGCAGACACAGTGCTAAAATTCAGATCCAGAGACTCGTGGTGTGCAGGACTTAGCTATGTCATCTATACCCTGGCTAACCGAGTGACTCAGTGTGCAAGGTCACCTCTTAGCTATGGCATCCTCTGGTAGAATTAATTTAGGGAATTATCTAGGACAGATATATTATTTCCTCTAGTCAGTAGAGGGAAATCTATGCCTGTCTAGCTACTGGGGACCCATGTTTGCTATACTATCAACAAAGGCTCTTTGACCTGACTTCTGGTTCAAGTGGCATACTTCAAAGGCTTTCTTTTTTTTTTTTTTTCATTGTTTTTCATTTGCCACTTCTCCAGCAGGGTTTTTTATCTTCTGTTTAATCACTACGTGGCCTTTTCTTTTCAAAGTTTTCACTAACAAGAGGGGTTCCCATCCTCTTCCTCCCAGCTGGCAAAGCCATACTCCAACTCTGGACTCTGTGCGGTTTCGTGACGAGGTGTGTAACCTGTGAAGGGATGGGGTCAGAACTTCAGGAGAATCATAGAATGGTTAGGGTTGGAAGGGACCTCTGGAGGTCATCTAGTCCAACCCCCCTGCAGTGGGCAGGGACATCCCCATCTAGATCAGGTTGCCCAGAGCCCTGTCAAGCCTCACCTTGAATGCCTCCAGGGATGGGAACTCAACCACCTCCCTGGGCAACCTGTTCCAGTGTTCCACCACCCTTGTGCTGAAGAACTTCTTCCCAATGTCCAGTTTAAATCTCCTCCTCTCCAGTTTAAAACCATTGCCCCTTGTCCTTTCACTGCAGGCCTTTGCAAACAGGCCCTCTCCAGCCTTCTTGGAAGTTCCCTTTAGGTACTGGAAAGTCACTAGTAGGTCCCCCCGAAGTCTTCTCTTCTCCAGGCTGAACAATCCCAGCTCCCTCAGCCTGTCCTTGTAGGAGAGNTGTGACCAGCCAGCCAGTTCCTTATCCACTGAACAGTCCACCCATCAAATCCATAGCTCTCTATGGAGCAAGACCTAAGGCATGACACTTTCCATTGTAGTTCCTGGTGATTTGGCCAGATATTTGCCTTCTCCATGTGCTAACATGCACAGGCTCTGTTTTCAGATGTCTAACAGAACTGTTTGGACCCTTCTTCCATGAAGAATGCAAATAGTACAAGGGAATAAAAGCAGATCCAAGGGAGTATGTAAGGGAATAATGAGATACAGAGCAATTCTTGATAACAATAGAATTATAATAACATAATTTAGAGCATAAATTATTCTAAATACAAATATTAGTCTACATGTAGTTTTGTAAAATAATCTTAAATAATTCTACATAAAATAGTATGAGAATGACAGCTGGGTTTTATAGCCAGTGTAACTGAAAGCAGTTTTTCAGAGTGATTTTGGGTGAAGAAAAGCGATTTGAATAAAGATCTCTTACTTCTACCTGATACTGGAATAGTTTTCTGACTCCACATTTTCCATTACATTGTCCACATCACTAGACCTCTATATGGTAGTTTATTCTTTGATAAGCCACTGGGCTGTGCTGTTACTCTATATTTTAACATTTTGTTTCACATATACTAGCTCCCAACATATTGTTCGGATGAATGACTACTGCTAGTGGCAAATTTAAATTGTAGCATAACGTAAAAACCTGATCAATAATTAATGCCACAATAGCAAAGAATGAGCTGAATTTTAGTTCAGTCATAATCTTTATTTTATTTGTATACCTGTAAATGCACAGAGTAAACAAATTACTGTTGAACCAAAATAGTTTTCAGGCACATTAAAAGTGTCTAATGATACGGATTGCTTGTAATTGAAAGCTGCAATCCAGCCACCAGCTTCCTTGTAACCAGATGTTCTGTTCTCTACAGGTAAATGGAAAATGTAATCTAGTTTAAAAAAAGGAAAAAAAAAAAAAAAAAAAGGAGAAGGCTTAGCTTCAGTCCATATTTTTGTCAATTTTCTTACAGTGTTGCCTCTCGCAGTTCATCTCAATCAGTGAGCATCCACCTTCATCTCTGCATTGCATGGGCTTGCTTTTTAAAAGTGTTGCTCCAGAAGAATATGCAGCAGTCAGTATACTAAAATATTAACAGAGCAATAAGATCAAGAAAGTGGAAGTAACCCACTCCTCTCTGGCAACCTACTTGGTCCTTTTGATGTTCAAGGTTGCACTGTGTATTGCTTTTTTCTTTCTTTTTTTTAGATTTTTTTTTTATTTTCAGTGATCAAGCTGCACTGCAAGGTGATGAAGATTCCTTTAACCTTGTCAGCCACTCAGCTCCAGGTTATGTTCCAGGATTCTTCATGTGATTTACAAAAAAGTATAATTTACTAGCCAATATACTTTCTCCTCTTTCTCGAGATATTCATAATTTTGCAATACTTATCAAGTCTTGTTATTAGGTCTATGCAATGCACCAAATCTGCTTGGCTGTGGCAGCATTAAATCAGGAAATAAACTTCACATTCTTGAAATACATAATGCCTCTGGTATTATTCTGTGTGGCTTGCATTATGGCAAGGCTACTAATCATGGAACAAGAAATCACCATGCAAAGTACTGTGAAACACAAAACCAGACTGCAACAGCCAAGATCTTACAATATCTAAAGAATGGTTTACTGGGCAATTTGTGTTGTGGTTAGCATATCTTCTGTAGGGTCTTCAGATCAAGAAATTCAATGGGTTGGGCATTATCTTGAGTGAGGTCAAGACAGGTCACATAGGACTGGCTGAAAAAGGTGCCTAAGTGTTTTTTCAACCTGTCAGCTAGTCCAGGGCTGTAAAAATGTGAAAATGTCCTGGTGGTATCTGCAAAGTGTGGTGTGATCTCAGCCCAGACCTTGCCAGACATATTCACCCCAGCTGGCAGTGTCTTGAGAGGTCACAGATCCCCTGGCCAAGGAATAACCCATCCTAGGTAGTATTTCTGCCTAGTCTGATTTGAGCTATGACAGGGAAATAATGTTTGAAAATGTGGCTTTGTGCTGACCAAGCTGTAGAGATTGCACAGCCACTTGAGGTTCCAAGGCTGTCACTCTATTATAATCTCTCAGGAACATTACATTTGCTATAATATCTTGCAAATGGCTTTAATTTTAATGTACAACTTGATCTATAATTAGTTAACAAGTCTCTCTTGAGCCAGCTATGACAATGATTACTAATTTTTAGTAGCCTATTTATAGAACTGGTCACTAAGATATATGTAGTTCCTCATCTTTATACTGCTATCCTGGAGCATGTCATTGTTTTACTGGATCTAGGGACATAGCTGAAAAGAATTCTTTAAATATATTATTAATAACACAGTAATCATGAAAATATAGTTTAAAAAGAACTCATTTACCTTTTTTCCATTAGGAACATTTATTCACTATTTACATGTAGCAAGATCTAGAGAGTGGAGTAGGATATTCAGAGCTTTCTTTATAGTTATTTTCATATTTTGATTCTCTAGGACTATTATAATCAGGCTACAAACATACTTTGTAGAGGCAAACAAATGCCTGTTTTCACTGTGCTTTTGACTTTTCCTTGCATCACATATTGCTAACAATTTTCGTGTAGGCTTGATTTTGATCTTTGGTGCCAAGTATGGCCTGATAAAATAGTGATTTGATGTCTTTTGGAGACACTTGTTTTGACATGTCTTTGGAGCCCTGGAAGAGAGAGGTTGCCCCTGGGAGCAGATGCAGTGGATAGAGGGGAGTGTGTTTTTCTCCTGGGGGTAGAAGCATCCTGATGCAGGTCAGTTTGTGAAACATCTTTCCCTGCAGGGTCAGCTTCTCGCCCTCTGAAAGAAGCTTTAGCATCCTTCACACACAAACATTTGCTTTCACAGTTTAACAAGATTTCTAGAGGGTCAACCTCACTCACCAACAGTGTTATCCTGAGGAACATGGCTCTTGGAAGTGCATTGCCCTGAGCTGCCAATGGGAAAGCAGCTTATTATCAAACTGCCTCTCTCTTCCAAAAAAGTAAAAAGCCTGATTTCTTGCTTTTAATCCTTTTTCACCCTTTCCTGAAAATAAATTAGATATTTCAGTGCCACAGGGTCTGCCAGCAAGGATTGATCCTGCCTCCCAAAAGGACACTAGCTACTCTTAGCCTTTGGCTTGCCTTTTTGCCACAGCTCCCCTTCCCCTCTGTACCAGGACACTGTGGGCACACTGCTGTAACACACCCAGATGTGGCCTTGCCCTGCTAAAGGCATCTCCTCCCTCTATGGTACTACTTGGTGACATCCCAAATATCTCAGCTAGTTGACAGATTCCAGCTGATCTACTAATTTCCCAGGAATGAATACCCTGGTCAGTGGTGTAGCAGGAGGTGATGAAAGAAACTTCTCCTGGATGCTGATTTCATGGGTGCCCTGAAAGATATTGCAGTGAGGCATAAGAAAAGAGTTTCCAGGCACTTTTTTTATGCAACACAGTTGGTTGTGTGCTAGTTAGTTTGTAACTTTTATTCCCAGTGAGTGTTTTTCAATATCCTTATCCAACAAGTGCAAACTTCTTTTCACCCAGCCATCTCCACATAAAACAGTAATTCTAACTTGGAAACAAACTTGAGTAACTCTCACAAACAGAGCTTGTGCAGTGCATTTTGTGAAGAATACACAACGTGACTCAGATAGAGCTGGAAAAGCAGAGGATTTGCAGGAGGACCAAGTACAGGAGGAGATGTTGGATGCTTAAAAGAGGACGTCACTGTCAGAGATTCTCCACTTTAAAGTGCAGTTATCATCTGGAAAATGTAAAAGTGACATCCTGGTATGCCACATTTATTCCTCCTCCACAATTTCTATTCCAAATTCACTCAGTCTTCAAGTCAATACTTTGTTTTTTTCCTCTGACTGCCAGCACAGCTAGCTCAGCCTGTTACCTGAGAATCAAGCTGTGTTCTTTCTGCTTATTAAAACACAGCCAACTGCAAAGCTTCTGGAATCAGACATTAACTGGCAATGCTGGAGAAGAGGCAGGAGAGCTGAGCACGACATGGCTAGCCTATCTCTAACTACAGGAAAGAGAGAGAGAGAGCAAAAAATCCAAACAGTCGTTAAACTCAGCCCATATGTCTCAGGAGACCCACAGACAACACATATTCACAACACCTAGGTATCATTTTTATTCTGTCATTTTCCTGACTATCACTACATATCATGATGCAGCAGCTAAATAAGGAGCCAAAGAGCCCCTTACTCAAGTCCCAGCTGTGCCAGCTTTCCAAAGGATTCATTGCTTGGGAAATAGGTGAAAAAGACATGCAACCAGGATTTATTTACTACTGACTTAACACTGTCATCTCTAAACTGCAGCACCTCCTACAGCATGTAAACCTGGACAAGGTGCACTTACTCCTTTTCTTTCATTGTATGTGGTTAGTTGCTGAGAGAGTTTAAACAGTATCTTCAAAAAGGGATTAAGATTTCTGAGTAAAAAGAGAAAATGAGAAATGAGGAGTGAACAAATGCTTTAAGTAGTTCAGAACTTTTGCTGGATTCAGAAGAGCATCACGAGGTCCACATGCTTGCCTGGAGCTTAGCTGTGTATGAAAAACTAGTGTCTGCAAATGCAGGCAGGAGCTCTCCTGAGGTCTCTCAGCCACTGGTGCTGCTTTTCCCATCTGGAGACACTGCAGGCTTGAGTTGTCACTGCTTTGCACTCTGTAACCACTTACCTCTGCCAGGACAGAGAGCACCTGCTTTCCTCAAGGGCAGTATGGCTACTGAAGGCAGCAGATGAGCTGCCTTATACATCTTTTTTGTTTAAGTCCAAAGTATATAGGACTAGTGAGCCTTTTGGAGTCTTAATTTCTCCCACTTGAATACTGTACAGTTAACAGGGTCCACTGCCTAGAAAATTATAATCTGACAATATGATAACTGTAAATTATCTGCCATTTTGGTGGTCTTTGAATGAAGGTCAGAGTTTGTACACAGAGAATGTGGTCTCTGACTGCTCACTGTGAGCCCATGAGCTGTGACATCATACAAACTGACTATATAAGTCAGTTACTGGAGTGGCTTTTTGGGGGCCAAACTTGAGAGAAGGTTAATGTAGCTTAACCAGCTACTGCATGTGGGATGATTTGTAATAAGTCTCCATGTGCCTGAATCACATAATCACAAAATGTTTGAGCTCAGATAGGACCCCTGGAGTTCATCTGGTTCAACCCATGTGCTCAGGCAGGGCCACCTAAACCCAGTTGCCCAGAACCATATCCAGATGGCTTTGGATTATCTCCAGGGATGGAAACTCCACAACATCCCTGGGCAACCTGTGCCAGTGCTTGGTCACCCTCACAGTAAAAAAGTGTTCCAAGCAAACTTCTTTGTGTTTGAATTTGTGCCCATTGCCTCTGGTCTTGTCCTTTAAAGAGCTTGTATGTTATAGCCTGCAGTGAACCAAGCAGATGGAAGGTAATTCATGTATTTCATTCTAGTGTCCAACAGAAGTGTGTAGCACAGGACAGTAACTGGCAAAATCTTTGGTTTGTTGCAGAAAAAAAAATGATGTGAGTCTTGCAGTTGACTCTGAACCATGCTGAGCACTATCAGCCACTTGTGGATGCAGAGTTTGACACTGGACATGTCTTCAATTCCAGAAGTGTGAAATATTGCCTTCAGTCAACTTGAGAAGCATTTATCTTGCAGGATTTAGTCTTCAAACCCACAAATCTCATCAGCAAGTACTGCACAAATCTTTAACATTGAGCAGTGGGCAGGGCTTGCTGCTTTAAATTCTTTTCTAACCTTTACTGAGGTCCTGTTCTCTAAATAGCTGCTACAGCTGCCTAATTTCCCATCCCAGTATTGACAGTTGCTATTTAATGAATTCATTCCTTTATTTTTATTATTTAATTGTTTCTTCTTGGTTGAATGGTGGAAGATAATAGCCATGTCACAGTGATACAGAGCTAACTCCAGGCACCAGCCCCAGTGATGTCATGCCTCTGTTACAGCAGGCAGCCACCAGCTCCTAGAATCAGCCCTGCTGGTGCCATGACTGTGTCACAGCAGACAGAACATTGGTGTTGGCTGTGTTACAGGGTGGTTTAGTGACGTGGGTGGCCCAGGATGTGTATAAAAAGGACTGCTCCAGATCAGGCTGGCAAACAAGAAGCCAGGTGATGAAGGGCTGAGAGGGGAGACTAAATGAGGAGTGGGCAGGGGCTGCATATAGTGACAGAAGGTGGTTGCTCCTCCTCTGTTGCTTCTCCTGTCTAATACAGCTAGGTGCCTGGATAGGGATGTGCTCAGACCATGGCACATTCCTGTTCTGTCTCCTTCAACACTCAGCCAGAGAGCTGTCAGAATACTA
This sequence comes from Bucco capensis, assembly GCA_013396975.1. NCBI lineage: Eukaryota > Metazoa > Chordata > Aves > Piciformes > Bucconidae > Bucco > Bucco capensis. Next base: position 993,923 of record VWZO01010925.1, read on the forward strand.
CAGGACAGAAAAGATAGCTTTGTGGCAATGAGGAGTGGCTGCTCTGTTCTTTCTTGCATGATTCCAGACCAAAATTTATTTTCTTACATGAGTAAGCACTGGAGTGGAACTGGAACAAAATGTCCATGGGACAACTGTTCCCTGCTATCGGCTTGCAGGGTTTCCAAAGGCAGCAGATTCACACTTTCCACCACATTGAGCTTGATAGTGCATCTCAGTGCACAAGAGGTCAAGAAGTATTTGTTTGCTAAATGAGTCAGGAAAGAAGATGATGAATGGAAAAATAATTGCAAGGCTCAATAAAGCATCTGATAGGTCAAAAGCAAAGAATGCTGAAGTGAATACAAGCAAACAGACAGATGAGGCTCGAGACCCTTAAGTCCTGCTGTGGACTGCAGCAGAATTAGCCTTCTGGGGATGACTGTAAGTGGTGTGTGGAAATTTAAGTACTGCCTGTACTTAGTGAGCTTTTCATAGATTTAATACCACACAAAGAGGGCTATAAGCATCCAAGCAGCCCTTTCCAGAACCCAGCCCTGCTGCCCAAGGCTTAATAGTAAGACTCAAACAACAACAAAAAAACCCCAGATAGAACAACACTGTAATAGCAAAATGATGGCACCACATCTGACTGCTACTATACACTTCCTTGTTGTGTAGGTGATGGAGCATGGTATTAGCTCCAAACAATCATTTCAGGGCCCTCTTCTCCCAAAGCCATGTGCCTGTGCATTAAGAGAGTTAATCCAGATCCAAGCTCTGCCACTGTGAAACAGTCACTAGAAGGCAGCAAGCCTTGCTGGGCACTACCTCTGTAAAACAGCAAATTATGCTATGTTTAATGATGTGATTATGCTGATGTTGAGGACCTCAGAGGATTCTTTCCTTCCTAGCCCTAACAATTCAGGTGCTTTATGAAGAGAGAGAAATTCAGTTTCATTTCTTCAGCTTCATGGGATAAAAAGTCCAACATCCCTCCTAAACACCACTGGAAGATGATGACAGGATCCATTATGCTGAAACTGCATGGGTTAGTGCTGATTTTAGACCTAAGCTCTAAATGTTGTTGTCTGCAAAACAGGACCATTGAGATAGAAAGAGATGGACTGGTACAATTTTTGATATAAATAATATTGCTCTGCTGCATTTGAGGGTCTGGCCTAAACTCTCTGATGAACAGTTACTTGAAAATCAAACCTTTCTTCTTTTAGTCTATTTTTATTTATTCTCTGCCTCATGCACTCCACATAGAAAGGTATCTGTCTTCCTATGAATGGAGTGAAAAGATTAATTTGTTAAGTCAAATATTCATAACTCCCAGAGAAGGGAGAGGAAGTCACCTGAAGATCATTTATTATTATGGGCAAGTAGCTGAGGTTCCTCTGAAAAAAAGGTATTTAAGTGCAAATCTGTGACACAGAGGATTTCTGACAAGGAATGACTCATCTCCTGCCCTCCCTGACACGTACCTGGAATTAAGATCACTGACAGGTAACAATCCTGTCACAGAGTGGCTCATTTTCCATTGATTTCAGCAGCTGCCATTACAAATCTTGGGGTCAGATTATCCAGAGAAGATTCCAGACCATCCCTAGAATCACTGTGATAAGGGAGGTGGTTAAAGGATCTCTCATCCTCTTGTGGAAAACTGTGCAATATTACAAAGTCAAAAGGACTGTGCTGATCAACACTGGCACAACAGCCAGTTTAGGAGTACTTTATGGAAAGGTTTTCCATTTGGCTTAAACTAGGAAGGTGAACAAACTAGGGGAAGGACTGTTTCTGGCTGTGGCAATATCAACCATTGGAATGCATTTAGTCTTAAGTGCAGTATCTCTTTAGCATCACAGGAGACAATAACTTCTGTGTGGCAGCTAATCATTGCTACCTCAGCCCAGTCCCTCTGAGTGGAGTTACACCCACTCATAATCAGTCCATTCATACTCAGTCATGCATACAGCCATCTCCAAATAGACACAGTCCTACTAATCACCACCTCTACTCTCACTTAGGCTGCCATTTGGAGTATGGTTCTTTATTCAAATGGGTCTCAGCAATACAAGAAACCTGTCTTATACTCCCTCTCATTTAATGTGGCAGTTCTCTGCTCTAATCATTCATCTGGTGCAGAGAGTAGCTCTGTCCCTGCAAACACTGCTCACTGTAACCTTAATTGTCTGCTGTGCTGTTGCATAAGGCCAGTCTAGGAGCTTTAGAAATATGATGCAAAAAGGAGGTAGATTTTTGTAGGCATTGAAGTGTCTTATGAGAGCAACTTGTTCCTGTAGAAATAGAGAGTTTTCAAAGATTCACCTTGAATTCTTCAATTACTTTGGGATGGTCTGGTAGATTGACTCTTGGCTCAGTGCTGGTCCTGTAGAGCTGGGGCTGATGCTATGCAAAGTCACTTGTATGCCTCCACATCCCAAATCTCCAAGCTTTAGGTTTTTTTCCCCTTGTACCAGTGCCTGAAACAAGTCTGCATGATGCTTTCAGGGCTAAGAAGATCAGTATCCTCCAACAGCCTTTTACCATCATTGTTTGTATCTTCTGGCTCTGGAGGCAGAAAGGATGCAGAAATTGTCACTGGAGCTTTAAATAAAAGTTTCTTCTTTTTCACATATTCAGGCAGCTCTCTGCTTCCTACTCCACACCATGGCTAAGGCCCTGGGTTTTTTCCTTTCTCCCCTTTTTTTTTTCCTGAGATCTGAGAGGCATTTTCTTAACTTGTCATCTTTTATTTTAGGTTGGAGTAAAGATTTTATGCAGGACTGGAAATTCTGTCTCTGATTAGTAGCTGTAGCTCAGCACTGAGGATCTGCTTCTCAGTGTGTCTCCTTGGATCTTGACATTGTTACCTGCAATTCCCAAAGCTTATTGATAACAAAGATAGTAATGTCCTGGATATGCTAGTGAAATATTTGGATTTTTTTTTTTAAAGTTACCTTTATTTAAGTGGTCTTCACTTTTACTTGGTCTTGTCTACACAGGGACAATCAGAAAAGTTGATTTTAATTAACTAAAGGCAGGAGTTTAAAGTGAATTAGCTAAATTGCATTAAACCTCCTGTTTGACGATTAAAATGGCTTTAATATGGCTTAGCCTTGGAAGAGAAGTAAACCAAATGAAATCAAAGCCACTTTAATGGTGACAGTTCCCACAAAGGGCTTTAATTATTGCAGTTTACTAATCCAGTTAAAAATTCAGATCAACTTTTCTGAGCAGCTTCATGGAAGCAGGCTCTTACAACTGTTCTGCACAGAAATGATTTAGCTTGGTTGGATACATTTCCCTCCTAAGGTAAATCTGTGCAAGGCTTACTCTGGTGGAGTAAGAGGCTTGCACTTGGGTAACTATATCAACTGGAAAAGTATGAGTATAAATCCAGGCTAGTTTAGCTCTTTTTAATGCCTACTAGCTCCAAGCTACTGTGCTTTCATACCATTACATGCACACATGAAAAAAGGCTACCTCATCAGTTTGGGAAAGGAAAGAGAAAATGATGGTGTGCAGTGCCTTTTCTCTCCTTCAGTTAGTGCAGAGGTCAGCTGTGTTGGTAAGTAGTTGGCATAATTTGCATTGTGCCCTAGTGAGTCCTTATACTGTATGCAGGCAGGCTGCAAGCAGGCTGGGATTTATTTTAGGTGGGATGAGACTTACATTAGCACAAAATTCATTAGCTTCAATGAGCCTTAGAATGGCATAAATTAGGGTATATAGTGATTTTGTCTTCTATTTTTTCTTTTCATGCACACCTTCTATTTGGCTAGTGTCACTTCTGGCTGGGGTCACAGCAAAGGACATGGCTTACAGACAACAAAAATCACAGATAACATTGGCCAAGGAAAAAAAAAACACCCCACACTATTTCAGCCCAAACAGACATTTAGTCAATTTGAAGCATACCTCATCAGTGTGCACATCAATCTGGCCCATTAAATAGTGCCTCCTTTAATTCCTTCTGCCTTTATGAACAATTCCCTTTGTAGCTAAAATGCTTGATGAAGGTAGTGCAGCCTCTTTTTTAGCAGGAATATGGATGTTTGACTTTCTCAATTAGCTGAAAGTCCTTCAGCAGGGGGTTCCCTGAGGCACACAGCATTCTTTGGCTGGTGACCCTCATTCCCTGTGTGCTGCTTTACCCTGGCAGCTTTCTTGGCTTTTCCCAGAATTTACCAGTCTGACAGCTTGAAACTTATCTCCATTTTGGGGAGTAATAATCTGGCTATTCCAATGTGCCCTTCTTACTGTACAGATCCTCAGAACAGTCTATGCTGTGCTCCTCCTTCTCTCCTAACCCTCCTGGATCACATCTGATGGTTCCTGTGTGCTGCCAACCTGTGATGCCTTGGTCTGGACCAGGACAGGCACCCTGACCATAGGTAGCAGAGCTCCTGCTTTTCGTCACATTTATTAGGCTCTACCTTCATGAAAGAGCTCCTCCAAAATAACTCAGGCAACTGTGGTGCTCTAGCAGTTCTGCACACAAATAAATTATTCCCAGTGAAAAAAGTGTCAGCATCACCTCCACTGGATCAAAAGTCATGTCAGAGAAGATATCAAAGCATGAAAATCTGCTTGTATAAAAAAGCCAAAAGCCTGAAGCCATCCCAACCACCTTCAAATGAGCTGGGAGTCTGCACACAGAGCTGCTATGCAGTGGTGATGGATCAAGAGATAACACAATTTCTAGCCAAACTCCTTCAGCTGCTGCCATCTTCTCCCAGAGTTGTTTCAAACCGTGCAAAGTTTAACTTTTGAGGGGAAAAAAAGCCATTGCACAGAGCTGGAAATCCTACCTGATTCAAAGACTTGTCTCCTCTCAAGTGCAGTTTCCTTTAGGGCATTAGGAGCAGGAGTCATCCCAACCTGTCCAGAGATGAAATCTGTAAGGGAGCTGTTTCTGTCCAGATTTTGCAGGTGTGGGGACTAGCTGGCTCTGTGAATGGGTAATGGGGTACACAGGCCTCTAGCTCAACATCATTAGCTCAGGTGCTCAGGAAGAACCTGCAAGATGCTCAGTCTGATGGAGCCTGTTATTTATTCACAGGAGCAACTGCATGCATGAGATGCTTTCCAAGCCCTTAAAAAGTGTGATTCCCTCTCCCAAGAATTTGCAATCTAGCAGATAAGTTGCACTTTAGGCACCTTTGAAACAATTTTCCTGTGGAATCAATTTGATTCACTACATGTGACACCGTGCTGAGAGCTGTTAACGTCCCCTGTGGGGTTGCAGACAGTCTTGGCAAAGCTGTGTTGTTTGTGTTATACTCTGCCCTCATGAAAAGAGACCCAGAGGGCCATGGGTGAAGTGGGGACCAGCTTGTAACACATACTGTGCTTAGTGACCAGCTTAGAAACAAAAAACCACACACAAAAAAGAGAATTCTGCTGTTTGCATTTTTGCAGTTGAATATTTGCATTCTGTCATTTTTTTCCTTGGGTATTAATGCAGGAGGATAATTTGTAAGAAAACCCAGGGGATCCTGATCACCTACTTACCCCAGATATTTTGTGTGTGCACAGCACAGTGCCTGTGCAGGAGTCCTGCAGTAGCTGGGTCAAAAAGTATCTTCTACTGCTCCATAATAAAGAAAACTCTGTGTCTCCTCCTTGCACTATTTATCTCTTCCCAGTAGGTCTGTGATGCAGGAGTCCTTTGCAAACACAAAGACTGAGAGGGGGAGATAACTAACTTATGTTAATTATAGTGGAGACATCTTTCCCCAGTCCTGCCCACCTAGTGTCCCCACTAAATCTTGTTCTTCACCCCCTACGGTATTTGAGAATATTTAACTCTATGAAAACCACAGTGTTTCAAGTTCTGGAACTTAAAGGTCTTAAAGATAAATCTAATGTTTCTACAAACCTGATTCTTTGGTGCTGTTAGAAGGGAGAAACAATATTTGCCACTGATGTTGCCTATGATCATTTCTTGGGGTTGTAGGTGTCACCATTACTGTGCCATGCACTGGTTTAGTCCTTTCCTATAGTTCTTTGCACTTCCACGAATTTGTCCAACTGCTTCTCTTACTTTTGCAGAGGATTCAGACTAAGTAGCTTATATACTTCTGAAATGGCAACTCAGAGTGTTTTTTCAGTTTATCTTGTAGCCTGAAGGACTGTTTCTTCACACTTGCTGTTGGTTTCCCTGCCTTACCATGCCTGGCTAGCTTTGGTATCTCTCTGAGTTTATCTGTGCTGAGAGCTGCACTCTTATACCAGTTTATTTCCCTCCATGCAAACACATATTATAGTCTGATTTCCTCTTGTTCATTTAAGCTACTCATCTGTTTATATCATCTTCACAACACACTATGTCTGCAGTATTAACCTACTACTATTCCTATAACACCTGAGACCCTCTGAAAACTTCTTGATCCTTGTAAACTAGGATTTTGCTGCCATCACTTTGCAATAGTTTTTCTTGAAAAAGAAAAAATGAAGCTGATTCATAGTCATAATGTTAAGTTTGACAAATCTCATATAAAGGAATATGGATTTTTACAAGTGTGAATAATGGAAATGGTATGTCTGATAATCCCACTGCTGGTATCCTATCTTTATATGACATTACTAGTCAGCAAGTGAAGCCAAACTGCTGAGGAGGGAGTCACACCATTGGAAAGCCTAATGTGGAATTTCAGACTTTGAAGTCTAGATTGTATTTAATATTATTTATGGGATCTTATTATATGGCTTACAAATATACAGACAGTTGCCAGTTATTCATGAAACCCAGAGCTCCACTTAATCCATATGAATAGTTGGCTGAATGGTGATGTCTGAACTTGTGGGTATTTAGTAATTGTTATTTCTCCATATGAAAAAAGATGTTCCAACAGTCCAGTCACAGACTGAGGACAATGTAACAACTCTGTCATGAATAAAAAAAATATGAGCAGTTCCCAAACAGCCCTGAATTTTGGGTTTTGTCCAGACCAATTTAGTAAGTTCTTTGAAAAAAGCAGTAAGTTAAATGTGAAATTTTCATGCATGTGAAAGTGGAGATGTTTAGAAATGTGAAAATTTCTGAACATAATCACACTTATCAAAAAAAGTTGAGTGAATAATCCTCCTGAAAGACCCTCCTTATGGATGCCTAAGGAGAGGAAAAAAAAAGTGATTGTGTCAAAATTTGGGAAGGCATGGTGGAAGCAAAGTTTGTACAATCAGAAACTGTACTGTCTGTTTATAGTCCTTAGGTACTGTGGTGAAAAGTCTTGATAGAGTCTTTACATTGATCTGATCAGGGCAGTGAAATATCTTTTTTTGGGTCAACCTCAAATAAGCTGTTTTCTTTTTCCTGTGTAGTCAAAACTTTCATTTACATTTAAATGGGTGTTTTGTTCAACCTGAAACAGATCATTTGGCTTGAAGGCCTTTTTTGTTAAAAAAAAGAAAAAAGAAAAAAACAAACCCTAGAACCATAAAAGCAAGGAGGTAGGAACAGACCAAGCTTGAGGTGGTCTAAGACAGCTGCCTTCAGATCTCTTCTCTACTTGATCAAAGAATTTTAAAATCAGCTCAAAGTGTGGGTTACAGAGCGAATGATGGAAGTCAGTTCACTTTAGTAAGTGGCCTCATCACCAGGGTGAAAGTTTTCCTTCTGATTTTTTTCCAGCGAATACTGCTGCTGAGAGCTGAGATGCAGAGAGCTACACTTGAGAAGAGCCTGCAGTTGGGTGTGAGGGAGTCCTCTGAGAGCAGGCAAATGCAGACACACAGCCCTGCTTTAACAGAGCTAGGGAGGCCAGCTGAAGGAAAGAAGAGAGTGTAAGTGCTCCCATAAGAAATTCCATTTATTTTGCATGGTCCAGTGTGGGAACAGTCAAAATACTTGGGAAAAGTGCAATAAAATATTGCTGCTTCAGGTGAAACTGGCTCAGCTTTTGGCTTGTTCTGACTCACTGTATTCAACTCAAATTTCTAAATGCTTTTGGATGAAACTGGAACTGTCTCTGAAAACTCATGCCCAGCTGCAAACTTGTCTTTTCCACTCCTGATCAATCTCACTCCATTCTGTGGTTATGTTTGGCTGTTTCCATGTTCTATTCTTGCACTGACCTATTGGTATTTTTTTTCAGCAGTCTCTAAAGCAAAAGAAGATAAAGATGGAGCCCTGTTGTGATGCCTGCTCTAACCCATTGCCAAGGCAGGGCTCTTATGAGCTTCAACCAGATCCCATCCTTCCCTAGGAGGTGAGACAATGCAAACAAAAGGCTTGGATGCTGCTCTGGCTTGTGACTAATGCACAAGCAGGTGGCAGAGAGAGTATAGTGTTTCCTTCCAATTCTCCAAGCCGTTGGACAGCTGGGAGCCAGGAAGCTGAAGCCTTGTGCTCCAGCATATAAGCAGCACAGGCATGCTGGAGCTCAACAGCACAACAGCTGGGGGTTGGCAGCTGCTCCATGGGCAGCATCTGCTGTGCCTTAGAAAAGGAGCTGGGAGAATCGGCACCAACCACCTGGAAGGGCTGTGCCTATTTCTTCCCCTCTTCCATTCAAGCATTGCCCCTGTGTCCTTTTGGCCTAAGCCACTCTGAAGGAAGAGCCTCTGGTCTTCCTGGTGCGTTATCAACCACATCTGTCTCTTCTCACATCTGTCTGTGTGTGACAAAGAATGATGAGGGGGAGCCATGCTGTGCCTCAAGTTGAGTCTCTGCAGACCAGCAGGGTGGGTGTTAAATCCTGAGAGGAGTTTTGTTTTCATTTCCCTTCAGTTCCTTCAGATCTGGAGAACTCTGAATAATGAATGCAGAGTTTACAAGCTGGCTGAATTAAGCAGCATTCAGATTAATTAGAGGGATGGTTATTCAGGGAAGAAAACAACATGTACATCAGGTAAGCAGTCCAACGTGCAGTGTGGGAGAAAGTGGACAAAGACATGCCTGCAGACAGTAAAGCAAGTATCCATGTACCCTATTCAGGCAATCTCACATGCTCACAGCCAGGTAGACCTTTTCCCTGTACTTGCACAGATCTCTCAAGTGGCTTTTTACAGCACTGTTTGTCAGCATTCAATAGCCTCCTGCCTGGTCCCAAGTTAAGATTTATTATTCATATTAAAAAGTCACTTAAGCATCCTGCATTGGCTGAGCTGGGAGTTACCTGGACCATTAAGATGATTCCAATGTAAACTTACAAGGTTAGACTGAGTTTATCTCTATCTTGTGTGCATTAAATAAATAAGGCTGTGGTACTTACTATCTTCCAGCTGAGCAGTCGTGACCACAGAGACATTTCAGGTTGACAGGAACAGGAAATTTCCATGAGTTTGAGTGTCAAGAAAAACCCCCAAAGCTTATTGCCATACATATCTAATTTTTCCATATTTATGGCAGTAGAATATTTGGATACTCAGGTCTCATTTCCTAGTGTTTTTGTGTGTGATATGGCCTTACATAAGTTATTTCTCTTTCCTGCACTCTGCTTTCCCTACGAGGAGATTGCAGATATTAGTGGAATTTGCAGGGTGTTTAAGTAGCTACAGAAAAGTGGAAATCTGAAGTGTGAAAATCTCAGGTGTAAGCTTTTGAGGTGGCAGATACTCAGCCTCTCTCTGCAGCATCTATACAAGGGGATCCTGAGGCAGGTCTAAGTACTGGAGTATTTGAAATGAATGTTCACAGACTTCAGCTCTCCTTTTTCCTCCCAGGATTTGTCTTTTACTAAACATTGTAAGTTCTTCTCTTCCTCCTGAAGCTCTTGTGTGTTTTGATTTTCATTAATGGTTTGTATTAGCTTTCAGCTTTCAGCCAATCTGTTATTTTTAGCCTTGGAGGTCAGTTTTTAGTCCCTGTACATACTTAAATTTGCAGAGATACTGGAGAATTTAAAACTTATGAGAGCAGCTCCACTGACACTGGTAGAAAGACTCAAGTGCCCAAGTAAGGCATGAATTTAAGAGCCTTACTGAATAGATTTAAATCTGGAATAATGCTACAGAAGCTCAGCAAATTGTCTAGATGTATACTGGATATTTGGGGGCAGGATTGGGACTTAATTTATTTTACTGGAAGCATCTTAGCACCTTAGCACAGAGAGGTGCTCTGTTGTATAAATGCAGTTAATGAGGATGATTTGAGACTTCCAATACACTATACTTTTGAAGGTTTACTGTAAGATATTGCAGTTGTAGCAGGAACTGCAGAAAGCACCATGTCCCCATGGTACATTATGTGCAGCACTTCCCAGTGGCAGTAAATGTTCTGGCTTAATCAAAAAGATCACATTTCTTTCTATTACTACCTGCCTAGAGAAGCTAGAATAACTTTTGGCCAAGGAACACATTAGTTTAAATCTTAAATTTCAAAACTAAATTACACAAGGACTTGCAGATGTGATTCATATGTCCTCCATTACTTTCAATCTCTTTCTCCTGCTAACTTAAATTTGTGTGAGAATTGTGGTGCTGCTGGTAGCGATAGCACTGGTTGGAGGCTTGCCATGGGCAATTGGAATGTACAGGCATCTCTGGTGTGCTGAAACTGTGCTCCCCAGGCTTAGCAGAGCCCAGGCACCTTGCTGGTCTCCTCCTCCTGTTGGAGGATGTTTAGCTAAGCTGTTGCTAGCAAATTTTCTCAACCAGAGTCACTCTTATACTTCTTGCAAATCATCCTCAAGCAACCATAGCTTTAGATTTAAATCACTATCTTCTGCTATTTGCAAGGTTCATGGAGAGATTTCTGTGGGCATTTGTTGGCCTTCAGGCTCTCCCTAACCTGATCACTGCAGACACATTTTTCAGCAGTTTTGCTCTACCTGCTGTGATGCATGAGCCTCCCAGTTTGGTAAAGGGAGATAGTGTTGGTTACCCACCCACTGCACACGCCTGTCATGAAGATTTATGAAGTGATATTTTCAAAGTGTAAAGCATTATTTATGCCAGATGCTGTGATCTATCAATAACAAATGGGATAAACTTTGGGTCGTTAAATATTTAAAGTGGAGTCTTTGGAACTGGGACATCTGTGGCCTTTTCCAGCTCTGCTAATGGCTTCCTGCCTGTCCCTGGATAAGACACTTCCCCATTGCTGCCACTCTTCTCACCTTTTCTATAATACATCTATTTAGCTGTGAACTATTCTGGTGAGCAGTGCTCTGGCAGGTGCTGATACAGGCAGCACAGTCAGGTACAGATACAGGCAAGTATAGGTTGGTCCTGGATGCTCATGAAGCCCTCAAGGTTTTGGATAGAAGATTTCAGCCCAGTCTGAATCCAGGCTTGGAAAGGAAGAGCAGCTTTTCCACCAGGCATCTTCAGTTTTATTTCAACTCTAAACTTTCCTGTTACTGTCTGTTCCCAATATTATATCCACTGTGTAGCTTGGTAGGCTATTCAACATCAGAGATCTGATGTTGAATTTTCTTCCTAGCTGGTGCATTTCCCCTTATTTCAGAGCTCAAGTATAGATATGTAACAGGGTGCCTGCCTCTTTTGTATCGTATCAAAATATTGATAGACAAGATTGCTATAGAAAGTTTATCACATTGAGTAGTGGACATGGATCCAGTCAAACTGAGGCAGTAGCCCCAACTCCCAGACTCTCATGGTTCATATGATTCCCAGCTGTACATCTTGAGAACTGACATCTTTAGTGGGGCCTCTTATTTGTTCCTGTGAAATGTCCTTATTCAATTATTCACTTGTGCAAGTACTTCCCTTGACCTGGAAGTACATCTTAGTCTAGTGTTCATTTAGTTGACTTGTGATCCAGTGGAACACTCAACACAAGCATCTTTTATAAATCACATCCAAGGCACTTTCATGGCAGTATTCCTTGAAGGACCACAAGACAGAGTACACTTTGTCCCTGGAATCTTGGTGCCAGCTTCTGACTAAACTGCAATGTGCATAATTTGTGATGGAGGATTTTTTTTCCTGCAGTACTTAATGTTTGGAGAGAGTTTAATCAAGAAACATGAGTAATTGGCATTAACATTCACTTCTGAGCAAGAGAACAGCTTTGATAGCATCTATACTCATTAGACTTTTCATTCCAAACACTGTTCATTACACTGAGCACTTTTTGTATTGGCTTTTACTTTGTAAATACAGCACAGATTCTGCTCTGCACAGAAGCCTGCCTTGAACACTCTGTGGTTACACAAAAGTAAAAACTTTTAACAAGAAGAAACAATTGGAGCACTGCAGATGCTTTGAGGAGATTTCCAAGCAGTCTGCAATACGACAGAAAAACCTGCAATGACAGGACACAAGATTTATTTACTGGCTGCCTAATTAGAATGAGTAGGATTTATTTTGTTCACACACCAAAATAAATCCTTGGAAAAGCTCAAACTTCAACTTGGGAGGCCTGATGAAAGTTTTTTGGGGGGTGTGTTTGTGGAGCCAGGACCACTTTATGCAGTGCATGAGCATGAACCATGCCAGCAGTGAGATGGGAGGAAGCTAGACAGGTCTTGGTACTTCATGCTTTTGCCTGCTTACGTTAAGGTCCTGAACAACAAATGAGTACTGAACCCCAGAGTGACTATATCAGCATGTCTGCACCACACTCCCTGTCCTCCTGCCACTGGAATTAGTACAGGTAAGAGATATTTAAGCCCCTTACAGTTTCTGTTTACTTTCTAAAATGCATCTTAATTACAGATGTATGAATAAGCATTTCCTCTTTTCACTGTGGGAAAGGAGCACACAGAGTAATGCTGATTTCCAGCTAGCTTATAAAATAACAATAAGAATATTGTGTTACTGTAATATCCAAAATAGCCCTAGGGCAGAAGATAGGAAGTGTGTTCTGTGTCAATTCACCCCTTCAGTCCCTAATTAAATTTGCACCCAAATCAAGTAGTTCAAAGTCTCAATTTGTTTAATGAGTGACTTGACAAATAGATCATTTTCTCTTTTAGCAATTACCCTGAAAATGTGAGACAGCAGGAGCCCTGCTTTTCATATCTTTCAATACCAACAGACTGGGGATCTTGTTCTACTGCTCTATGATACTTAATGTCTTCACAATTTTAATGTATTTCTCTCATAATGTGCCATCTATTATTTCAAGTAATGTTAACTAACTTATGTTGAGTGAAGTACAGAAATGACAGTTGCTTTATGCCAGTGTTTGAGGATAATGTGCCAATGCAATAACTCTTGGATCCCAGTTGCCTGCTATTGACCATCTGACCTGAGTTTTTACTCATTGCTGCACCCTGCATGGTGATCTGCAGTAGCCATATCATTTCAAAGACCTTCAGCCTGTTTTCTTGGTCCATGGCTTCCTGGGTATAGTAAAGCCAAGAGCCAGAAAGTCTTAGGGACCATTGCTCATTAAAGGAACCTCCATTTGAGAAATGCTACCCTAGGAACATCTTCCTAATGCCAATATCATATGAGATTTGCCTGGTTAGGCTTTTCATCCTGCACATAGCAGTGCAATCCAGCAAATCATGCTTTTCTTGGTTTTAGCCAAAGACTGCCCTTACTGAAACAAACGTGGAACTTGCTGTGATGAAGAATTTGGCAGTTGAGTGCCCTGGGGCAACAATTNGCTGCACATAGCAGTGCAATCCAACAAATCGTGCTTTTCTTGCTCAGTCACCTCTCTCTAGATACAATATTTTTACACTTTCCAGACATATTCTTCAAGCCCTTATGCCAAGAAAAAGGCTTAGGTGAAATCAAGCCATCTTTCCCCTTGGCTGGGGTTGAGGCTGGCTCAGCATGAAAGAGCCTTGCTACCTGCTACGTAAAGGTGAAAGTGCTGCCAAGTCTCACCTTTGGCTCTTATTCTCTATCCTAAGCTCTTTCCTGTGGTGGCAGCTGCCATTAGGTATTCGTGGGGTAAAACTTGCAGTAAGTCCATACCAAGGATGCCATTTTCCTATTGCCCAGCAGCAGCAGCCCTGAAGGAGCTATAGCCCCATGGAGGCATACTTACTAGATACTGGTGGCCAGAGACTCCTCTCCCTCATTCTGCAAACATTACTTTTCTTATTAAAAAGTAGTAAAAGCATCATACTCTTACTACTCTTGCTGTTGCTTCGTAGTAGCAGCAATGAAATTTGTTGCTCGAGCCGCACAACTTGCATTTCTCATTGCCTCTTTCCTGTTTTTTCTTTACTACTTCTAAGCCTTGTTTTCTTATTTGTTAGAGGTCCAACAGGATCTTATAGTGGAGTAACAGCTTTCTCTTGGAAGCATACACCACCTCACAGCTGTTAGGAGGTGGGAGTGTGAACACGACCAGGTATCACAAAGTGGCTGATGTGCTGTGAAGCCCTACCCAAATATAACTCAGGGAAACTGCTCTGCAGGACTGCACGCCAAGACTGGAGCTGTGATTCTTGTAGAGAGTGTCAAAGGGATAGAAAGTGAGGGATTCTGAGCAAGAACAGGAGGCTGATACATCCCTGATGGACCAGGAGAAAGAATGAACTTGAGGAAAGAGCGTGAGGGCAGAACAAGGGGGAAAGGATAAATATGGGCAAGAAGGAGCAACAAAAGGCCTTAAGGACAGAATTAAGAGATATGATGAAAAGGGTTAAGGACTGTCAGTAAATAGATACACAATCTGAATGGTAATGGATAAGGAACTTTAGCTGCAGTGCTGTGAATGTTAAAGAGAGGAGGAAAATAGACAGCAGGGAGTTAACCAGAAGGGACCTCAACTCAGGCTGTCAGACCTCAGAAACTCATTGGAACAAGGTGGGGTGCTCATGAGAACAAGCTTTCTTAGGGGATTCATGAGGCTTTCCCGAGGGAAATAGCATAGAAAGGCTTTGCACAGCAGATTTTTGTCACTGCTGGCTTCACTCCTAGCTGGAAATGGAAGGTGAAACAAAAATAGGTATTTCTTTTCCTCCAGCGATCCTCAATCACTGAAATATTGAGTGAGTCTGTGAGTTTGGTTTAATCAATGATGGTCTGGTCAAACTTGTCACTTATAGACAAAATTGTATGTGTGCTGGAAGAGAAAACAAGATCAGGAAAAAAAAACATTATTAATGATGACCTTTGAGCAAAAGTGGATATTATTTTTGTTACCTTAGTATATTTTAAATCTCCTAGATCATAGCTCACTGTAGCAGTCAGACCTAAGGTCAAAGGCTCTTAGTTCACAGTAAGGAGCTTGAATAAATGACCTGATTTGTCAGAAGTTCAGGGCACTGACTTCCCATAAAAGAAGTGGAAATATCAAGTACTGAGTGTCTTCCAAAAATGTTTTAATTAGTTGTGATGCTTTTCTGATCCCAGGGTCTTTGACACATCTCCTGTGATGTCTTAGACCTTTCAACTTGGTTTCTTAGTAGAGGAAGCATAAGTGACCCCAAGTCTGGAGTGTTCCAAGTGTTTTGTCACTGGATCTGGAAAAAAAGTAGCCCAAAACCATGCAGAACTTTCTTCTTTTTCTGTGCTGAGGGGAATAATCTTAAGAAAAAAGAAATCCTCTGTTTATTCATGGAGCTCATTTTAAGCAGAAAAAGCAGTGAAGAATATCTAGTGTAAGTGAAACTAAGTATAGAACAGTACACCTTTTCAAGACTAAACATTAGCTGATACTAAGAAATACAGTCTTGAAAAGTATGTGAAGCCATACTGTCTGCTGATACCTTTCCTCTGGATAGGTTCATTTGTTTGTTGTTGTTTTATTTTGCTTTCTTATTGATTAGCACAATTTTGGGTAAAAGAACCAAATTCACTAACAGAGAGATGGAGAGTATTGGATACTAGCATGATAACCTTGTGTGACAGCATATTCATGATAAATAAGCTATACATCTAGAAGTTCAGTCTGATACATAGTCTGGACCAAAGGGTTCTCTTGCAGTGTGATGATCTATTGTATTGCCCAGCCAACTGGAGTGGCATTAAAAAGAATTATACCAGGCCTCTGGTTTGGAAATTGTCTAGTCCATTATTTTTTAAGTACAAATTTCTTAAAGGGCAGAAGGAACCTTGGAAAGGGAGAATGAATTGGAAACAAATTTTAACCGTGACATTCTGCCCTCTTTCCTCTCCTTGCCATTTTTGGCAATTAGGGCATTATTTCCTCTTTCCTGTCAAGGACTGTTAGGGATTGAAAAAGGCTTTTCAGTCTCTTGCCTTTGTTCTGATTTGCAGAGAGGGAAGAAAAGAGTAATTTATCCTTCCATGCCTGTGCAGCTATCTCTGTGCTTCCTTTTTCCTTTATATGTCCTTTTCTTGTTTTCTGATAGTTTCATAAAATGTACATAAGAGATGGAGCAATGAGTTGCCCAGGCTAAATCCTTGGTATTTTACAATTCTTTCATGATGCCACAGACCACAATGTGTTGTGCTATTCAGTCAGTATGTTCACATATTTCTGTGCATTTATAATAGTCTTATTTCTGCATGTTCTTGTTCTTCCAGCTGACTCATGTGAGAAGCTCTCCAAGTTGTATAGTTTATTCTGAGATTACTTTTTCTTCTTTTTTTTTTTTTATAAAAATCTATGCTAATTTTAATTATGCTACTGATTATGTTGTACATTTCCATTTGTGTAGCTGCCACAGCTTTTGTATTTCTACTGTAGCTAGAAAAACTTTCAGCACCATAAACATGTAGCATGCATTCTCTGGTAACAGCTAATGCTTTCATGATATCAGATAGGATGAACCCCAGAAAGACATACTGATTTTGGCTTATCCTAGATATCCAGGAAAACAATGCAATTTTGATTCATTGCAGCCTATCTAACTCTACAAGCTAAATTCTTGCCCACACAGAGCACACATACAGGCACTAATTGGTATTGTGTAAGTTCAGCATTCACAGCATTATTTGGTTGCCATCGTTCTCCTTACCTCCCCCTCACCTCCCTTTGGAAGCTCAGCTCCTAAAGGCACTCACTTTGTATTTTGATTTCTCTGGCCTTCAGAAAAGTGTGCGATTTAGTATGATACCCAGATCACAGTCCGGGTACTAGTTGTGGATGAATCACCTTCAACCTTGGATGTGCAAAATTGTTTAGTAGCTTATTGAGTCTAAAGGTGGAGGAGACTCTCATATGCCCCCTTGTGGCCAAGAGGGCCAATGGCATCCTAGGATGCATTAAGAGGAGCGTGGCCAGCAGAGCCAGAGAGGNTACTGTGAATTCATATGCAATTGGCTTTTCATGTGCTAATCAGATATCCAGAAAAGTTGCTCAGATCAACACTGCTTTCATTTTGCATTAAGTCCTAACTAAAATCCTAATTTTGAACTGTGATGCCTAAGTCATCTGCAAGAAATAAGATTTTAGATCATCATAGGCTGGTTGCTTATTTTGACTGGTGTTAGAAGTACTGGTACAAGCACCCTTTTCTGATAGTTCATATTGCTGTCTGCACCATTGGCTCTCTTTCTCCCATGGTTTTATGTGAACTTCTCAGTGTGCAGTCTCTATGGAGAGATGATTAATTTGTGTAATTGAGTAATTACAAATAACTATATACTCTGGATTTTACCAGTGTCACAAGCAGCTGCTGATGGATCTACAGGCATAGAGTCTCTGTCCATGCCCTCCCAAGGTTCTCTTGGAACTGCTCAGTGATGTTAAGCACTTAAACAGCAGGGACTTTCTGGGAACAGTCCAGCTTGCTCTGGTATTAGGAGCCATTTAGCAAATGGTGATAACTAATTTAATTAAGATCAGATGCTAAAGCCATTTGTGAAGATGATGCCGTATGGACACAGGCCTCTTGTTCTCTGGCTCTGAAAGCATCCTTCTCTGATTTTTGGAGTGCCATACATGCACTAACACACTGACAAAAATGCACAATAAATGGTTGGAGTATTCAGATATTTGCAATTCAACCAAGGTACTTTATCTACTCAGCTATCAGATGTCATCAAGACCAGCAGTTATAGAATTCTTGAAAGAATTCATTCCTCAAATGACTGATTCAAAATGATCAATGTTCTGAAATTCTTGTCACTTACTGTGTAATTTACACTTTGGGTCTAATTTACACACATTGGGTACTCCAAAGCTTGGTCTGCACTGATAATATATGACTTTTTGTCAGTCAGTAGAGGGGTTCTGACTAATTGTTGGTTCTTGTCTGCTGTCATGAATAATGTCTCTATCTTCTATGAAGCATGACTTCCATCTTCTGTCAGCTCAAAAAAAAAATACCCTCACTGAGTGAATTACTTTATAGGTCAAGAACATCCTGTTTGCACTTCCTACATCCAACAGTTTGCACAATTTCCAGCTAAACAGTTGAGCTTCCTGCCACAGGATAGTGTGGATACTAAAGGTTTCCATGGTGTTTAGGAGATACTATATAAGTTAATGGGACCTATTGTAGTATTTCTCTCCATCTAGCAATGGTGTTGATGACAGAGGCCTGATTATTGCACTTAATTTTGTCAGTCATCACTGAAGACAGTTTGGATCACTGACTAGATTCAGAGTATGCACATGTTGATATTTCTACCATTTCCATCTATCATGACTCGTGCCAAAGCATCAATTGAAATAGTAGCTGTTAATGTTACTGGCAATGACTTAAATTTATCACAAGCAAAACTGATCATTCTGTCTGATGATGTATAGATAGAAGTAACAGAAATGCTGCTAACACCTCCAGGTAGACTCCTGATGTTCCCTCTCAGTAATGGGAGCTGCAATGACAACAGGATCATGCTGAACAGTAAACCTACTAGTTTGCTTACATGTTTTTTCTCTGGTCAGGTTCATTCTTGTTGTCCTTGTGGTAGCTGTTGTTTATCTTGTTGTGTTTTGCTTGTAGACTTAGCACCTGGCAGTTATATGTATCACACTGCTGGCTGATGATTTCTCGTTTGACAGTCGAGGGCCTTTTGGCATTTGCAGATACTATTGTCAGTGCTGGTCCTGATAAGAGGCTTTTTATAAATAACTGACAGATTGCACATCTAGATAGGTCTTCAGTTGTGTTATTAGGTATTTAGCAGGATTTGTGGATCTGACAGGGATGGCAATGCCAGCATTTTCTGCTGGGGTCCTGTTGTATATGAATATCTATGACAAAACACACAATTTTCATTTTCTGTTCTCTGCATGACTCCTTACAGGTAAATCCTGAGTGAGCAAAGGGGTAGAGTTATATATTTTGCCTTGTTTTTGCATTAGAAAGCTTTAAAATATTCTTGTTGATGTACTGTAAATTTCAAATCCCATGAATTCTTTTCTTTGTTCGTAAAGATATAGATGATTGATTTGGGGTCATGGTTTAGTGGTATGTTAGTGATAGGTATAGTTGGACTTGATGATCTTAGAGGTCTCTTCCAACCTTAATGATTCTGTTATTCTGACCCTGTAACGGAGGAAGAACTAACAGAATCTATACATAATGTTGAAATAGATCTGAGTTTTTTAACCAAGAATTCTTTCTCATTTTTGTTAACTGACTGAAAGTATATTGATTGAGTCAATGTCCTGTNCTGCTCCGTCCCTGTATAGCCGATGTCAGGTGGCACTTTCCCTGCCGCTCCGGGATGCGTCGCTGCCACCGGGGCAGGGATGCGGGCTGCTGCCACTGCCATTGCCCCCACCACAGCTCACACCAGGAGACTGTGCAGTCCCAGAGACAGTCTGNCCCTGTAACGGAGGAAGAACTAACAGAATCTATACATAATGTTGAAATAGATCTGAGTTTTTTAACCAAGAATTCTTTCTCATTTTTGTTAACTGACTGAAAGTATATTGATTGAGTCAATGTCCTGTTATTTCAAATTTGTAAATGCCCCACTCTGGTCCTCCTAGGAGTTATGTAGCATAATTAGAAGAGAAAGACTCACCAGCAGTCCTTCCACAGCATGGTTTTTCCTATATTTTCCTCACCAAGAATGAAGCGAAAGAGAACAATAATACATTTCTGTCCTGGTTTGGGGACAATTATAGGGGAAAACCCAATTAAGAAGCCTCCCCCCTCCCACAGGAAAGGAAAGGAAAATAGACTAAACCACAGGCACCCGAGGCAAGAATGATAAAGAATTGGCTAGCCTCTAGAGCAGATGCTGGCACACCACAAGATGGCTGCTTGCATCCCGCCCTCTCCCCCCNAGCAATCCGGGGGGTGAGAAGGAGGGGAATGAAAGATGGATACAAGCCTTCCTTTTATTATGTACCCCACAACCATTTCATCTACTGGTTTCTCAAACATTCCCCCCCAGCTCTGTAAGCACAAAAGGGGAAAGACTTCTAGAGGGGCAGAGGATGGAATCATGCATAATACCTCTCTGTGTAGTTACTTTCTCAATTGTTGTGTATATAAACAGACAGCAGTCTCTTGGTCAGAGAGTCTCCTCAATACTTTGTTGCTGAGATCTATAAGAGGAGGGAACAACTTTCTGTGATGTGTTACTTGCTGCTGAAGGACTAATGAAGATTGGTGGCATGTGACTCTAGCTCAGGGTGCTGAGATTTTGCTAAATGGGTTTTTACACTCTTTCTCTCCACGTTTAAAAGTTCAGTTGAAAATGATTCGCTGTTATAAAAATGGTACTTTAGGAAGTATGATCAAGATGCAAAACCAGAGCAGCTTAGACAACCACCATCAATGAATGAACAGACATCCATCTTCATTTACAGAGCACATGAATACTGTGAAAGCATAATGTGGCTGAAAAGGATTGAGGAGAAACTGAGATAGTATAGTATCAGGTAAGAGTATATCTACATAACATATTCCTTGAAATCCTGCATCCTGATTTCTAGAATTACTCTCTTTTACCCAATCAGAGTTTCCAGACTCACCAGTTTGCACAATGTGTGATTTAACAGCAGACAGGGGGTTTTAGTAAGCAATCTTCAAGGATTTCTTTTAAAAATAAAAACAGTGCTTAGCCCCAATCAGAGAGCAAATCTCCAATCAGTTACAGAAAAATAAACCCCTGCCATAATCAACAGGGGGACAACAGGTATGTATTACAGAAGGGAGGATGGTTGGTTGGAGGGCAGGAACAAAGGATGCAAAGATGGCAACAAGATGCTTCAATTTTTCAAATAAATCTGGGATTAATTCTTTTCAGGAGAATAGCACTACATCAGTAAACTGAAACAGAGAACTTCAGTGCTTAGCCCTGGAAGATGAGAGATGTATAAACCAAATCGTTAACATTCACAGCATGCAAGAAATGGCAATAAATTCCTAGCTATGAGTCTAGGATGCTGCTGTCAAAAACTCTGATGACTTTTGATGCAGTAAATGATGCTGGAAGGTAAATTCAGAGTCAACACTTGCTCTGGGGCTTCTGACAAGTAGATGTAAACTGATGGTCATCAGGATCCTCTGGCAGTGGAAGAGCACATCTTAGGACATCTTGAAATTGAATTATCATCGGATAAATTGAGTTGTAAGAAATTAGTGTTCGCATGTGCAGTCCTTTGAACTGAAAGAGCAGACACTCTGTGAGGAGAGAGGAATGGAAGTCTGTGGGTGTGCTTCTGGGCAGGCAGGTGCTCAGTCTTGGGGAACAGGGACCTGTGATTTTCCTTACAAAGCTGAACAGCTTAGCATTAGAAAGCAAAACACGATCTAGTGAACGTGGAGAGAGGTGAGTATGCAAGAAGATTTCTACATGCTGTGAGCACAAGCCATAGGAAGGAACTGCCTCAGCTTGCCCAGAGATTTATTCCTGCTCCAAAACATAGTTTCTGTAAGAGCTTTGAATTAGAATAATAGGCAGCTGTGGCACTTCTCTAACAGAGCTGGTACTCAAAGTTATCCTGACTTCTAACTGTCACAATCTCATTTCTGGTTCATAAAAAGCATATTTAATCTTTGTTTTTACAAAGCTTTCAGATATTGTTTCAGAGGTTCATTAAATTGGGATTTATTGGTGATGCAACATAAGGAAACTTAAAAAGCTCCTTTATTTTTGTAAGCAATTGTTTATGGATAAAAGTCTGGAAAGACAAGTGTCATGGTTTTTGTGTTACTGTCTGTAAATTAGCCAAAGATTTAAAATCATATTTTGATGCTGTATATATATAGACAGCACTGGTGAGGCTGCACCTTAAATACTGTATTCAGTTTTGGGCCCTTCACTACAAGAAAAACATTGAGGCATTGGAGCATAGCCAGAGAAGGGCTGGTGAGTGGTCTAGAGAATAAGTCTTATGAGGAGGGGCTGAGGGAACTGGGGTTGTTCACTCTGAGGAAGAGGAGGCTCAAGGGAGATCTTATCTCTCTCTACAACTGCCTGAAAGGAGGTTGGAGTGAGATGGGGGTAGGTCTCTTCTCCCACATCACCACTGAGAAGACAAGAGGAAATGGCCTTAAGTTGCACCAAGGAAGGGTTAGATTGGATGTCAGGAAAAGTTTCTTCACTGAAAGAGTTATTAGGCATTGGCCCAGGCTGCCCAGGGAAGTGATGGAGTCACCATCCCTGGAGGTGTTTAAAAAACATATAGATGTGTTATTCAGGAACATGGTTTAGTGGCATGGTGGTGACAGGGAGATGATTGGACTTGATGATCATAGATGTCTTTTCCAACCTTTATGATTCTGTGATGTATGCATGTATATATTTATACCAGGTGAAGACCTCTTCCTTTACCTGATGAATGTTGTATTTACAAAAAAACAGATTTAGAACTTAATGAAAAAAAAAAGAACTCCATTTTTTTCTTTGTTCTTCATTCAGAGGGACATAACTGATTTCAGTAGGAGTTGCCTGTGATTAAAACTAGTGAGTCTAACAGAACAGTTTCTACGAGTAAGGGTATAAAACAGCAAGCTAAAAATCACTCAAACACATTTATTGTCAAAGCTAGGATTTAAAAGTCTTGAAAGAAAATCTTATTTATGTAATTTTTATTTCCCTTTAACCCCTTGGCAATAGCTGCTAGGACTCCTGCCATAAGCACTAATGAATTTTGCATTGAGTTCTGACTCTTGGCATTTAGGGCTTAATAAAATCTTCTTTTCCTTTATCTGGGAGATTCCTTTTCTGCTAATTGGTGTCAACATCAATCAAGATCAGAGGTGCAACAACACTAGTTTAAAGGCCTTTTGCTTTTCTGCTTTATACCCCAAGCAATATGAAGCTGTAGGCAGCTTACACATAAAAGTGACAATAAATGTCCTTTCAGTCTAAAATGCACAAAAATCTTGGAAACTTTGAAAAATCGTGTTGTTGCAATAAATTAAAAGCCTCTTCCAGAGGTCTGTCAGTTACACAAGTAGCATTTTGAGTGTGTGGGGCTGTGCTAAATATTTGGTGTAGCTCTAGAAGAGCTTCCTCCAGACCTTGAAAAGTGTGAGTGACACTGGGGAGTTGTTCTTTAGAGGAAGATTGCCTGGAAGATGAGGGTTGGGTGTCAACTTCATGCATTTGCATGTCTACAGTCATATGTGATAGGCATTTTCATAGAATCATAGAATTATGGAGTTTATAACAATCCAACTCTGTATACCATCCTAGAGCACTCTGCTGCCAATCATGCCAGCACTGGTGTTGCTTGCTTCAGTGACTCAAGCCTCTAGATGCTACTAAGCCACATTCAGCTTAGAGTTAGTAGTCAGATAGGCTAAAATCTAATGTCAGACTCATTGAAATCCACAGCCTGAGACAACTGCCATGATTAGGACAATCTGAGAGAGTATGGAGAGTTCACTGAGGATCTAGTTAATCACTTCAAGTGGATCACTTTTAACCAGCTGGACAGAAACTTAATCTCAGTCTTTACTGGGCTGGGATTCTGGGAAACATTTCAGAAGTGCAGGGTTCATAGTGTCACCCACCAAATCTCTAGCAACTCTTTCTTTCAGCTGGTGTATAGGTGACCAGGATGCTATTTGCCTTGTGTGTTGAAGAGAGGTGTTGGCACCTTGTTACATTATTTTTAGTGACAATCCTCGAACAAATGGAGATTTAGTGAGATAGTCCTTCTTGTCTTTGATGAGATGCTCCACTGAATGCTTCTGCCACTGTGCCTTTGGTGCTGGCAATTCCCTTTTACTCCCTTGTTCCTGGGGTCAGTGCAGCACTGGATGATGTCAAAAGCAGCCTAACTGGTGAATAAAGCAGAGAATTTTATCCTCATGAGCTGCCTGGTAACTTTTTCTAGAAAAATGTCTTTTGATGCTACTTCATTATACAATGCCATAGAAGGCTGCTGCTGGTCAATAGACCAATAGCAAATCTTTTGGTGTCCCGTAGGCCATTGTGCATTTTGAGTAATAGCTGCCTGGGGAGCAAGTTAATGCCAGGAGCAGGCATTGTTTGCTGTAACTCACATGAATAGCTATGAACAGAAAGGCTGAATGTTGCGATGACAACACATCAATAAGCAAAGCCACTTTCTCCACCTTTTGACATGAATTACCTGTCTTGGATATTGCACTATAATCAGCACTTGCATCACCAGGAGCAAAATAAAGGCCAGTTTGACCTTCTGGAGCAACAGGATCTGTTTTCCTGGACTGATGAGAGAATCATTAGTGTGAAAAGCTACTTGCACTGTCAGTAACCTACTCACTGTGTGATGCACTCCTTTGAGCCACACCTCAGTGTTTAATTTGTACCTTTGCATAGGGTGAGTTCTTTCAGGACTGTTAGCATAAATGCGTTTACAAGCACAATTACTGAGCAGCCTGCAGGACCACAACGTGCAAACTGCATAGATTCAAGAGTGAGACCTTTGGGGTGAGTCAGTGGCTTACAGAGGGAGAGAACTGAGAGGACAACATCCCTGTTGACCAACCTGGCTGTGTATGAAGCTGGTACCAGGGCTGCTGGACCACTGCAAGCATGAAGTTACGATAGCAGTGGAACTGCTTCTGCATTAGAAGGGCACTCATATCACTAGGCAAGACAAAGTAGACTGGTTTGTCTCCTGTTCACCTTCTAAGCAGATCAGTGCAGTCCTTAGTGCTGGTCTTAGCTATTTTCTTCTTCATTTCACGCATATTTCAAACAAATAGGGATGAAAAAAAGTATGCAATTTATTGCAACACACAATGCTGGTAATTTTGCAGGCTCTGAGGCCAGCTGAGCAATATGCTGCTGACCTTAAATTGCTCGTTCCCCTTTGCTGTTAAGTAAAAGAATAAATCAATGGGTAATTCCTTTCTCTCACCATACCTTCTCTCCCTCCTCCTTTTTTAAAGCCAGACATCAGTCCTTTTTATTTAGTCAAGACAGTCCAGCTAGCAGGAAGAAAATCTTAGTACCATATCAATATGTTTAGTTTCTTTTATAGTGTTAATTAGGTGCCAAAGGTATGCTTAGTGCCTTTCTGAGAAAGGCATGGTACTAACCCAGGAAGCTCAGATAAACTTTTGTCAAATTTATTTGTTTATTAAAATAGTATTGTGTTGTTTTGGGGGGTTTGTTTGGGGTTTTTTGTTTGTTTGTATTTTTTTGCTGTAGACGATTTAGCCTTGCCTCAAAAGAACAAACTAACCAGGGAGTTGTTGGATGCCATGCTATGCCATTGTCCAGTAATTGCAGAGTTACCTGCTGCTGTATCTAATCTGAGCAATGAGTGCTGCTACAGCACAGCCTTGCTGCTTGAGGAGCTGGGAGAGATGTAAAACCATTTCAATACTTTGTAGCTCTTGCCTGAAGTTCTTGACTAGTAGAAGATTGGAACAAAATGGGGGAAGGTTTTTCCCAATACATGCAAAATATGAACAAGGTACTCCTGCTGCTGTTGAACATGTTCTTCAGTAAGTGCAGCTTAATTTACATTTGGAGCTAGCTCAGAGGAACTACTCCTTTCTTTCATTTATACACAGAGAGTATCTGAATAGGTCACTCTGAATTGCAGTACACCTTCAGTGCTTCAAAGAAGTGATGTGGCAGACAGGAAAAGGGTCTGGATAATGGCAAAAAGCCACACCATATATGTCTTAAGTCATCCATGAGCTAATGAGTGCAATATTCTATGTATACATGTATAGGCTTTTATATATATATATATGTCTATATGTTTTTTTTATTGCATGATGACTGCACTGTCTGCCAGGAGTGTGTCTGGCAGCATCTGTACAGTGGGACCCCTGAAGTATGTTTCCTTATCTCTCAGCATCTTGTCCAAGCCTGTGCACTGACAGGAGGCTGTCCTACCCAGCTTGCTGTGCACAGGACAAAAGGTATATAGACAGGCAGCCACTTTATCTGAGCTATCCATCTGGAGGCAGAAATAGGATTTCTTACTAGCACAGAAAACCGTTCTAATGCTAAGAAATAACTCACAGGGAATTAAATTATAAATGTATATGCTGCCCTGAGGGTATTTCAGTTTGTATCACAGAGTATCCATAACCATTCACTTTTGTGCTGTTGGGCAGAGGAGGCCAGTTAAGCTGCTCTGTGGCAGATGAACTGTTAATATCCGAGGCACTCTCTAACAGAAAGAGGCATGAGGGCACTATATCAATTTATTGTAATGCAATGAAATATGAACTGCAGCAGAAGTAGAAAAAAAAATCTGTTTCAGTCAACAATCACATTTTGGAATATTTTTTCCTGGTGGTGGAAATTCAATAAAACAATTGGAAGCCATCAGGAAATAATAAATTATTTTGTTACTAAGGAAGAAGGTTTTTTAGCTAGTTCAGAAATCTGAATATCATTCTCATTTCTGTTTCAGAGAGCCATGCCACAGAAGCTATCTATGATTTTGTTTCTCAACAGCCTGATTCCTTTTCTCAGACTTTCTTTGGTTTATGATAGGGGCTTCAGGGCTAGTTAGGCCTTTGATTTCACTTGATATGGCAACACCTATGGTATTCTGAACCTGTTATTCTGAAAGATGGACAATCAACAATAAAAATGAGACATGTGCCAGCAGCCCAGTCTTGTGAAACACAGAGCCACATAGCTGATTGTCCTTGATATCCAGCAAAGAAGCTGGCTAGTGAATTACATCTGCTGATTAATCTAAAGCATTGCCAATGACCATGTTTTCTGTCACATCATTGTTCTACATATTCTTTTGCAGAAATTAACTTTACAGAACCAACATCCAGCATTTTATTTCTTTTAAACCTATCTGCCAAGAATTCCATGAAGTTCCCCCTCACTTCTCCTCTTCAGTTGTTTTCTCCCCTCCTGCTATGAGACAGAGCGAATAACAAGAAACCATTCAGTCACTTTTTGCTGGTTTAAGACTTGCCATCTTGTGCTTTATCTCTTGGAATTTATCCTGCTAGGAAGAGAAGTCACTGGGAACAGAGATTCATTCTGTGTTCAGACTGACAGTGGGATAGACAGGTGTCATCTCATGATGACATTTAAAGGTGAACGAGGCCCACGAGTGAGGGAGTTCAGTCTGGTGTAATCAGTGTCAACCTTGATGAAGATTTTTTTTTGCCAACTTTATTTATTCCTTTGAGAGATCACTTTATAATAACAGGAAGATTGTAATTTAAATAGTTAGGGGAGGTGGGTGGCTGAATTCTTTACAGAAGGCAAACTCTCCATCGAAACCTAAAAATGGCTGATGTACAATATCCTGTCTCCTCCCTTCCCACCTTTGGTGTCCTGAAAAACAAAATGAGTACTGCAGCTTCTTCAGTTAATCTTCAGGGATGGAAAATTAGCATCTTTCTCTTTTATTTAAGGAGCATGCTTCATCTCTGAGACTTTCCCAGAGACACTCTAATTGGTCATCATTCAGAGCTTTGATTTTAATAAGAAACAATGACCAGCATTTTGCAGCCAGACTAAGCAAAAAAATGCTGAAGTTTGTCTCAGCATGGATCTCAAAAAAACTGAAATAAACACTTGTGCAGGTGATCTGCAATGAATTCTGCTATTTAAATGCAAATGTGTGTACAGAACTTCGCTCTAGATTCTAGTCATCTGATATATCTTGACTTTAGTCCCTGCCTTTAAATACCTGTTTTCTTCTTCCTTTAAAAAAAAACAAAACAAAAAATAACCAAAAAAGCAAAAAACCTAACAACACCCCCCAAGTCTATACATCTAAAGTCAAGATCACCTGTGCAGAACAGGATATGTAAAAATGTGTTCTACCCTGACTAGTCCCTTACCTTATCCATATGTCCCTGAGGCCACTGGCAGCTGCTGAGACAGAGAGGAATACATAGGGGTATATACTGGCCATAACATATCAAATACAGTTACCACAGCAGCAGCCCACTTTTTCCCCCTCTGTCTCTTGTGCTAAGAATCTTGATTGTGTTTAAATATTAAAGCTGGACACATCTCAGTGTATACCCTATAGAGTCTTTCTATTGAAAACATCCCAAATCCAATAAAATTAGATGGTCCTTTTGATGTCTGTAAAGTGACTGCTCACTGAGGCAGCTGGTCTGGGAGTCCAATATCAGACTCCTATAAAGATATCTACAGAGCATTTCCAATAGTGCTGATATCTGTAGATCTCCTTGCTAGGTGTTCAATTCTGCTCACTAGCACATGTCCTTTTGTCGTGGTTTAACCTCAGCTGATAACTAAGCCCCACACAGCAGCTTGCTCACTTCACCCTGCTGGGATGGGGGAGAGAATAAGAAGAGTAAAAATGAGCTTGAGATAAGAACAGTTTAATAGGTAAAGCAAATGCTGTGTACACAAGCAAAGCAAAACAAGGAATTCATTCACCACTTCCCATCATTCAGTCATTTCCAGGACTGGAAGGCTCTGTCACACATAATGGTTACTTGAGAAGACAAATGTCATCACTTCCACTATCCTCCCACTCCTACTTCCTCCCTCAGCTTTATATATTTAGCATGACATCATATGATGTGGGATATCCCTTTGGTTGGTTTGAGTTCCAGCTGTGTCCCCTCCCAATTTCTTGTCTACTCGCTGCTGGGGTGGTGTGATGAGCAGAGAAAGCCTTGACTCTCTGTAAGCACTGCTCAGCAATAGCTAAAACATCCCTCTGTCATCAACACAGATCCAAATCATAGCCCCATACTATCTCCTATGAAGAAAATTAACTCTATCTTAACCAAAACCAGCATAGCTTTGGTTTTGTTTTTGTTTTTTAAAAGAGGATATTTAGGAGGATTTATTTGCCGTATTCCTACTTCAGTGTAGCATTGGTTTATCTTGTGTCTTAGAAAAATACCTTAAAAAAAAAAAAAGTACTTTGAGCTTACAGAAATCTATTTACATCCTAGGAAAAAATGTTGATAGTACTCTCTAAAGCAGGGATCATTTCAGCTTTACGAAGGAGTGGAAATGGTTGCTGTGTCAGCGGGGTGAAAACTCAGAAATGCCAGTATTTAGGGTTTTGCCTTAATAATGCTGTGCCACTCCCTTCTCCCTACACAAACAAATGTAAAATCAACAGCTCTCCAGGTTCTTTTCATGATCACAGACCTAAGCACTGCTGGGAAGAACAACCACCTCCAAGCCCTTTAGGATTAGGTTGACATGCAAAATAAGCTTATGTGCTTTGCTTTACAACACACACCATTTCCATGCTCTCAGATCAGGGCTGGTAAAATACCAGGACAAATTCTCAGCTCATGCAGAAATATTTATACCTCCATTTAATTTTCACATCAGGCACAGATGTTATCCATGATGATTAAAAATAGGAGTCAGAAGACAATAGAGGTTCTCAGCCAAATTAATATTGTCTGTCAGAAAGAACAGACTCTTTCAGCAGTCACCACATTAACCACTGGTCTGAGTCAGTTTTCCATTGAGTAGCAGGCACTTTTCCAATTTTCTAATACATACTATTGCCTTGGCAAAGAGTAAATGGGATGTAGTGCCAGGACACTTGTATCTAGAGAACGCTTTGACTCCTTGCTGTATTTGCAGAAATTCCAGGTACACATCATTAATCACAAAGCCTGTCCTATTCTTGAATTATTTAATACAATATTGGAGCAGTTCTGAATTATTTAAAGCAATATGCAAAAGGTTCTCTGTGACATACATGCAGAGATTATTAAGAACCTTGCTAAACAGATTTAAATTGCCAGAATCTGATATCAGCTCCCCATGTTTCACAGCCCTCACTCAGGGAGGGAAAGAAGCAGCATACCCTTGTCCAATAGCCTCCTTATTTACTCTAAAATTTACTGCAACTTTTATAAATAAGTGAAATAATTTTAATCTATCTCATCAGAAGCTGCTCAAAACATGATAGGAAAAAGAAAAGGCCCAAAGCATTGTAATTTGGTATGAGAGCAGAATGGAAAAGCCAGAAGATTTATCTAATCCTCCTGAACCATAGAAATAACATGGAAACAGATTGTTATCCAAAATGCTTTGATCTTTCTTTTTCTTTTCTTTTTTCCCCTAGAGAGATCAGGAAAGAAAGAGTAACTTTTATAATGAATCTATGATGTTTTTTTCCAGATCCATTAACAGTTGCAAACCTTCCTTGGGTCTACTTGAGCCGTTCATTCAGCTACTTATTCACACCCAGAATGGGTGGACCACTGCCAGGCTGCTCTTCCATGGGCACTATGCTCCCCAGCCTCATGAGGAGTCCCTACAAAGCTACTATCTTTGCTTTTCCCACTGAAATGGTTCTGCTCTTCACACTCATCACGAAGATGGGCTAGGAGAGACTCTTTTTACCTTAGAGAAGGGAGAAGTGTCAGTGAAGAAATTCTTAGAAGAAAGAGAGTCAGTTCCTGCATTCTTCCTCCTCCTCTTCCTCCTCTTTTGTTACAAAGTCATTTGTTAAGAAAGATGGGTACTAGCTC
Organism: Bucco capensis; assembly: GCA_013396975.1. Classification (NCBI taxonomy): domain Eukaryota; kingdom Metazoa; phylum Chordata; class Aves; order Piciformes; family Bucconidae; genus Bucco; species Bucco capensis. The sequence goes on from VWZO01010925.1 coordinate 1,024,531, forward strand.
TTTTAAAGATCCTTGATAACAGCTGCAGATAGAGTAAGGACTATATAGAAATGAATATGCCAAGTGCTGTCTCAGTTTGGCTATGCATTCAGGCACATTAGCAGGTACACTCAGGTTATTTTCTTGAAACTTCTCTTCCCAGTCAAGCAGGTAAACTGAATTTTCCTACTGAATTTTTCCTTTCAACAGCGGGAAGCTGAGATTATCCTTCAGCCACAGGAGAGCAGGAGCTGCAGCTTTATGGGCAAGTGTGCCTACCCATCCTTCAACCTGGCCCAGTAGAGACATCTGCATTAAGGAGTCACTTTCAGTATGAATATTATTACCCCTCTATTTCTAAGTAATTTATCTCTGAAAAAAAGCCTGATCAGTTTTCCCTGAAAAGTACATAGTATTTTCCCCATTGTTAACCTTAAAATATTGCAATAAAATGGTGAAGAAGGGCAGAAGAGGCATTACTGGCCTGTACTTTTTTAGCCAAGTAATCACAATGGAAGCATTCACCTTTCCACTCTTTTCAAGATGGCCATGAACCTGTTATATAGCCAAGTCTGACACACCAAGATAATATATGACAGTGAATCATCTTAGTTTATCTATTCAGCTTGCCCTATGAGTTTACAAGGGCTTAAAATCTATTTGCTTTTCACCTCGTTTAGCCTTGATTTAGAGGTATGACAGCAAATAAGTGGATGCCATACTTCAATGTCTCTCTCTCTGGAGTAAAGCATGTCACACATCGCTGCTGATGTTTCTGCCCTAGAATGTACATGGGGGTATGACTCCATGTGTACAAGGGACAATGGCAAACAGACAGCTCTGCTTGAGCCAAAGGCAGGCACAAACCAGCTGGGACCTTGCCCACTCTGCATCCAGCAGATTGGTTATTGGAGAAATAAGGGCCAGGCAGTCCCACCACACCTCCATTCTGAGTGCTTATGCAAGGCATCAGGAGGCCCTGCCTCAGCAGGAACTTGAATTTCTACATCTAGAAAAGGTACAGAATTATTCTGGGATGGAAGAGTGTATCTGGGGGACAGTTCTATGCAGTGCTTTGTGCTTCCACAGGTGTGGAACACACCCATTTTTGATTATTTCTTTTATAATATCATATAAAATAACATGCTCTCCTTCCCTTTTATTCAGATAGATTTTTCCCTGTACACTTTCCAGTTGTTCATTCAACAACACATTCCCTTTATTTCTTGTACATCCAAAATTACATCATAAAAGTCAACCAACCAGTGTCTTGTCCATACTGAAGAGAGTGTAAACCCACCACAGGTACACCTGGCTTGGTTTTTCTTTCTTTCCTTTTCCAGTTTTCCCCATAATTTTTAATTTAAACTATTTTAAAACCAGATGACAAGTTCAATGGTTGCCCCTTTATGTCTTGACAGTTGAAATTTATGAATATATTATTTTTGTTTCATGGACATCCATTCTCATCACTGTATTCCTTTGAAATCAGTTTTGTGTTTGTAAAACTTAAGAGCTATGTCCTTAGTCTTAACATCCTTATGAAGATTTTCAGATTTGTTGACTGATTCACTTATTTTAAGCTAGAGACCACAATATCCACCATAAAATTGTTTTAAGGGTCATGTAGACTTTCAAAAGCAAACATACTGCAAAATATTTTAAACTCGTATTTTCCACAGCTTCTGGATAATTTTGTCTGCTTTTTTGAAATAAATGTATTTGGTGTTTTTTTTTAATGAGACATTATTTTTCCCTCCAGAGCATTTTCTGAGGTACACACAAACAGTAATACAGAGATATCCATCTTCCCGTGCCATTATCATGGTACTTCAAGACTTCTTTGAACTTCAAGACTTCTTTGAATTATTTGTGGTGCTGTAAGGATTAGAAGGCTCTCAGTTTGTACAACAGGGTCTTTCATTTAATTCAGACAGAGCTACTGCTATTTAGTAAAAGCTTTCAGTAAAATGATGCCATCACAAAGAAGCAAAAGACTGCACAGCTATTATTGTCACTGCAAATTTTTGCATCCTGCTGCAGCTCAGGGCCTGTTATCTTTTGCAACATTACTTTCTTTGCTAAGTGAAATATTTAGGGTAAAATTCTGACATCTTATTCACATCCTGCAACAACAACTTCTTCCACTGATATCAAGAAGACTACTCAAAGGATGAAGATGTAGATAATATGTTTGAGTTAGGCAGGATCCAACCCCTCAGAATTTATCTGCATTTCTTCTCCTGCTATTCTGCTGGATGAAGCTTTATGAGAACACCCATAAACCAGCACTCTGCTTCAGCCCACAGAAAAATGCTGCTGTTACAGCGAAAGTAGGATTAAAAACAAACCTGTATCTCCTCTAAAGTAAAGGATGGAGAAACAGAAATGAAAACAATTACAAAAGAGCCACTTATTTAGTTATCAACAATCTGCAAAATGCATATGAAGCAATTATTTCATTGAAAAGTAAGGAAGGAAATTGCACTACAGTCATTTCCACAGTGTCATTCATAATAGAAAAAATTGTTAGGGTGTGAAGCCTGACAAAGTTATGGTGACCTGAAGCATTTATTTGATTCTTTATTAATAGCAAAAGCATCTTAGGATAAATATTCTAACAGATACATTTGCCTGTCTAAGCTGAGAAGCTACTATTATAGTGTTGTCCAAAGCAAATGTACCGAGAAAAAAGGCTACATAATGAACCTGTGTACACTGGCACTGCTGATGTCTCTCAAGGGCCTTTCTTTGACTTTTACAACATCTTCCTCTGCCCTTATGCCTGAATGATTTTCTCCAACAAATCACAGTAGTTTGTCTACGGGTTGTCATGTCCTGAATCCAGCCAACCTTGTAGTCTCCATGTCCTGAAAGATCAGAAATCCACTGCAGAGCTGCAGGCTTCCCATGTGCCACTCTTAGTCTGTGTGTTCTCAGGCAATTGTAGGGATCTTTTACCCTTCTGCTCTTTTCTCAGGTCAGCTGGAAGGGTGAAGAATGTGGTTCAGAGACCTGAGCAGAGAGGAGACAAGACAGCCCAGTCTGGGGAGCCATGCAATTCTGTTCTCTTGAAGATATGCTGAAAGAAATAAGCTGTGGCCCTCTTTCTCTTCATTTTTTTTTCTTTTTTTTTTCTTTTAATTTATTTATCTTTTTATTATTATTTTAATGGGGACATGTCACATTGTTAATTGAATGAGAGATAAAATTTCCAGACTCCAGCAGATAATTGGGTAGAGGCTTGCATGGTGCTGTGCTCTGTTTTGCAACATGGATGTGGCAGATGGAAAAGCTACTGTGGACCTTGCATGTCCTCCTTCAGTAGAGTGAATAGTAATGTTTTAGATACCCAGAGCAATCTCTCTTAATCTTAATTAAGGTAAGTTTAGTCTACAGGAGGGGACTGGAGGAGCTCTGATCCCTTCTGACCAGGCTGATTGCCCTGATAAACTTATACTTCCCACTTAACTGCCTGTTCTTCTCAGTGGTTTCTTCTTAAGCCTCTGATACAGCTGATGTGGTTGATGACTGTGCCTGCTAAGCCTGGTTACAATAGAAATAAATAACAGTGAGCAATGAGTATGTGGCTGAAGCCAAGAAAGCTGATGAAATTGGAAGGTTTTTTTGTGTTTAGGCATTAAAATAAGAAAGTTGGGAATGTGAATCCAGCTGCTGTCATACACTTCCAGAAACAGAGCTTGAGTTCTGTGTCGGAGGATCTTGGGGATTGTAATTAAGATCAATGACTAATCATTTTAATGAATATGGCCCCAAATCACACTGGCAAACTTTGCATGTTGTGTCTCAGTGCTTCAGTTTTCTTTATAGAAAGCAGGGAGGGTAAAACTTTCTTTTTCCAATTCTTTGTTTCTTCTTGTCCAGGAAGCATGTCAGGGCAGGACTGTGCTCAGTCAGTACCTATAATAGTAGTGAACTGGGCTAAGATACAGTGTTTAGATGAAGTTGTAATGAGAGTTATGACAACAGATTTGCTTTCAGCCTCTTAGTTAGGTGTTGCTATAAATTTAACACGAGAAAGCTATGGAGTGGAAGTGGGGCTTCTGGTTTTGATCAGAGTCCAGAAATGCAGACATGTGATAAGAACAGGTTAATTGAACTTCAGACTGTTTTGAAGAACACTTGTCCAAGTTCTGACCAATAGTTTTGTCAGTACATTTTTTTTACCTGGACTAATTCACTCATCCCTTTCTGGAAAATTTATTGTATTATGTCACTCAGCTTCAGAGAACATCAGTATTTTTCATGATCTAGGTAATAACCAGTGTTTTTATCAGTTCATCTTGTCTTTCACACAGCAAAGATGTGCATTCCCAAAATGCCAGCTGTTTACACACGTAGGTAGGTGAAATGTAGTAGAAAAGGATGTCATTTTGATGACTCTTTTTATAGCATATTCCTATCAGTGCTCATTCGAGCATCTGGGAGGGCAGTAGTAAATAATGCTTAGTGCTCCTATACCATAGTGCATGTTCAAAATGAAATTGTAGTAGTAGTAGGTTTAGAGATCTCTGAAAAAGTGAGCAGTATCAAAGGGAGAAACTTAACCCTTGACTGTGATAAATCCGTGGCAAGCCAAAAGTGTCCTCTGGGGAGTGAGTCTTTCTCGTGCATGAAAAAAAAATGCTCCTGTGAGTAGATAAAATTAGACATCTAAATGGACCCGAGGGAAATTATTGCTGGGGAAAAGGTAATTGATTAATTTCTCACGACAGATCAAACTTTATACCTGATTTGAGCAAATATCTAGAGAGAGCTCAATAAAAATTAATAGCTATTTGACTTATCTATGAGAATCAAGATACTTGCAATCCAATCTGACATTACAGAGAGCTGGAGGACTTCATGGTTTTCCTGATATTTCAGAACAGACTGAGAGTTCGGACTGGAGATGCCTTACCATCTTTTTTTCATAAGACAATGTCTAACATTGCAATTTTGAGGAAATACAGATAGTATTTGAGTCAACTTAGTTGTATACCACCTAAAAGGAACAAAGAAAGAAAATGTACCATCAATATTTTGGTTGTTTAAATGTGTTAGTATTCTGTCACAGTAAAGACCTTTCACTTGTGTTCCCTAACCCCCTTCTCCTGGCATAGGGTACTGGATGCCAGACACTGAGCCATTTCTCCCCATACCATGGAATGCAAAACTCTGGTCTAAAACTTACCCTCATACAGAAAAATGAGTAGTAAACCAGTGGAATTAAACACAACAAGTTAAATATACATTTTTGAACATAAGAGATGGAAAGATAAATAATAAAAGTCATCCCAATAATAGCAATATATAAGATACCTTATGATTCCCAGACTATATTTAGAAAGCAGTGCATTGCTGCAGTGTGCGACTGAAATATCACCCAGTGAGACTCCAGCATAATTAAGCAATGATTAATCAATACTTAACTAAAGAAATTAAGCTCAGGAGAAACAATTAATTGAAGTTAAGTGAACTTTGACAGCTCATATTAAACTAAGGCTCTAATTAACAAAAGCGTTGTGCATCCTCTAAAAGGAGGGACGTGCAGGCTTTAGGTGCTAAGGATGGGGTGAGTGATATTCTGCAGGTTTCTTGATGTAGAGTCACTGATGGAGAGCTTAATTTCAAGGCTTTGAAAGGAGAAGCTGTTTTTTTTAGAGTTCCATGATGCTCTTTGGTGACTTGAATCTAAGATCTAGCACTATCCTGGAAGTGTTCAAAAAACATGTGGATTGCAGATGAGGGTTAGTGGTGAGCATGGTAGTGTTAGGTTAATGGCTGGAGTTGGTGATCCCAGATGTCTTTTCCAACCAAATCAGTTGTATGATTCTATCTGGAGCGACAAATGCAGTGCCTCCTGGTGGAGTTTGGAGCCTGGCCTCATGTATTTCAGGCTGTATAATGCAGGACAAAGCTGCTGGGCAATTTGAGGGGGTGCAAGACTATGCCATTGCTAAACTGCACAGTGCAGAGGTGCCTTGACCTTCTGCATTACTGAAGGTCACCAAACTCTGCAGACCAATCTCCCCTGGAAGCTCTGTGACTTTTTCCTGGCTGCTGGAGCAGCAGTTCCCACAACCTCTGGGATATATTTCACCCCCTTGTTGTTCTCATACTGTTCTTTCGCTGCTATTACTCTCATGGCCTTGCCCCCTCAAAGACTCAACAGTGATTTTGTGATGGTTTCTCATGGGAAGATGATTACCCTCCATTGCTTTGATTCCATCATTCCTTGCCTTGTTGTTGCAGCTCGTCGTTCATGGTCAGGAATCCAGTGACATACCTGCAGCACTGAGCAGCACACACTGAGCCAAGTGTCTGAGCCAAGCATGCACCAGTCAGCAAGAACAGCTTCCAGCACAAGGAGCAGACAAGGGGAAGTGGGGGCTGTGTCTGTGTCCAGGTGCTGGCAGTGGGGCTGCAGTGCAGCCTCCATGGGGAGAGGCTGGGGCTGCCCTGTGCCGAGCATAGCTGGTCCCAAGTTGTTCCAAGGGCCCCACTACAGGACACAGCTGAGCCCTTCAGCCAAGCTGGGGGCACTGGGAGGGGTGGGGAAAAAGGTTTCAGAAAGGGCCAAAGGCAACACAGGCAGAACAGGAGGAAGCCAAGGGGGATATTTCCTGCAGGAGCTGGGGCCCTGGAGAACCCAGTGTGGAGCAGGTTTTCCCTGCAGGGCTGCAGTCTGGGAAAAGGAGGAGTGGCCCAGAGGGGCTGGAATGGACTGACTGTAAGGGAGTTTTCTCTTTCTCCTTTCTCTCCTCTTGTGTTTTTATATTTCCCCTCAAAACTAACATTCACTTCTATGGATGATGAACTCCATCAGCTATGGACCCAGCTCATAACCCTTTGTGCTTGTGAACTTGTGTCAATATCTTTTGTGCAAACTTTTGTCATGATATCACAGAATTTGGAAAGCTGTTCTAACCTTCATGAAGATTAATTTATTATCTGGGAGACAAACCTGGTGGAAGGAAAGAGAAGAATGCAGAGAAGAGAGGAGTTCTAAGCTACCACTGTTGCCTCCTGGCTCTCAGGGACTGAAATGGCAAGGATTCCATTTAAAGTAGCCAAGCCATATCCAAGCTGATGATGAATTTTGGGCTCTGGACCCAAATCCCATCAATCCAAACACTAAGTCTTTTTCTAACCCATTTCATTGCTAGTGAAGCGTGCCAGGGAATCATCACATAAACAGTTTAAGAGGCAGGAGAGATGCATGGAGGCTGTATTTTTCCACTTTGGGCTGAGTTGCAGGCATCCATCTCTTCCACCTGCCCAACCCCAAGAAGATGTTTGTCTACAACCTTGAAGACAACCCCTGATACTAAAGGTCATGATGCCCAGCAAGAGAAGCAGCACAGAGCATTATAAAGGAGCAGAGAGATGTATCCTTGGGCTCTTGTATAGTACAGGAATGAGGGTTAGAGTCTGGTCTTGGCTCCCCCTTACCTGAAGGACCTATCTCTCTACAGAGCAGGAAGTTACTGTTGTTAGAGGCACTAGACAGTGCCCAAGTCTGGAGGGGTGGGGGGGGGAACACAGAACAAAAAGAGAGAGATATGCTTGGCTAATGGCTTAATTGCTCTGTTAATTGCTTTGCCTCTGGTGTTTCTATCCCTGAGGAGAAATGGCCTGAGGGTTATCCCAGCTGGTACTAGCTCCCCTCAGTGATGAGCAATTATCTCCCAGGCAGTGACTGCCAAATGTGGATGTCACAAGCTAGCTCCATTCAAAATGATGGATGGGCAGGAAGCTCAACTTCATCTCTGGAATTAGCACTCAAATTAGGAGCTGACATAGCCTGATCTGTGTGTATTTGGCCTAACTTTGCAGTAGTGCAAATGTTGAGGACTATCAAACCAAAGGTTCAGGTCAGGAGCCTGTCTAAAAGCCCTGTTGGACATTTACAAGTCTGGGTTTTGTCTTGTGGAGGCCTTTACAAGATTGCTGTGGCCACAGAAGTATTTTGGGTGCTCTGCACAGAGGTGGCAGCATTTCTCCACTCTAACTGACCAAACCTGGGCTCATCTAATCCACTGTGTCCCATGTTCCAGGGGGACAGAGGAGCATTTGGATCCAGGTTACACATGGCTGGTAAAGGTAAGGTAATGGTCTGCTGCTTTGAAGCCAGTAAGGAGGAAGAGCAAACTGAGAACTTGCACTGGTTTCACTCTTTGAACAGCTGTACAGCAATACCTTGGAGCTCCAGTTGTGCCAAAGTCCCCGTTCTGGGCAGCACCTGCACCCTGGGGAAGGAAGAGGTTTACCCTGCAGGAAATTCCAAATCCTAATGAGATGAAGGAAGAAAGCAATATAAACTAAAGTATATAATCAAAGTATAAACCAAACCACTCCCTGACAAAAATACAAGGGGTGAAGTGACTTTCCTGTGGACATACAGTAAGGCAGGAGCAGGATGAGGACACACACCCATGATGTTCCCATTAAAGCACATTGCCTCAGCAATAAGAGTGCCTGACTATGTGTATGCTGTGTAAAGTGCATGTGGGTGAGTTTTCCCAAGCAGCTATATAAGTGTGTAAATGTGCATTATTGCTGTGCTCCTGACTGCCATATTTCCTCTTCTTTATTCAACAAGTGGTGGGAGCTGCCTGTGGCTCATCAATTAAACCCAAGAGTGATGATTTCCAGAGGTATTGCTACTTAGTGAAAGAAATTCATCCTTAGGCTAAAGGACAAAGCACAAGGCCTAAGTGTTATTTAAATGGCTCATAAAGATTGTGCTGCCTTTTTAGCCAGAATGAAAATCACCCTTTGCTAACATAGGAAATAACCTGCTTTCCTCTGCCTTTCCCAGTCTTTTCATGATGATGAATCTCTTTCCTCTTGCTTCACATTATTTCTGTAAATGAGAATGTGCTGTAACATTGCTGAGGTTCGGCTAATTAAATCAGCTCTTTCTTATCTCATTGATCTGCATTTTAAAGCTGAACTGATTAAGGATAGGAGACTATATTTGATTAGAAATATGTTTTTGCTGGTTAGTTACATCAAAGGGTAGATTACAGGAGAGCAGAGGAGCTGAACTCACGTAGTTGCTGGTTGTTAAAAGGAAAGAAAATGTGAAATAAAAAACAACCCCCAAGATGCATTTCTTTCCCATATTTTTTCATAGCAAATGACAATACCTTTATTTTATCTTCTAGAAAAATTCAATAAAAGGTACATGAAACTATGATGCAGATAAACCATTTTCATACGCTGTGCAACTGCTTTACCCAACATCAAGCAGAAAGCTCACTAAACCAGCAACTGCTCCCTGTTTTCATGTGTGAATCATTCAACATCCAGGACCAAACCTTACTTGGGCTGACAGCCAGAGCAAAGGCTCAGAGCAGGGCCCCAGGTTGGTCCTCTGTGGGGACAAAATACTGTGCAGATTTTGTGGCATTTCTAACTGGCATGTCTCAATATATTATCAAAGTGCATATAATGCCTGATGTAATTAACTGACCAAGTCCCTCATTAAGCAAATGTTTTGACAGCTCCGAGGATGCTTTATCATCAGCTCAGAGAGGGATTTCCCAGGAGGAGTTAGGGAAAAGGACAGAACTCCCAACTTCATTCCTTTTCCTGAATTTGCCAGGAAGACTCTATGCCATATTTTGCACCATAAATTTGAAGATGGCAAGGAAACCACCTCTTATGTGACTTCCTCTTCTAGGCCACCATGCAACCACCAGAAGAGCTCCTAATTTCTCCTTAGTAAGGATGGGACTGATCTAGTGACTGCATTTTTGTGTACCACTGTTGAACCATATGAGAAGATGCATCAGAGCCTCTTAGATCTTCCTCCTCCAGACCACTCAAGAGTGAGGCTGTGCTGCACTTCTTAGAGTGACTGCAGGGAGCTTTCACCTCTCTGTTACCTTGGTACCATACATCCTCATACATACTGCTCAGTTATTCCTCTTCACTCTTTCATCTCAGGATTCATCTCTGCTCCTGACCTGAACTAAAATGGTAGCTAGTAGAAGCAGTTTGTTGCATTTGTTCCCTGCAGAAAACATCCTGATGATGGTTTAGTGACTCATTTTGTCAGTGGCTTAAACAGCTTCTTAGGAACAGCTTGTGGTAAGTGGGTGTCAGGATACTTACATTTATTGTTTGGCTCTGAGGTCAAGCAATCAGAACAGGAGTTACAGACAGCAGAGACAATCCCTTAGAACTGGCATGTTCATTTGGAAAGATGGCATAGACTCCAGAACATGGGCTAGGAGGAGATGTGAGTTTTACTTATGGAGTAATACTATGCCATGTTATGCTTTATTAATTACATTTAATAGGCAAGTAGGGAGGAACAGAAGACTAAAGAAATTTTATATTTCAGCTTCCTGAAGAAAGAGACTATAGTTGGGAATAAGACATAGATAACAACATTAACTGTTGTCCCTAGACCTGCCCAGTGCACTCTTCTGAATACCAAAAGCAACTGCATGAATGAATTTCTCTCTCTAACTGCATCCCTCCCTTCCCCCATTTTACTTGAAACGTTGATGTGAGAGGATTGCAAATATGCAAGTGTGTAGGAACACAGCAAGTTTCATGCTGGATAGATACATCCATGTGCCAACTTATTTATGTCTTCAGCAAATTTTACCTAGATGGATGAACTCGTTTACATGAATGTCAATCAAAAGCTTAGGACATGAAGGCAGTGCTGCTGGTTCAAAAAGCCTCTCTGATGAGTGTGAAAGGGAACTACCCTGGAGGTGCTGGTAATCAGTAAGGCATTATCATACATACTAGGGCTATGTTCCTATACCTTTTCTGGGGCACTGTATGGACAGCAGTGCCTGTTCCACTGTGGCTGGACAGAGCCTGTGCTCTCAGCAGCTATCTGTATGATCACAGTTACTCCCAGACACTCAAGAGTGAAGGGCTCATGCCTCATGTGAGAACACAGCATTGCAATGCAGGCTAGTGCCCTTCCCTACTGAAGGACCTCCAGCCACTGCAGGTCTGATTCCACTTTGTCCCAATCCTTGCACATGCACTACCTTCTACCTTTGCCTCTTGTTAAGAGAGCTTTTCATATTTGGGTGAGCTGACTGAGCCAGTCTGAGATACAGAAAGCAAACAGTGATTGTATCTCAGGAGCCTCTATCAAGCCTTAAGGATGAACAAACTGTGGTAGCAAGCAAAGAAGAAACTGTTGTGCATGTTCTCCTCATCTCAAATCCCTCATGACTGTCTGTTTCAGGGACAGTATCTGTAAGGAACAGCTAGCAATGGTAAATGGTTATGAGAAACTGGAACTTGCTGTTTTGTCCTTTAATGTATTTAGTTCTTAAATTGACTTCAGAAGAAAACAAATATTTAAGATCTCATTGAAATAGGAGATGATGCTTTTCAGTTTAGCTAATCTTCCTCAAAGGGTTGTATGAGGATTAAAAGCTAACAATACTCTTTCTTAATGTATGGTCTCATTACTACCAGTCCTACTGTAACTGAAATATCACACTTTTTACATTTGCTGGGATAAAATACAGCGCAACAATTTGTGGCTGCTTTAACAATCTGAGAAACGGAAATTGCAAAAATCAGCAGCTAACACTGCACATCAGATAAAATAAGCAATAAATTCAGAGTGAAACCATTTAAATGGCAAGCAAAGCGCACTGTAAAGAAAACCTGGGGGAGTAAAAGAAAAGTCTTTCAACTCCTGTGAGTGATAATGGGGTTTAAAGTCTTAATAGTGACACACTGGCCAACAGGGCAACAGCCCTTGAAAGCATAGGTCAGCTTTCCACCTGTCTAACAGCATTTGTCCAGCCAAATCTTGTCCTTTATTTTCCTGGTGTTGTAAAGCAGATGAGGGACAAGAAGCTGGCTGAAGAGTGCAGTGCCCAGATTTTCAAAGACCATATGTTGTTTAATGTTCAGCTGGAAATCTGTGTGTGGATCTAAGCGTGCCTGAGCTGCTACTTTAACAATTGCTCTGGTCGTTGTATTTGCCCAAAAAGAGGTCAACCCAAGGGTTGTGTTGGACTCTGAAGTCAATTAGAATAACATTAGAACAGATTTTGTTTATTATTGTAGTTATTTAAAGTATTTTTGAGGTTTTTTTCCAGCCTATCAGGCTATCTAAATTGTGACGAGGGATGTTACTTATCAGCCAGAGGCTTTTGAGGGAACAGAGGCTGACTGATTAGGTGTAACTTCTCATTTTCTGATGAATACTTCTGAACAAAAAGTAATTTAGGTGTGTGGTTAATGATAGTCTTGAAAGACACAAGGAGAAAATATGGGGAAATTTTGAATTTTATTAGGGTTGTAGATTCAAACATAGGAGATTGGAAATCAGCTGGAAGGGTGGGTAGAGGGTGCTTTAAAAATAATATAAATGTTATAAAATAAGCCCCAGTTGCTTTGCTTTTTATAAGGCATCTTTAATGTACTGTAATAAAAAATCCTGCTTCAACTTGTTTAGGAAGTAGCAAAATCAGGTGTGAAATGAGTTTTGTGTTCAGTGGAAGTCTGAGGTTCCAAGAACTGACCTTCACTAAGACAAAATTAACAATGTGCAAAACTTCACACAGAAACCACAGAGGAAAAACACAGACAGAACTAAGATTTCTCTCTGGAATAGGAAGCCTAGGTTCCAAATACCAACTTTATCTTCAGGAGAAGGACTGAGACTCCCCAGATCAGAGCAATTTCTTCTGCTGTATTCTTCAAGGAAACCTGATTGCTGCCATCACAGACTTTTGCTTTTGACTAATTATATTTTTATCAAGGAATTATAGTTATTCTTGTTGCCTGTGTTGATTCTGAGCAGGGTGGCAGGGGATGTGAGTAATGGTGACATAGCATCACCACAGTAGCCCTCATGAGGATACTGCCAGTGGGTCACACAAATAAACATCTGCTGACCACACAAAAGTGGGAGGTATGATCAGTTCAGAGAAGGCTGAAATAGTGTAGAGGGATCCTGAAATGATCATGAGTGCTTCAGAAGCACCAGTGGAATGAAATTTAGCAGTTCAAGATGCAAAGTGACGTGCTTTGGGTCCATATGGAATTCTGCAATGGCTGGGGACATGACTTGGCAGAAGAAAGAGGTAGATTGATCACAGGAAAACTGTGAGTCAAAGCATAAGTATATTGTATCAAGGAAGATACTTCCACAAGGGAAGAGTAAAGGATTAAATATCCCTGTACTAGACTGGAAACTTATCTGGAATACTGACTGCCATGCTAGTGATGCTTCTGCACGAACCACGCAGTTGAACTGAGTAAGATCCAGTGAAAAACTATTAGTTAAGAAGAGCCATAAAGTATCAGACCATAGGCATATGTAGTGCAATAGCCTGTCTCTGATGGTGACCAAAAGTAAAAGCTTAACAAAGAGTGTAAGATAGTAGAAGCATATGTATTAGTTCCCCCAAACAGTCAATCTTCACTAAACTTCAAGTTAAAGGCTTGCTGAGCAAAGGATATTATTTTTGCATTTAATATCTTCAGGCAACTTTTTCCTCTATTGGATTTCTCCTCATACCTTCTTTTGTTCACTTTGCTTACAGTTTGCTTTCTGAACCAACGTGAACTTTACTTCTACAGTCACAAGATATGGGAAACCTTTCACCTTCTGCTTCTTTAGTAATTGATCTAAATTATTTCCTCTGATGTGACTAATTCTTTTTTATAAGACGACGATGAACAATCATTCCCTCTTCATTACTTTCTCCCTAACAATGATCTGGGAGATGCAGATGCCCATCTTACACCAGTATAGCTGGGCTTGTTAATTTTAACACAATTAAGGATGAGAGAATGTGACTGTGATCTATGAATAGGCATTGGGCTACATGCTACAGAAGAGCAGGAGTGTTTTCACCTACAGAAAAAATTTGTGCAGGCAATGAAGGAATATTGAGACTAAGTTTATGTTGAAAAGTGGAAGAAAGCTTTTAGCCTACAGGACAATGAGACTCTGGGATACTCCTATGGTCACAGATTGGCTTCGCTATAGTGATAAGTTATAATTGTACAAATGGATCTATAACTTTTGAAGAAAACAGCCTGACTCTACCTAGGAGCCTAAGATGCATCAGGCATGTTAGATTTGCACAAATGGAAATCATAGAATCCTAGAATGGCCAGGTTGGAAGGGACCCTAAAGATCATCTAGTTCCAACCTCCCCACACTGAGCAGGGATGCCAATCACTAGAGCAGGTCACCCAGGGCCACATCCAGCCTGGCCTTGAACACTGCCAGGGATGGGGCATCCACAACCTCTCTGGGCAACCTGTGCCAGTGTCTAACCACTCTCTGGGTAAAGAACTTCCTCATAATCTCCAATCTAAATTTCTCCTCCTTCAGCTTACAACCATTCCCCCTTGTCCTATCACAGTCTGACTGCTTAAAAAGTCTCTCCCCTTCTGTTTTATAATCCCCCTTTAGGTACTGGAAAACTGCTATAAGATCCCCTCAAAGCCTTCTCTTTTCCAGGCTGAACAACCCCAACTGTCTCAGCCTGTCTTCATAGGGGAGGTTCTCCAGTCCTTTAATCATCTTTGTGGCCTCTTCTGGACTCACTCCAATAGAAATGATGTGGCTAGCATCACTTCTGGTTACCTTTGAGTCTCATCTGAATACTTTTGACCCATTTATAAGAGGATCAAGCAAGGCCTTCTGCTCATGTCTGCAGAGATACTTGAATGAATGACCCAGATGCTTTAATCACTCAGACACTTAAACACTCAGAATCCTGAATGATTTAAAGATAGATGATACAACTAATTAATGAAAAATATCATATAGCATGATGGAAGATGACCCCACTTGATGAGTTGGGAAGGATTTCCCCATTCCCAGCCCTGTTTTGAGGAATGAAAAAGTAATTTTAAGTACCCACTCAATCTCTGTCACTGCAGGACTGTAATTTAACACTGTATCTCCCCCCACAACATTTTATCTCCTTTAGCTCTAAAACCTCCTCTGATAAAGTTTTGTCTCAACACTTCCCCCAGAGGACTCTGCTCTCCTGTCTAATAAATTTCACAGTTAGCAAGTTTTCTTTGATGCTTTGTCACTCACAGCCACATAAGAATGGATAAGGAGCTGGCTTCAGACATTAGAGATGAAGGGTAGTTATGTACATGGAAACAGTCCCAAAAGGAGTGAAATGCAGGACTACTGCAAATATCAGCAGCATGGTTCTCTTTGCTCACCTTATATAGCAGGGATCTAGCAAGAAATGTGAAGGTGTGAATTTCAGCCAGATTTGCAGCCTCAAATAGCAAAATCTTCTGCTTCTCCACAAAACAAATATAGAAGGATGTCCACTGTGAGAGTTTTCTCACAGGTAGGCGTCAGCCCACAGGTAAAAACAGTGAATAGTTCCCCAAAGTGGGGAGGAAGTCTTTCATCCTCTGACCTACAGAAATTGAAGCAGGGCCACCAGTTTATTGCACTGTTGACATTTGACACGGATCAAAGGGAAACACTTGGTTGTTATTGATATGGGTTCTTTTGTAGATGGCAATGGAAGATTTCCTTTCCCATTACCAGTCACCGAAATCACCCTGTCACCTGCCAGTGGCTTTAAAAACAATGTCATGGAAGGTGATTTTGGCTGAGATGTCATCTATAAAATATTTATTATAATGAGATATATGGGTTTCAGTCACTTAGCGTACCTTGCAGTAGCTGCTAGATGGGTTAAAGACCAAATTACTCAATCCTAATGGCATACACAGTTCTTGCACAGTATTTTTATTGCTAATTACTTGGTGGCATTATATTCATATAAAATAAGACCAATATGGACATGGCTTTTTGGGTAGCCAGTTTGAACCTTCCCTGTGTAGCTCTTTACCTTGTCAGGAGAGGTGAATCAGTAGTAGAAACAAGATCTAAACTGGAGCTAGTGTGTTTAATTACCCTTGAAAAATGGAAAGGTCAAAACAGGACAGGACTGACAAAGTCAATTCAGCCTCTGGATAGAGTCCAAGCTTCAGTCCTAACTGTCATCTTCTTTTTTTATTCTTCTAGAGGAATCTACCCATAAGTGTAGTTGTAAGTAGATATTCACACCACACATTTTTCTGCTTTCTCTTTTTTCTCCTTCTGTCATCTTTTCTCCTTCTGTCTTTTTTTCTCTCATGCATTCCCTCTTTCTTCTTCCCTCTCCCCCCTCTCATCCTCTCTTGCTTTTTTTCTTCCAAGAACTTAGAATTTTCCCTTTTTCCTCTCCTTCCTTTTCCTTTTCCTCCTTCCTTTTCCTTTTCCTTTCCTTTCCTCACACAGATAATATATATGGATACACACATATGTACAACTTATATATACATGGTAACACTTTGTGTATGGACACTTAGTGCATAAATATACACACAGAAAGGCACATTGGTAGAATCAATGAAAATGTCTCTCAACAGCACTGGAGTTTAGCTGATCGTTAATCACAAACCTCTGCTATCTTTTTATCTCAAGTCAAAGATTCTCTGCCTCCTTTTTAGCAATCAATGCACTGGGACCATCTCACAAAGCCCATAGATTTTTATTCTAAAGATCTGACAGGACAATAACCATATGATTCTGACTCATGTAAGAGGCTTTGGGATAGCATATGTAAGACTGCTTGTACTATATCTATAATTCATTTGCAGCAGGGTCTCTTGGGGCAGCAGGGGGGACCATGACAGCTGTCTAACAACCCACAGTTACAACAAAAAGTAGAGGGAGCTACACTTCAGTTCAGTAAAGGTTGTGGTCTCTGGGCCAGGTAATCTGGACTAACATTCCTATATTTGTGAGAAATGTTGAGGGATTTTTAATGGCTATAACATCCTTTACAACTCAGTCAAAAATACAATATCCATAATAACAAAATGGAGTTACAGTGTTCTTACAACTATACACTACTGTAGATGTACAAAAGAAAACGTTAGTGTAGAGGAGTAATATAATTTATTAGACCAACAGAAACACCTGGGAAAAAATCAAAGAAGCTTTAGTGCACAAAGGTCTTTCTGCAGCCCTCAAACAAAGGAAATATATGTAAAGCTAGGTAGGGCTAGGTGTAATTGCTCAGACTTCAATCTGTATGTATCTGTATGGCTAGGCTTCGCAAACGAAGATCCAGGGAGGGCTCCATCCACTCTCCTCATCAGTGCCTTTTCCAAGTGCGCTGATAAAAAGAGGATAGCAGATAGCACCCTCGAGCCTGCGCTATGGATTTTTTTTAGGTGAGACACAGCATGTGCAGAGCTGGACCCACCCTTTAGTCCTAAGGTTCATCTGCCAGGGACTAGCAAGCTTGGACACTTGAAGTGTCCTTCTCTTGGATGGAAGGCCTTACAGGGCTAAACGAGCTCCATCTGCCCAGGTTTGGAATCAGAGTTGTCCTTCTCCTAGGATTACTGCCAGAAGGCTAATCAGCACATCTTACCCATCCAAGGATTCTAGGAACATGGGTATCACTCCCCACACTTTCCCGTGGGCAATGAGTTTAATGCTCCCTCTGCTGTCGGCACAGTTATCGCACCAGGGGCCACAGCAGACCCCAAGTGATTTTCAGACTGTGCCTGATCAGAGTTTAATATTATCAGGTTAATTATTTGAGAGAAAAGGTGGTTGATGAAAGTAAGCTCCTATGGGAGAGAGAGGGATGGGTTATTACTGCCCTGGTAAGAGTGTGGGCAGCAGGATGTGGTACAGATAAAAATGGCAGTGCTGAACCATGTCCAGTGAGTAAATACAAAGGTGTAGCTCAAGCTAAGATATTTCCGCAACATATTGCCCCAACTGCTCTTTCCTAACTCTGTGTCCTCTAATTCCCACAGATACAACCCTTTTGGAGGATGAGTTCTTTCTTCTTCTTTTATTTTAAATACTGATCTTTTCAGCTTTCTAATTCATGAGCAGAGAGCAGAAAACACCAGCCTTAAGTTGCAAGATACTGTGAAACTTCTACATGGAATGAGTATTGCTGCATCTATGGCTAGTCAACAAATCATTCAATTTTTCTGTTGTCAGCAACATTGGAACCCACTTGAGGGAGCTGGGAAATCAATTGTACTGAGGCTGACTCTTTCAAACAAAATGAATAAAAAAAAAAGAAAGATTGTTAAGATAAACTATAGTCCTTCTGACTATTCCAAGATTATTTGCCCCCTCCCCTTAATCAAGACTGGCAAACATTCCTTAAAAATGACACATTTTTGAGTGATAAATGTTTAGAAAGGACAGAAAAAGATTTAGGGAAATTTTTCTTAGCATTCTGTCATGATAAAAAATGAATTTTCATTGAAAAGTGATGACAAAGGTTAGAAAAGATTTAATGAAATGAGAAGCCAAATTCTCAGTGGTTGTTTCTTTTTTTCTTTTTTTTTTTTTTCCATAAAACTGAGTTAGTCAATTTTGGGGTGCCTTTGTGGAGCTATAATCAGAGAACTCTGTTACCCGAAAGGCCTCTTTTTCCTTTCAAACGTCTTACTTCTTAACAAACAAAGTATCTGAAGATGACACTGAACCAACACGATCAAAGTTCTATATATCAGACTTCAGATGAAGTCTATCTGGTCCTTTGAGTGGTGGATTCTTTTCTCCAGTCTTCAGTAGACACTGGCCAAAGGCTGTGTGTGTCTTTCTGAAAGACATGCTCAATATCATCAGTGCTTATTTCCTGTTGTGTTGGCCAAGTGTCCTGTTCTGGAAGTAAAGAGGGGCCCAAAACAATGTCTCCTCCTCTGCTTCAAGGCTGGGTGGGTGTATGCACACATCATAGAGTGCCTGTGAGATGCAGAGAACCCAGCACTTCCCTACCGTGTGACTAGTCAGTGTGCTGTTCTTTGGATACACATGGGTAGACAGTAGTTCTGAAACTGAAATGAGTCAAAGGCTCACCAAAGTGAGGCATTAAGTCAACCTCAGGCAAAACAAGACCTTCTATTTTTCAAATGGACCCCCTCAATGTTATGTTAGAGTGACTCACTGTGTTTCTGCAAGTTAGCTGAATGGATATAGCTGACCCTGCACTGACTGCAAGGTAAACTGCTTTGACACTTATGGTGGTTAAACTTGGGTTTCTCCTTTTTGTTGGTCTTGGTCTGCACACAGTCAGTTATGGGAGTTTAGCTGACACACCATAATCCATTAAAGCCCTGTAAAGTAGATCATATTCTTCTATCCAAGGAGGAAGAAAATGAAACATAAGCTCGGTGCTCTGCAACAGTAAAAAAGATATGGGGAAGAACAGGGAGCAACAGGGCATGTTTTTAGATGAGTGCAAAAGTACCACGAGCTTCCAGAGATTTGATGCAGTATTTGGTTTTTTTATCCTCGCAGAGGATGCAGTATAACTTGAAAATATTACACATAAGATCTAAATCATGAAATAGCTTCCACAGAAGAGGAAATGACCTAGGCTATGAATCACCAGCTTAGAAAAGATACAGATGCAGGGGTGGTAAGAGAGAAGACAGATGGGGCTAGGTGGGCTAGGTGGACCTTTGAATTTAGGCCCTAGGGGTGCTTGTACAATATTAGTAGCCACACTGAACACTTATTTTCTATGGATGACTTCTGGATCATAGCCATGAAACTGAGAGCTTCGTGGTACTTTTCTGACCTCTACCTTGAGTCTTTTACAAGTTTTCCACTTGCTTTTGCTTGACCCCAGGGAAACTGATGGTTCTCTGCCAAGCTTAGTCAACAGCATGTGCAAGGACAACATCCTCAAGACAACATGACCAGAGTAAGACTTCTCCATAAAGAAGAGGAGGATGCTTTATTAAAAGGTCTTTTCTGCATTTAAGAGGTTAATAAATATTCACTGAGACTCATCAATGTCATGACTAAAACCAAACAGGAAAATGGCAATCTCTTTCTCTTTTGTAAAGGAACTTGTTGAAATAACTGCCTAAGTCTGCCCTCTGTTTACTAAAACGGCTTCGGAAATCTCTAAATCCATTTATCCTGAGGATTATCATCATCTGGTTTCCAGACAACATTCTCATTTCCTCCAGTGAGGTTTTATGATACCTTAGGCCATTAGCTGTGGTATTGATCTTTCCTTAATACATGAGATTTCCTACAGCAAAGGCAGCTCTGCATCTAAAAACCCCCAGACAAACTTGTTTTATCTGAATAGCCAGAATAGCATTTTGTTAGAGACAAAATTTAACATTCTTTGGCTTTTGTTTATAGTAAATGTATCAGGGTAGGCTCTGAGTACATCCTCCATGGAATAGACTGAACCTGTTATCAGCCACTTGGGGAAATTCTGTTCCAGAGACAAAAGCTTGTGACATGCCAGTCCTTCAGCTGCTTGACTGAAAGAGATAATGGGCAGCATTTGGAAGTGCAGCCTTTGAGACTTTACCTAGCCCTCCCTAACCCAAAATCCACCCTTTTGACAAATCCTATGCAGTGTTCCACAGAAAATTAGCAACCAGATCCCTTACAATTCATCCTACATCACCTAATGTGGCTAGTCAGGATAATACCTTTGTAAGAGAAACGGAAGGAAGAAACCTTAAGCAAAGGACTGACAAAAGAAAACAGCATATCTTTACTTCTTGTTGTCTGCTTTTCAGTCCTGTTTCCTGTTTTGTCTTCAACTTACTAGGTAATGTTGGAAGTCCACCATTACTCCCCCATTTAAGTAAGAAGTTAAGGAAGAACCTGGAAAAGGAGGCCAGAGCATTTGGACCATTAATGGCTTGGACAGGTGGAAATCTGTTGCTGCTTCTTCTGAACTAATTTAAGCTTTTTTGAAAAGCTTAGGTTTCCTAGAAAATGTTTTTCCTGTAGCTGTAATCCCAGAGGCAGAGAACAAAGTTAAATTCATTAATCTTAACTACTAGGATGAACTAATTTCCTTTCTGTTCTGTCAGAATCTGTATATAAACAAGGCTTGTGTTCCCCACCCCAAAACCATGGCCTTTAGCAAGTGTCTCTCTATGCTAAACTTGTCACCCAGCCCCATATTGAGTTAATGGGAGGAGGGAACTCCTACAAGCATTACAAAAAAAGAAAGACTTCAAATACTTATCATGGGAGAGTAAAAAAAAAATTGCAAGAATTTGCTTCCTGCTACTTTGGACTTCTTTTGGTGCTTGAAGCATAATGTTCAGCAGTTACAAAGAAGTATGATTTAAAATTTCTGTAAAAACATCAGAAGAGCCCTTTAATGTATAAAAGTCTTCATTAACACTGAGAAGAAGTCATTATGGCCAAAAAATTCAAATTCAGGTGCCTTAAGTAAGAATAAGTACATACTTTATCAATTTTTCAGTATAACTGAGCACCTGCAAATAACATTTAAGATGAGTTCATTACAGGAACCTAAATATGGATTAAAGGATTAGTTTCAGACATTGAATTGTAAAAAGTTTCTCTTATGTAACTTAATCAGGGTCACATGGCAAGATGTTGGATTTCTCTTTACGTGTAGAATCACAAACCTTCTTAAATAGGAGGCAGCATACAGCAGAGGTTCCAGGTTTGTCTTCCTTGTTTAGCACAAACTGCTTCTTCTAAGAACTCAACAGAGAATGAAAAAAATAGGACTTCTTCTTTCTTAAGTTTCTTTCTCAATTGTGTTAACAATTAGGAGTGATCTTGCAGTGTAACAAAACAAAACCCCAACAAAAACCAAAATCCTCAAACAAAACAGTTATTTTTGGCCATAGATAGAGATACAATACATAAACACCTCCACCAGTTGATGACATTATCATGTTTAGTTGCTATTTTGCCCTCTGAATTTGTAACTCTGTTTTCTTTTTCCATTTCTGCAAGTCCTTCAACTCTGGCAGCAAAATGAGTTTAGTGAACACTCCCTAACTCAAACACTAAAAATAGGTGATTAGAGTTATTTTAACTAGATTCAGCTGAAAGGGATATAACACTGCTGAAATGGGGGTGGAGTGCAAGTAATTTTTGGCTAAGAACAGGAACAGCTTCAACATATAGAAGAGAAAAATTGGAAGAGGATACTAGTTTTATGAGCTGAACATACTGAGTTCAGCCTTCAAACTAATTACCCTGAGATAAAGCAAGTGGGTTTTAACTTCTCTTTAAATAGTGAAGATGATCTGGTAGATGTCACAGCAAACAGGTCCAGCACTAGAGCTCAGCCAAACAAGCAATGTGCTTGCACATGCAGTTTCACGTGGCAAAACACATATTAAGCAAATAATTATGCTTTTCTTAATCACAAATTTCTGACTTCCCTTTCCTTCTCCCAGCGCCAGTAGAAACTCTGCATTTTTAGATCTAGTTATACACAATATCAGCCAGGGTCAAAGATCTTCCTTTGCTCTTACTTTGAGCCCTCTTGCAAAACAGGAGCTGCACAAAATGTCAGCTCACTTGTGGCCTGTGCAGGCTGTACTCGAGCAGCACTTCAAAGAGGCAGCTCAGGGGAAATTTGCTCTCAGCTCACCGTGGGAGCCTATGTGATTCACAGAGCCCCCATTGGCACTGGTGACAGCTACATGGCCAGAGCCATGCCTGACTCTGTATGGGGAATAAGGCTCTAAGCTTTCACACAAGTTAAGTCTTCCTAGGCAAAGTTTGGGTACTTATTATAAAATCAAAGCAACTCGTATCCCCTTTCTTCATCAAATAATAGAATAAAGAGGCTGGAGTGACAAATGTGTTCACTAAGACATTCCCTGTCAGAGTTGCTGGCTCCTGGCATTAAGTTATCTGTTGAAATACTACAGCAGAACCCCACACATTCTTCTTGTAACAGCCTAGAACAAACATCTTCATAATTAGTACAGTGCAAATCTGAAGACATGGGGTAGAATCATGTTCCTTTGAAATCTATGATTCCATTAAGATAAAATATTTATAGAAATTAGATGTGCTAATGAGAATTTGTTTTGGAGAAAACTGATAAAATGCCAAAGATATCAAGGCACAATTTACTCTCTTTTTTGGAAACAAAATTTCCAAAAGGAAATATTTTTGGAAGAAAAGGAGTGAATTAAAATAACACAAGACACATAATAAAAATGACAAAAAAAAATTTTCATTTTCTGGCTAAAAAGGAGTTTTTGGATCACCTCAAAGCATTCTGCTTTGAAATTTCTTTCAGTGAGGATAACTACTTTTTTACTTTGCATCTGAAATAAATTTTATTACTAAAATTCCTCAGATACAAGAACTATTCCCTTAACACAGACCTATGGAGATCTATGTTGCATGGATATGGGAAGTAGTCCTGTGGTGGCTGCAAAAGAAGGATTATTTCTGGTGGATAAACTCTAGTTTCTTTGGTGCTCCTCTGTGGTTAGGGACCCAGAGTGATGAGTGGAGATGACTTACCTTGAAAAGCTGATGAGGTTATAACTGTCAGTTTTCTTCCTCCTTCCTCCCTCCTTCTTCTGCCCTGCTTTACCCTCATTCCACTCATTAATATCCAAACTACTTTTCAAACATGTCCAGGACTACAGGGCCAAATATTAAGGAAAGTAAGGCTGGCAATGAGTTTGTGTAAAATGTCATGTTGATGGCTGCAGTGGTGAGGAAGCTGAATGGATGAGCAGCTCAGATGTCTTGCTGTGAAGGGCAGAGGGGGTGCCAGAGGCAGGACTTTGTCTATTGGTATCTTCATTGCCAGATTTCAGAACTGCACATAAAAATGCAAACCCTGATGCTGCCACTGGCAACTTCTTGGAGTTGATCAGATTCACACCAGGCTACAATACACTGAAGAAAAGCTTTGAAGAGAAGGGAATGATGGTCTTGTATGAAATAGTATCAAATCAGGTATGGTTTGGAAACAAGATCTATAAACAAGGTGTAAATTTCAGTAGCTACAGTAGAAAAAATGATGCAATGAAAGAAAATGGTCACTAAGGAGTTATCTATGGATCCTGTATGGCTTATGTCCATTCTGTTTGGAGCAAACTAGGACTGAAGTCTGCTTAGAGAGCCAGAGCAAAACCATAGAGAATGGCACTGAGGGCAGCAAATGGAAATACCCACCTATTTTAGTGTCTTTATACTACCAAAATGCAAGTCACAAACTTCTCTATGTATTGGTTTTGCTGGCTGTGAAATATGCAGTAAAACAAAGCCAAGTGTGGCTGCAGCATTATGGAAGTACCTCTGAGACAGGAGCTTGCACACATCAGGGAGTGTGGGTTGTCCAGGGTTTGTAAGAGCACAGCTGTTGAAAACCCAGCATTGGAAGACAATGCCAGTTTGCAGACTGCACCTTGCTTGAAGCCCTCAGTTAGCAATTGTTACTTGACAACTATATAATGTTTTTGTATCTTCTAAGGGCTACAAAAATATTGGATTTCTTCAGGTGGACAGATGCAAGACTAGGTGAACTTTTGGAAGCAGAGCTTGTGCAGAGAGGGTGTGCATTCTCCATTCTAGGAGGTTTTTAAGGCTTGAGCCAATAAAGCCCTGAGTAATCTCCTTTGATCCCATAGCTGACCCTGCTTTGAGTAGGAAGTTGGGTTACAAGCTTTTTTCTAGGCTGAATTATTTCATGATCCTATTTTTACTTTCCAGTACCAATTAAAGCAAAACAATAACAAATTATAAGCAAGAGAATTTACGCAATTACTTCCCAGTCCCTTAGTATTGCTAATGAGTGCTGAAACATAAAAGATTCCCCCATTGCCTAGAGGATCTAGCAGATGGATCTAAGGAGAATAATCCTTATATGCAGGACATGATTCTTAAGGGGTTTAGCAAGTATCAGTCCCCACTTAGTGCACCAGTAAAGTCTTCTTATTGTGCTTGTCACACCTTCTTTACACCCTCCCTTCTGCCATTTGTAAGTCTTACTGTGAGATGCAGCAAATTCTTCATTTTGCCTCCCTGTGAATATTTATTGTGCATGTGTAATTTGAAGGTTTTAAGATACTGAAATAAAATTCTTGTCTGCATTCACCAGGTCTGATACGTCTGCAGCATACAATTTGAATACAGAATGATATAAAACTGCCATAGGAGATGGTGAAAGAGATCAGCCTTTGTGTAATTGAATGAACAAATGCCGAGCCATAACAGTGATGCCAGTGGGCAAAAGGGATTGTGGCCTTCCAGATCCCTCAGCAAAACCCTTTTCTGGCTTCAAAGTTAGCAAAAGCCAAAGATTCATCAGCAAACAATCTTTGTTTTCATGCTGCTACATAAACCTAGTAAGATATTTTTGGAAGATGTCATTTTAAGGAATGTGACCATTTAAAGGAGCATATCTTATAAGTGAAGATAATTTTAGGTTTTGGGATTAGAAATGGTCTGCTTTGCTTGAACTGCAAGTAGTGACTTATGGTTATTGCCTGGAAAATGTAGTTCACCTGAAAATTATTATCTTAAGATTGCTTAAGTATCACTGGCTAATGTGAACAGAGTCTTGATTAAGGCAGTTTTAAGGAGGTGCATTGCAGCATATAGAAATTTAAAGGAAAATAGTGTTTTCCCAGAGCTGTTCACATATTTTTCATAATCAGTCAGACCCTCCTTCTCCCTCTAACATTATTTTGATACTGGTGAATTTATTTACATAAATTATTAGATATTAAGTGGGGAGATGATAGAATGAGAGAGAGAAAGGAGGGGAAATGTCTTGGACCATTCCTCTGGGATCAGTGGAGAAGGCTATGAGAAGGGAGTTGAAAATTGGGACGATTTAAATTAGTCATTGGTAACTGAGAAAGTAGAACAATACCCTAGACACAGAGTGAAATGTGGAGGGAAAGAAATCTCTAGATAACTGTGCAGATGCAAAAATGTTCCTGGACCTGCATTAGCAGAGATTTCTCAAGTCCATAACAGCTCAAAGCACGTAGCAGCTTTAAGGGGAAAGAGAAATGAGAGTGGAGGCTTTATTATTATTTTCATGTATTAGCCAAAACAGGGAAAGATATCTTACCTACCACAGATCAGAAAAAAATGTGCTCCTACAGGGACAAAGGGAATAATTTTAAACCCTTCAGTCTGACTGCAGATGTCAGCATACCAGGCGAATTTCTAGTCTTGAGGCTGGAGTCTTACTCATGCTCCACAGAAATAGGAGAGAAGCCAAATGCATCAGTGTCACATTGAAACCAGGGCCCTGGGGAAGCAATTCCTCCTGAGAAACTCCCACTGGATACTGGTACAACGAATCATGCCTGATTTATACTTGTGCTCTGATTACAGCTAGTTGGGAATTATTTTTAGCTTTCCATTCAGAAATGTAAATTCATCAGAAACTCTTACTTTCCTTTTTTTTAAACAAAAATCTTTCCACCCCTCTACAACTCATGCTTCAGTGGAGCAGATCCTCAGATATTTCTAAGCAAAACCAGAGACATGGAGAACTCTCCAGAACAACCAAGACAGTAATGAAACAACTGGAAACTAAGTTTAAAGGTACCTCACAGCCCTGCTAGTAAGCAGGCAAGTGAAAAACTGATCCAAGATCCCTTCTACACCCAGTTTGGCTTATTAGTATATATTGTGCTCTGTCACTATGGGCAGCTGACTGCTCCTGATCAGTTGAGAAGGACTCTGAAAGACTCTCAGTGTTGTAGCTCATAGCTTCTCTGGAGTCTCTCCTAGCCAGTTCTGAGCTGGAATCTCTTGAATTACTTGTATCTGTTTTTACTCAAGGTTTGGCTTCAAGCAACAGTCCCCTCCACTGCCCAGGGGAACTGGGGCTACTCAAGGTCAGCACATACAGACTCAGTAATTCACAGATTTATAGTTTCTCCCTGTGGTGAATCCTTCCCAAACACCTAAGAGGACATAAAAACTGCTAAGTGCCTATAGACCCTTCTTTGTTTAGGATCCCTCTAGCAAGTTTTTGCATTGCAACAGCAATATTTTGCATTTTTTTATCCCCTTCTGTCTGTTGTCTGATTGTAGTTGTAAAAGAGAAGATTGAGGGCTTGAGTTTGACTTCCAGCTTCACCTCTGATGTGTGTAATCAGCAGTGCTTTTCAGGCAGAAAGAACACGGGTAAAGTCTCATGTTTGCCTTTTGTTCCACATGAAAGGACATCACACATCCTGTTGTTCATCAGTCAAGGTTATTCCTCTTGGCTGCCTGCTTGCTTCTCCCATTACTTGTGCTTTAAACTCTGCCTTATTCACTTTGGTGTAGCTTAATGTGCCCCTGGTTTCTTTTCTTGCTTGCCTCAGGCTTGCCAAGGCAGCAATGGGGAGAGTTGGTGGTGGGCATGCTGCTTTCTACTTATCCATACTTGTGACACCCTCTGTCTTACCCACTTTTGGCATAACAGGAATGTCATATTTGTATATATGTGCCCTTAGTTTAGATTAAATATTTAGGGTTTATACAAGTATTAAAATTAATATTCTGACTCAGAAGTCAAGACCAAGGCATAAATGTGGAGTTAACAACAGTGCTCTTGGCAGTGCCATCCTCCCAAACTCGCACTGGTTTGACACTGTAGCAGGGGACCACAAGAACTCTGCTTCAAGAAGGAACATGGTGTTGAAGTCCAGTTTTGTTCTAAATCAGAATAAAATCCAATAAAAATATTGATAATCTCCACAGATGAAAAGTTCAGGGAGAAATGAAATACTCTTCGAGAACACAAGAGTTTTGTTCAGACTTTAGTTTTTAATACATGACAATTTTTTTTTAACCTTATTTATTTATTTAATTATTATCCATTTGGTCAGAACTAAGCAGAGAATGAGACAAGCAAATTCCTTTTTTTCAAATGTCAGAAATGGGACAGACTGACACTGCTGTCACACCTCTTCCCTTCTACTCCTCCTCATCCCTTCCCAGTTTTTCCACATGAAATTTTGGCAAAAATAGACGAGATTTTCCATATGTGAAGGAAGTGCTAAAAGCACCCACGCCAGGTTCTGATGAAATCTACTGTCATCCCAATCTGACATGACATTGCCAAGCAAGGTGATTGATCTGTAGGGTCTATCTTACAGTGACAACTACAGAGTTGTGAGATCTGGCTACCAACCAGAAAACGTACTGGTAGACTTAAAGCAATGTTTAGCAAGTCCTGAAGTTCTGCTTAGACTCGAGGGCCTGTTATCAACTACATCTCCTTATCATTGCTGCTTTGCTTTACAGGGAAAGTGGTGAGACACTTCAGTGTCTAGGAGGCTGCCCCTGTCTCAGGGTAAGCTTGTGCTGAAGTTTGATGCTTGAGTAGGTGCATGGTAAGAACCACAAGTGCAGCGATTGTGCTGGTGGAATGAGCTGCTGTTCCACATCCAAATGTTTGTTGGGAAAAATGTCACAGATCTGCACTGCAGAGGTCCCAGTTTGAATACCTGAACACTGGAAGCCTTGATTTTCTTTTACTTCATATTTCCACGAGCACTTTTTAATGAAAAGGATTAGCATATAGTGCAATAGCTTTTTGTGTTCTTTAAGTTAGTCTCCACATAGGGCTGCCATTCTTCTTATCAGTGTTTCTAGAGACAAATGAGCACACATAGGATGTGTAGTGTACGTGCAGTCAGCTTATCTGTTGCATCCTGGAAGTGTCAGCCTTGTGGTGTGAGTGCCCAAGAAGATGAAGGCTGCCATACTCATTCTTGGTTTTGCTGGATGGAAATCTGTGCAAAGACAGTGGGTGCCCTGCAAATGTGTATGGAGTGAGAGCTAGCACCTCTAGGACACATTAGTCATAGTGGGCACAACTGTAAGGATGTTCAACAAACATATTGTGGTCATACACAAGACCTACCCTGTGACTACACAGACAGCAGCACCCTACCTGATAGAGTAACTAGATATTGAGCATTGCAGATACCTTCTGAATTATGTCCTGGTCAGCTCCTTAGATGATTTCCATCTTCCCAGGTGAAAAACAGGCTAATAAACAGGGATGGCATGTGAAAAGCTGTACAGAGACTCAGGAGTGTAGGAGAGCTCATAGAATCACAGAATTGTCAGAGTTGGAAGGGACCTTAGAGATCATCTAGTTCCAACGCCCCAGCTTGTGAGCTATAGTACAACAAACCAGTGGGTTTCCTGTTTGTTCTTATTACATTCTCCTCTGAGACCTCCAGTATTGCACCTTCTCCATTATCTCCTATTCCTGTGACGGCTGCCCACTCCTTTTCCTACTTGCCTACTCCATCCTCTTCCCCAGATTTCTTCTGTCTCACATCTTACTGTCCCTTTGCTTATCCCTTATTACCTCTCCTGCATCTGCTGTCTCTTTTCTGGGTTGGAAATCTAGCAGAATTTCCCCTCCATCCAGAACAGCTTTGGGCTCACTAGATCCTGGGATGTGTTGCAAAGCCATTGGAGCTTTTCAAAGTCTGGACTGACTCCTTAGAGCTTTCTGTCTTGAGACCAGTACCTCACTGAGCTTTGGCTCAATAAGGAAATGTGACTATTTGGTTCGAAATTGTTGGCCTGTAATAATACATTTGAGGCAGATTGTCTATAAGAGACAATCTGTGTGTCCCCATGTTGAGGGAATCACTTCGGGAATGGACTTTCTCCCTGTCTAATACAAGCTCATGCTTCTGTCTTAGACTCCTTGGTGAGGTTATCAGCCATTTGTCAGTGTGTACAGTAAGGAGTAACAGTTTCTTCATGGACATTTTGGGAGGCTGTGGCTGGAAAACCAAATTTGCTGATCTGTTCCAATAGGCATTTGTGGAGGTCCTGGGAGATGGGGATTTTCTGCCAATGGAGGAAGTCTTATCCTACATAAAGTTGTTCTCAAAGCCTTTCAGAAGCAGGTTTTCCCATTGAACTATAGCATGAACCAGGAACAGATCTGCCACTGAGCTATCATTGTTGCTTTTCTCAGCACTGTGCTACCAATCCACGGAGTTTCTCCACACTTGTGCCCTTGCTTTCGTGGCTGTTGTGGTTGAAATACACACAATTATTTTGAATCATCTGTTTCAAGAGGCATCACTTGACAATTACATGGACATCTATTTTCCATGAGAAATAGCAGTGCTATCCTAAGTGTTTGCTATGACCTTTTGGCTTCTGGCAAATCTGTCAGTTATCTGCCTAGAGGTTAAATTGGTTCAGCATCTTTTTAATCTTCTGTTAAAGTAACTCTTCTACTCAAATCATTGCTCCACTGTCTGTTTCTGAACATTTACATGCTCAGTGCCAGATGATAGAATTTCCAGAGCTTCCTCTATTACTTCCTTAATAAGAAAAGAAAATTTTCAAGATAGAAAGTGCAACTTGTTAAGCTTCCCAGAGAATTTGGGGTGGTTTCTGTGCTGCTGGAAAGCAAAGCTCAGTGTCTCTATCTGCGGTCAGACAAATGAGGATAAATCAGCTTACCAACAGGCAGTGTGAACTTTGAGAAGGAATAAAACATGCACAAATGCCATGCAGCCAACCCACAATAGAGTCTGGGCAGTGTACTTTGGACAATTTTACTAGGGATTTTTCATCTGATGAGGCACAGGAGAAGAAAATTTGGATTCTGAAACTCTGCAACTGGCTTTGCCAGAAAAATCACAGTTAGATGCCAGGAGAGAAACTTCAACCCAATTGCAAAAAAGCTGTGTCTCATATGTTTTTTTGCTGTATTTTCCTTCCAAGCAACTGTTACTGTGATGTACTAACATGATTGCTGCATTCAGTGTGACTACAGCTTCAACAGCTTCTTCTGTGAGTAAGCATGAGTAGGAGCAATGTTTAATTTCTCTGTGACCATACAACATTTAACAACCTTCTAGTGCAGTGAGCAGGAAGAGTTAGCTTCTGTTTTATTTTGGTGCAGGCTGCTGTGCTGCAGAAGGTAGGTTTATAATATGCACTCTTTCTAAGAAGATGTTATTATTTACCTGTTGGATTTAAAAAGACACCCATCAGAAATAGCTGATAGGCACTGTAATGTCAGACTCTTATAATTTCTAATACCTGTCACTGTTAATCAAATGGTGAAAGGTATTTTGAGAATCCTAACAGGTACTGGAGTTTATCCTTCCTTCCCCATCCCTACCTCTCCCCTCCTGCTTCTTTACTTATTTGCAATGCAAAGAAGAAAGTGTTTAGTGACATTAGAGCAGGTATGAAGGTAGGATGGAACTGGCAACTCTCAGCAGTGAAGTACCTCCATCAGCAGAGGTTACAGGAGAGTGGGGACAGCAGGAAAGGGAAAGATGAAGTGATCCTATTTATAAAAGTATTCCCCCACTCCCTGTCTGTAGCATGCAGATATCTCAAGTAGTGCAGATGGATCTGCATACTGATGAAGACATGGGGCATCTATAAAAAATGCTGGATCTGGCTGGGCTCCCTGCAGATACAGGGTCTGCTTTTTCTTCTCCTAGAGCCCAACACACATTTTCTGAAACTTGGACATGCATACCAGGGTTTGGTACTGCTGTTATGTATGTATGCTTCTGCCTAAGAGCAAAGCTCAGTTTCCACTTCAGCAATCAGACAAGAGTGCAAAGCAACTGAACAAAAGGCTGAACCTACAAGTAAGAGGTAACTTCAAATCAGCTCATCAGTAGTCAATGTGAATAGGGGAACATTAGTATCCCTAAAAAAGCCATGTAGGATTACCAGCCAGAATGCCTGTAGAAAGCCAGCTCTGTCAAATATAAGAGAACAGCTTGCTGAGGTGCCTGGAGGATTGTAGAGGAAAATCTGGGCAATTCCTCAAAGCCTAGGCATTGTGCTATAGCAGCACTGTGAGAAACACAGTGGAGTTACTTTCACAGTGTGTATCTGACAGTGCCATATGAATGTAAGTGAAGTGGCACCATACCCCATGGAGGTAGGTATGAGAAATCACATCTTTTGCTTACAGACCTCAAAGACTCAGGATGGTTGAGGTTTTGCTTCCTCTGGAGTCAGTGGGAGATGTGGCTGTCCAGTATGCCTCAATACCAGGCCCTCAGTACCTGGCTTGAGATCACACTGCAAAGCAGTGACTGATTTGTTCAGAGCTAAGGACTTGTAACTCTCAGGCCACCTGCTCTTCATCTAAGATAATCCTACCCTATAGTCTTATATTGAAGTGTTTGGAGAAGAAATATGACCAAAAAAAGGTAAGATCTGTGTTCATAGTCTATGAATACCCTTAATTAGAGATCAAAGGATGCCACCTGAAGTTTTGGGGGGCTGGGATGAAAAATATTAACATCTGAAAAAATGCTGATCCTTCAAAGGTCCCTCTTTAATATGCTAGCTCAGATGGAGTGATCTTCTGGAGGCCTGGGCAACTGTGGTCCTTAATAAGCTCCTTGTATATGTAAGCTTCCCTTAATTCTCTTTCTTTTCTTAACAGCCATAGTGCCCTTTCCAAAATGGATCTTACGCCAGTTCCCAGTGAACAAATTTCTATGCTGCAAGAAACATTTTCACAGCTGACTGTAGTGAGCCAGACAGAAGCCAAAGACCTGGAGACTCAGAAATCTCTTAGGAAATCTTTCTGGAAGGGAGAAAACAGTTAGCCCAAGTAGAAATGTTAGGTCTGCCTGGCTCATCTGTTGACCCCATCTGTCAGCTGCAAGCGACTTCCAACTCCACATGCCACAAAGAATACCTGCTAGAGCAGGGGAGCACCATGCACCCGAGGTCTCTCCTTTGCATCCCTGATGCTGGCTTGCTTCTAGCTACCCTCTCAGGAAAGGCACATGGCTAACACAGCAGCATTCCTCTCTTGAGTAGTTCCCAGGAACCACAAGAGCAAATCTACCTTTGTTTGCAAAGTGAACCACTAGAAATACCACCCAAAGAGATCTTAAGGAAGGTTTTGATCTTCTGTTCTCTGTGTGGACCAGACATTTCTGCCAGCACAGACTGTCCAGCCCAATCAGTGTGATAGATAGTCCTGCAAGGAATACAGTTTTAGCTGTTTTTATCCATATCTGCCATCACCATCTGCTATTTGTTGGCATGAATGTGTGCTATAAGAAACTAGGTTCATGGAAAAAAAGGGCCTCACCAAGCTTTGAGAGTTTCAAGTTCATTCTAGTCTCTGAATTTTGTTTTGTGTTAAACATCTTCTCACACAAAGCAAACTGTATCTTTGATGCTTATGTTCTTATGTTTTTTGTTGTTGCTGTTGTGAGCATTGCTATTGCTAGAGATCTTCAAACAAGAGTACTGTCCTTACAGTAAGCACTAGAAACCCAGTTAACTTGGTAGGATAGTCCATACAAGGTGTAGAAGACTTTCTCAAGATGAGTAGGAGAGTATTCAGATATGTGTTTGAAAGGGTCACACTGTATTCTTGACCAGGAGTTCAGTCTTTCTCCTTCTTTCACTGGAATTTTCTGTCCCAGTTAACCTGAGACAACTAAAGTGGGATTTGAACAGAAAACCATCCACAGGAATATGAGAGACATCAAATAGCCTCATCCCTCCCTGAAAGTAATAATGCAGAAGTTTGGTGTGAGAAGTATTTTTACAGTGCTTTGAAGTTAGGAAGCACTATATAAATGCTAAGTATTATTGACTACATGAATCAGTCATCTTCAGAGAAAGCTAACAGTGTTAAAAATGGGAGAGCAGTCACTTCCTTTCTTAATGATAACCAACCCCCAAAGATATTAATAAAAAAATACTTTTAAAAATAGATCAAATGATTTGCCCATCCCATGATAATCCCTCTGATTGCCCCCATGTTTCAGTTCACTGTATCATCTGAGAGATCAAAGGATGTGTCTGAAGCTGGCAAACCAATCCCACAAAGAAGAAAACCTTCTTCTGCTGTAGATAAACAAAATACAATTTCCAGATAACATCATGGTGCTGATCAAAACAGCTGCTTTTCCAATTAGATTTCAAAGAATTCTTAATTGTTATTGATTTAATCTGGAGATGTGCAGATTTTTCCAGTCAGGAACCTGTTTCACAGGGAGCTTATTACCCTGGAGATTTCAGTTACAGACAGGTTTTAGTAAGCAGCAACAGCCTGGCTGTCAGGCAGTTGACAATAAAAAGGGAATCTGTCCATATACAGGAGACAGTGCTATTTGTGTTTCTGTTTCCTGCAATCATTTAGAGCATGTAGCCTTATCCATGCTAAAATGGCAGTAGATCTCACATCTGCATAGAAGCACTTGCTTTTAAATTGTAATAGGCAGAGACACTTAAATAAACACTGATCTTATCTTTCTATCTAGTTATCACCTCAGTCTTTCCTTCTCTTTTTATACTTATTAATTCACACTATGGGGACCTGCCCTGAAATTTCTTCTTGGTATTCCCAGATTAGATGCTCATGTTCAGCATGAACTGAAATATATATATTTGTAGTTTGCTGTGCAATAAGTAAGTAAATAAATAAATAAATAGAGAATTCTATGATGGCTGAGCTGCCATTTCAAAGTCAGGTGAAACAGCAGGATGTGGGAAGAAGGGAGGGAAAGGGAGACTGCTGCTTCACAGACAGGTGACATTTTGGAGCAGAACAACATGAGATGGTTTCCTGTCAAGCAGCAATAAGAGGAGGAAAAACGAATAACAGCCCCCTGAAGAAAATTGTTCTGTCCTAGGCAAATGATGGTGGAAGGATTTCTAATCCTTTTGTAAAGTGACAGTGGGGGATTTAAGGCTGTCAGGTAGGTATGACAGTGTCACAAAGAGTGATTCAGGAAAGGTGAGTCAGACCCAGCTGCCATCAGGAAAATAAGTGCCTGACCCATGAGCAAGATCTGTAGCTCAGTGCCTTCTTGCAGGGCAGCTGCACTCCAGTTTGATGGCAAAGCACAGCTACCTGTGCACACCACATCCTGCATGGACCGGGATGGGATGCTCTGCCAAGGGGGAATTCACTATCAAAAGGAACAGAGAGGGCCTGAGCAAGGCTCTGGCAGCAGCAGGAAAAAAGATTAAGTCTGATGCCATGAGGGGAAAAAATGAAGAAGAGCTTGAAGAAGTCTGGAAAGCGATGAATGATGTGGAGAATGATGAGAAATGCACCTTACTGTGGGTTTTAAAGCATTGTACTGGCCTCAGGTCACCTGGGTTCCTCTCTGGTTTGATTTACTGCCACCAAGCACCATGGAGGCAAGTTGCTGATCACTTAATCCCAAACCAAAAGACTGAAAGGGATATAAATCTCCACTGGGGCAAATCCAACTTTTAACTTTATGAGTTATTTCCAGTGACCCTGCATTTCTAGGACCTGTGCAGGAATGTATGTGCCTTGATGGCTATAGGAGCCATCTGCACTCTAAATTTGTATGAAAGATGAATGAATTTTATATATAGGGCTGATATGAAAACCCTTGTAGTAAGGGAGAATCCCAATGCTAAGAGGTTAAAAGCACTAGAGACTCTTCCCTGGATTTCCCTTTCCCAGAGACTCTGAGAAGCACCAGAACCTTTGGATCCCTGAGAGCAGAATCTATTTCTTCCAGACACTGTACATCTGAGCTGAACTTGTTCAGAAAACAAGGATCCTTATGAACTAACTCCCAGCTCTGTCTTCCAAGCAAATTCACCACAACAAGATTTTTGTCCAAACCCAAGGTTTCTGAACAGTATTATCAAACATTAAGTATCTATTTGATGATGTAGAATGTAACTGACTCTGTGGGCAACCAAGCCAAAACACATCTGCTAAAATCAAGGTTAGATTTAGGTTAAATTTAGCCTAATCTCAAAAGCAATCATTTTTTTCCCCGTTGTCCCACAGGGAAATGATGTTTCATAAATAAAAGACATTGTAAAGGAGATTTCCATTAGATGACAACATTAGGGGGCAGTACTCAGCTGGCAACCAGTCCTGTGAGTTTATTGAACAGCTGTGATTATATGGGGTTGTTTGTAAAATTTATGTTTGAGTTTGTTTTAACCTTACTTTATTGCTACTGGAGAAACAATAGATCTTTATCCCTTACAAGCCATTGAATGCCACATTAAAATCCAGCAGGAGGGGTGAAATTTCCCATGTCCCTTCTCTCCACAAATCTCTGATTTTTTTAATACAGATGTATACCTTCTGTAAACAAAACCACCCTCAACTATCTGAGATGCCTTCTTCTCAGTGAGCTACCAGAAGTGTATTGCAGCTATCCAGGCCCTTATTTTGTTTTTCCTCTGTGAATGCATGCCTGACCTTTTCACAGAAGACTGGATGTCCTTTTTCTCACTCCCCTGGTCAAGTTAGACACATCATGACCCATTCGTGGCAGACAAACAAAATCCACACAGTTCTGTAGAGTGGGCACCTTAGGCCTTACTCTGTGTCCCTCTAGTGAGTAGGTAGATCAAACATGTTATTTCAAGCATCTGCTCCTTCTTCTGGGCTTTCCTCTCACCTGAATTCACCTCTATTTAAGAAACTAAATCTTCATTTTAGGAAGGAAGCCTTGTGTGACCTTTCTTCAATCTATTCTGGAAGCTTTATCCCATTCCATTCTGAGACCGATCTGGCTCCAGCTCTTCCAAATCATCCCAGTAATCCAGGCCTTTCCTTTCTTGGTCATATTAGGCCTACTAGAGACATCTTCAGTTGCAGTAACTAGGTTTCTGGGTATGGTACTGTAGGAGTGTTGCCCTGCCCTCAATGTGAACTCAATGCTCTGATTGAGCTCCTCTCAACTCCAGGTCACTTACATCAGCCATCACAGCTGTATCTCAGCATTCCCAGCATTCCCTTCTGTGGTATACCTAAATTTCATGCTGTGCTTTTCCATGTGTGTCCTACCCTGAGAATCAGGAGTCCCAGCACAATTCACATGCCCTGGCCTCATGTCAACAGCTTCACACATCATCTCCTGGACCAGTGCCCTCCTAAGAAATACAGCCATTCTTTGCATCACCTCTTACATGCTGAATATCAAAGTATAATGCTCTCAGTCATGTCACTATGTCATCCTTGCTCCTCCCTGGCCCTGTCCTGCATCTCTGGAAAACAGTAATCTTCATAGATACACTTCACGTGCCTTTTCTTTGGATCTTGCTTGTTTCGTTCCGTTTACCATCATTCAAAATTGAGGTTCCTTAGTCCTACCTGCCTCCTTGATCCTCCTCGAGCCAGTTCACAAAATACTGGGGATGAAAATGGGGGGAAAAGCCCACAGAAACTGACTGGTTTTCCTTGCCTCATGGAATGATGACATGTTGTGTCTGTGATCCCTTGCTCATTCATTGACACACATGAGCAGGTGTTTCCATTTGCAAACAGGGAAACTGAGGCCAAAAAAACTGGCTTGATTTACCAAGTGTTAACAGCGGGTGTGGAAATAGGGAGCAATACTCCAAATACTCAGTCTGGTCCGTATGCACTCCATCTTGGAGCTGGCCACTTTCGTTAACAGCTGTGTAGATTTTCAGTCACTGATAACTATTTCCTCACAGTGTGTAATCATCCTCAAAAGGTCAAAAAGTCAGACACCAGAGCTGGATTTTAAACACAATTCTTAATAAAGCTGCCAGCCTAACACCAGCTGTGGTTATGCTGAAGTTGGGCTGAGAAAAAGCCATGCTGGCCCTCCCCAGCACTGCCTTCTGCTGCAGCTATTTAGTGCTGCAGGAAGGACACCAGGCATGATGGACTGAAGCTGGAAGCCTTTGCAGCAAATTCTGTCTCCCAAACGCTTCCTCAGCTCATTGCATCTCTGCAAGCATGGCAGGTACATTGATCTGGCTGACAGACTAAGGTCCTATAGCTCAGTTTTATATAGATGAACTGTAATTTTAGTAATAGGATGTTTAAATAATATTGTGTCACTTTTACATCTCACCTCCCTTTTCTTTGAATGAAAGTGCCTGTCTCCTTTAGACAGGTGGAGGTTTTTATATTTTTTCTTCTCCTTTTCCCCACAAAGACTTTGCCTGAAGGACGTTAGGAGTCATAATAATGGTTGATGCTTTCATGAGGTCTATACAGATTACAGCTAAAAGGAATGGTGCTGTAATGTGATTATCTCCCCACTCTTACTCCTGCTATGCCATGTAATGCTATGGCAGGGCTCTCCACTGGGATTAAAGGCAGTCAGACTGAAAATTGACTTGCCTTGGGGGCCATCAAGCAAATTTAAATGGCCACTTCAAGATTGTGCCTGCCAGTGAGCCAATTCTTCAGCAGATTATCAAAATGACTGAAATATGTAGATGGGAAAGCAGTAAAACCTGTGCCATTAGGCATACACACTCTCTCTCCTCTGTTGTGATTTAGCTCTAAACACAAATCTAGTTCCATGTAATTTCTTTCCGTGTTCTGCTTCATGCCTGAAACAGGAAGGGACTGTAGCACAGAAAAAAAGGTGTGACCTAGCCTAAACTGGGCTTCAGGTGGGCTAGGGGGTAAGGAGTAGAGGAGGAGGTTTTGCCCTTCTTTCTCATGAATTTTTCCCGGGGATAGAGGCTCTTCTTGAGAGAATTTAGAATATATAAACTTATTCTCTTCTTGGAGTCACCCTCAGGTGTAATTCCTCCTGCAAGGCTAAAGCTGAGCAGTGGGAAGGAATGGCTGTTCCCTATTGCTCTTATGATCAGGCTTTTCTCTGCTGTCACAGCCACAGGGAACATCTGCTTCCTCCCTCTTGTGCTTACACTGCTCTGGGACAGGAACTCGATTCTCTTTGCTCTCTAACCTCCTGGTTGTCACAAGACTGTAAAGTCTCAACTGTATGACAGCAGTCTGGGTACAAACAGGTTCTGTGGCTCCAAGGATCCATTTGAGCTGAAGGCTCATCACAGCAGATTCTAACCAGTCACCTTGTGCTGGGAACAATGTTAGTGTTCGAGGAATATTCACGTCTACTCCCTTCAGGAGCTTCTGCTCTACTTAACTTACATGGCTTTTCAGATTATGTAAACAGGATTTAAGCATGTTTAGATATTCCCATGAATTGAAATGTTTTTCCATCTCAAACCCCAAAAATGCTGAGATAGCACTAGTATGTTCTTGGCCTATAAGCAGAAAGACATTCATGAGATGTGACTTTGAATACTGCAGTTATACCACAACTTTCCTTGACAGCTCAGTCTAGTCTTTTTTTCAGCCATTTTCTTAATATTCTAACAAAAAATTTCCCTGATGCAGCTGAAGTTTAATTACTTCTTTCTCTATCATTGCTGACTAATGATAATAATTGCTTCCTGTCCTCTGGTGCAACATTCTTTTCTTTATCTGCAGACAGTTATTGTGTCTCCCCTTGGTATTATTTCCTCTACTTTGAAATTACCTAGAAGCACAGCCCCATTTCTTGTCTTGCTGCAAAATAAAACCCAGAAATATAGCAGTTAGAATGAAACCTGAGTGGTGGCAGGGGACAGACAGGTGAGATGACCCAGGAAACCAGCACTGGCAGAGAGTTTTTCTCTGCAGTAGGTCGCTTTGACAGCTCTTTGACAACTTACACAAAAGGATTGGATGGTCTCAGCTCAGGTACTAATGGACTGAACTCTGCATTACAGGTACTGGTACTTACTGTCTCTATTACAGGTAGTTTCGTAACAGAAGTTCAGGCCGGAGTGGCTATGGAGAGTGACACACCATTTTTCCTCTAGAAAGTCTCTTTGCAAAGATGGACGTAAGAGGAGCCACTGGTTCCATTTTTAGAGATGCAAAGTCAAGAGATTCAGTGAGTTGCCCGAGGTCACAAAGTCAGCAGGAAGAAATACATCTAACTCCCAAGTCCCAGGCAGTGTTGCCAAATCATGTTGTTTAAGTATTCACAATTTCTTTCAGCATAATAAAACTCTAATTATCTTCTGAGGTGCAGGATGAGGACTCTAAGGCTTAGACAAGACTATTCACATGATTAAAGTTCCAAATGTGGTTTTAGGCATTTTTCTGGCTTGGGGTCTTCTTTTTATTTTTTTTCAGATAGCTCTGCAGTCAAAATCAACATCCACAGAGAACCTCAGCCACTATGTTATGCTTCTGCCACTGATTAGACTATACACACTCTATTTTTTCCCAATTCATTTTTATGAGCCAACTTTTTCTCAAATGCAGAAGTCTTTTTTCTGCTTCAGGGAAAAGAAAGAATTATAGCTTCATGGGAAGGGACAGATTTTGTTACCCCCTAATAGCATGCATGAGACTTCTTGAAAATATCTGCAAATAGGTCTTCATTTAGGTAGCAAGGCTGGCTACAAATAAAACTCTTCAAAGATTCTTTCAAATATAATGCCTTATTTTTTACCAAGGAGATGCACCTGAAATTCAAATGCCTTTCAAGCAGAGTTCTCCCTTCTGGTGACTTATACAGAAATAGCTTCCAAACCCCATCTCTAAAAACCTTTGGGAAAGAAGTGTGGAAACACACCTTTTGGGAAAGGTGGAGGTTACCTCATTGATCAAAGTAGAGGCAGTGTGGTTCTCTGGGAAAGGCATTGAACTGAGACTGTGGAGTTTCTGCTGGTTGACTTGCTGTGCTTACCTTTCTCCTGTTGTGTACTAAGATTAAAATTGCATTGAGGCACAGAGATTTTACTTAGTAAGCATTTCTGTATCATCTGGTACAACATTATTCCTGATTTTAACAGAAACCTCTGCATGCACTAAAAATTAAATTAATTAAAACAAATAAATAGGAGACAGTAAGTTACAACTTTCTTAACTATTTGTTTATAATTTTCTGCCACTCTCAGCTTTTTGTACTATGTATGTTGTCTGTAGGTAAATATCTGTTAAAGATAGACCTTGTCCAAAACAGCTGAGATACTAATTTAAGATGCAAACTGGTAGAAGATAAAAATACAGAAAGGAAACATACAGGCAGGGATGGAGTTAACTTTCTTTATAGCAGCCTTTATAAGGTTGTATTTTGGATTTGTGCTGGAAACAGTGTTGATAACACAGAGTATTTTCATTATTGGTGAACAGTGCTTACACAGAGTCAAGGCCTTTTCTGCTTCTCACACCACCTCATCAGCACTGGGGCTCCACAAGAAACTGGGAGAGGACACAGCTGGGACAACTGATCCCAGTTGACTAAAGGGATATCCCATACCATATGACATCATGCTCAGCAACAAAAGCTGTGGGATATAAGGAGGAAGAGGTGAACATTTGTGGTTATGGTGTTTTTCTTCCCAAGTAACAATTACATGAGATGAAGCCCTGCTTTCTAGTAAGTGGTTGGACAAGATGAGGCTTGATGGGACTCTGGGCAAGCTGCTCTAGTTGGGGATGTCCCTGCCC
This sequence comes from Bucco capensis, assembly GCA_013396975.1. Taxonomy (NCBI): domain Eukaryota; kingdom Metazoa; phylum Chordata; class Aves; order Piciformes; family Bucconidae; genus Bucco; species Bucco capensis. Next base: position 1,065,561 of record VWZO01010925.1, read on the forward strand.
ACTGCAGGTGGGTTGGACTAGATGAGCTCCAGAGGTCCCTTCCAACCCAAATGGTTCTATGATATGCCAGCTGATGGAAAGTAATGAATGTCTTGCTTATTTTGCTTTGCTTGTACTCAACTTTGTTTCACTTATTAAACTGTCTGTACCTTGGCCCAAAAGTTTTCACTTTTTACTCTTAAGATTCTCTCTCCTGTGTCCTGCTGGAGGGGAGAGGCTGGATAGGTTCTTGGTTGCTGCCTAGGGTCAACTCACCACAGAAGTAAACATCAAGCATCCAACCAGTTAACAACTGTCAAATATTTTAAAGACCTCATGGCAAATGATTTCCATCAGTACTCAGTGACCAGCTCCATCTCTTATATTTTGGCTAAGGATGATGCAGCTCCTGTGGATGTTTGCCAAGCTAAAAGCAGAAGGTCATAAGAATAACTGGGCTAAACCTGTGATTTGGTATTCAAGCCATGGTGAAACAGAGTGCAGTTTTGTTTGCATAGGATGGGGTAGAAGAAAGGAACAGACAAAAGGAAATCAGTTTCTGCTTAATGCACAAATCCAAGTAGTTTTCTCACCTACCAGCAGGTAAGTTGCAGCTTATTATTGCTGTGAAGCTAGATGTGGTTTCACAAATGAATGGGGCGAGACAGAAGTAGCTTACTCAGGCTAAAATTAGGAAGTCACTGCCTTTGGGAAGAGAAAGTCTCTCTAGCAGGTGTCCTTGCCTGCATTGTGCATAAAAGAAAAAAAAAGCAAACAACAAACCAAACCAATTCACCATAAAAAGTTATAAGGGTTTTGGTTTTGAGTTTTTCTGTTTGTGTGAGCAGTGGCAGTACATTTCAGCCAAGATTAATTGACCTCCATCATTTGTATTATGTAAAAATGATACATATTTTGATCTCCATTTTGGAATTTTATCTCCCTGGCTTCTCTGAATGACCAACAACCTCAGGAAACTGGAGATGGTGACCTTGAAAATACTGAGATGGCTTGGCTAAGCACCTAAATGCAATGAGGCAGCACTAATTCTTGTCCAGGTGTCTGGGAGGAAAAGAACAATATAGCTCAATATAACTAAGCTACAGGAGGTGGGGTGGGAGGAGGAAAGAGAGCATTTTCACAACACTTTGTGTTTGCCTGAGTGATGATGGTGAACACCACCACTTTCACAGCACTGTGCTGTTCCTCTGTGTGTCTGTGTTGTCTGTCACCCGGCTTTAATCCACAAAGGGTGGCCAAGTGCAGTTTAGCTTCATCCAGCTTTTGTGTTCATAACAAACTTGGAGATAAGGGGTAATTTAAAAAAAAAACCCACAACACAACACAGATAAATTTCCTCCCAGGAAATGAGACCCACTGCTTTAAGTAGTCTCTTACGTGGCATTATGCCTCTCCATGTTTCAGGCTCTATCATTTTATGCTGCTGTTGTTAAATCAATCCAACATGGATATCTGAGACTGTACTCATGAACAACTCTTTCTAATTATGTCTCTATGAACCTCAGAGTAGGTGTCTATTCTGGTTTGAGAAAATCTTATTTCAAGGTAGCTTGAATCTGTTCTTTGCTGACTTAACCTAAACCAAATTAAACCCTTCTTAAGCCATGAAAAGACTGCTCATTATTTTTCAGTTAACTTCACTGAAGCTACCTTGTCTCAAGTTAAAAATAGTGAAGATGATTTGGAAAAAATTCCTTACAATCAAACCAGTTAATGGAAAACATGTTGAACTCCAGCCAGAGTTGTGCTGAAAGCAGTTCAGTAAGTTCCTATTTAACCCATTTCTGAAATTTAAGGGAGGTCCAAAGCTAGCTGTTAAAGCTTGTCTTCAGCATGCTGCTTTCTGCCCTATTGCTGTCTTCATGTACACAAATCCACTGTTTATGCTTGATTCTACAGGAGATTTCTTTCCCCTATGCTTGCTCAGGGTCCAGCAAAGGAGCAAATGCAATCTCATCTGTTATTGAGATTACAGCAGAAAGGCTTGTTACTCCAACTGCTCCCTCATCCATCCTCTTTCTTTTTTCTGCACCTGGGCTTGATTGATATTCAGAGGGTGGAATAAACCTGGAAATTTGTTTAGGAGCAAATCACAGGCAATGTTGTAGAAGGTCATCTATCCTTCTGTACATACTGTATTCTTATCTCTTAAAATGACAGCTTTCTGTCAGCATTGCATGGAACAGGAAAGTTTTGATGACATGCATCTATAAAAGTGATGCTCAGATTCAACTCCCATTGTTGGGAGATATTGAAGTAAAGCAAAATAAAAATCTGTTTTTAATTTAGGTACTATTTGTGTTTACACAATAATCTTGGGTTATATCCTTCACTCCTGTGGCACTTGATGGGCAGATCTGGATGCCTTTCCCAAACTAAACTCAGAAAAGAAATGCCGAAGAAAAGTACTTCACAGTCTACAGCTGGCTGGGGGATGTTTCTGTATCATCTCTGTATGTTATCTACAAGCATGTTGACATTGAGCCTGAATCAGTCTGTGACAGACAGCTGACAGTGGAGTAGAGATGGAGCATTCAGCCTTCCTTGTGTGTGAAGGGAGGCTGATGTGATCCAGAGGAAGAGACTTTGGAGAGGTCAAATACTGAGCAAACTTGTTCGCAGAGAACACCTCTAGGCTTCTAGTCCCCTGGTCATTTTTACCTTTACTGCTAAGTATAGAGGGTGGAAAGTTCTGTGTACATCTGTATCTTGAAAAAAATAACTAATTTTGGCATGAAGTGATGCATTGCCCCCCTCAGCCTTTAGTTTGATAAGTAATCTGTACTAAAATGGTGTCCATGTAATGAGGTGCATAGAGAGTCAGTCATAACTCTCTAAATGTGGGAGTCTTCATTTTTGGTGGAGTTTTGTGCAGGGACAGGTTCTTCCTTGGAGCTCTTCCTGGTAAACATTCCCCTGACTTAGATCCTGACTTGGAATAAGCTGAAAGACAAAAGGGGAAAAATTGGTAGTGATGCCACTGGAGCAGAATTAACAAAGTGAAGCTTGAAAATGGTGAGTTAAAGAGGTGGAATAGCTGGAGTGTTTGCAAATGAGCTGTTGGGACAGAGCACTACAATTAGGACCTCTTAAAAGAAGATGTTTCCAATTCATTGCATGGAGTTAACATAGCTGTGGCTGCTGAATCCCTTTACCCATGTCAATGTGTAATACATCCTCCTTTTAGAGGAACTTGAATTACTTTCCAAATGGTTTGTCCAATTTCAGATGAAAGTTGTGTTTCAGACAAAAGCACAGCAGTATCTCCAGGATGAGAGTTGTTCTCTTCTATTTAGAAAATTAATGGCTTGTTTTGTTCAACCACTGTCTTCTCCCCATGCTGATAATCTATTCTAAGTTATATTTAATGGTAAAAAAAGCTGCAGCAGCTGAAGCCAGGCTCAAAGTGAACTGTTTTCCCATTTAGAAAACAGAACAGCTGTCTTTCAATTGAGATACAAAATGGGAGCCCCTGACTAGTTGTGGTTCTTGAAGACTGGCTCACAGAGCTACCTGAGAAAACAATGGGCCATTTGCTTGTCTTTGGCCTGAAATTCCTATTGCAGATTCAAACTGGCAAAGTTCTTTGCTTCTTTTCCAGAGCTTTTTGTACTACTGTTTGTACAATAAAATGTAGAAAGACAGTGCTGTCAGAGAGGGACAACAGTGACATTGTTTTACCTTAAATCAGAAACGTTAAGATAGGTACCAGATTCTTCCAGATGGAGAAATGAGACAGGCATGAAAGCTGTTCAAGCCAAAAGATGGATCTCTAGCAAAGGACATTTTTCCTAGTTTCAGAGGAAAACTAGATTTGCTAGCTTTGGTGATATCATACATTCTTTTACCCAGATCATATGGGAAGCTGAGGAAGGCAAGGCTCATTATATGGACTTCTGAGGTATCACATCTTCAAAACAAAGTCTATCAAAAGTAGATTGTCAGAATAGCTCCTTTTTAGCTATTTCAATAAATGGGTAGATTTCCAGGAGAGATGCAGCTCCGTTAGGAGCTGAACATCATTGAACATGCATGCTGGTTACCTTTGAAAATTGGTCCCACATACAAACTGTATCTTTACAATGGATTGTATATTGGCAGAGACAAGTAACTCAGTGAATAAAGAGCTCAAGGGTTTTTGATTCTCCTTGTGCAGAAGGCTATCCATTCCTCCCTGAGGAAAAGAAGGGTCTAACTGTGAATTCAGCTGTCTCTGAGGTACTTGAGATAATTGTGGTACAACTGGTTTGATTTGGAAATGGAATTAGAGTGTTCTTTCTTGCTTTTCTAATTAATCAGGGTCGAATGTCTCTATTTGCAGGTCCTTCAATTAGTTTTCTACAGAGCAGCCCCCACCCAATCTATTAAATTCTAGGATTTGTGTTTGGAGCAAAAGCGCTCTAGAGATGTAAAGCTCTCAGCTAGATTACTTCTCTCAAAAGTTACTTTTCAGCAGTTGAGGAAAGCAAAACACAATATTTGATAGTTGGATAATTGCAGTCCAACTGTTCCTTTCCTTCCTTCAAACCAAACTGTGCACACAGTCAAGCAAACTCAACTCTGTCTGAGGTGTTTCTGTTTGACATTCAAAGTCTATTTTTTCTCCCTTTGGCAAAAAGAAAGATTAAAGGGAGTCTACAGCAACGTTTTAAAAAGCCAAAGCCTAATGAGTGTAAAATTAAACCAAACCAAAACAAAAAAAAAAACCCCAAACTCTTCTCCCAGCTCTTCAAGTAGTAAAATATGTGATTTTGGGTCAGCATAAGCTAAGTGCAAGTCAAACACAAAAAAGTTCAAAAGAAGTCTGGGGACAAAGAGCAGCAAGAAAAGCAGATACTAGAGACAAGAGTCCTTGGTAAGGTGGTGGGGACTTAGAGATGCTCAGTCCAGTTACAGCTATGAAAACACAGCTGAATGCAAGGATACTGTTGTCTCCACTTGTTCCTGTACAGCAGCATTTTGTACTCTATACAGTTCAGCTCTTGATGGCCAGCTTCCCCACAGACTGCTCACAAATTCAGCAGGTCATGCTTTTGTAGCAGCAATATTGTTCTCAAAGTCTGTCTTTCCTGCCTCCTTTTCTTTACAGGTGAAATTTTTGCATCATTTAAGTGAAGAATATGAAACTGATTACATATCTGACAACCCACTCTCCCTAACTACAAAGTTTGGGCTGGGAAGACAGGAGCACGTTAGTCAGTTGTTAAAGCTACTGTTGCTCATTTTGACCAGCTTTTTCTGGTGTAAGACTATTGCCTTGACTACCTAGGAGCATTTATTCTTTTATGTATATACTTAGTACTGTTAGTAAGAGGAGATATTTATAGGAGTGGACGAGTCTTTCTAGTCTGTAGGCAATATTACACAGTGGAGAACTTAGAACAAAAGTTTATGAAATTTCTGCCTCACAGATCTCACTTTCTGCTTCAAGAAGCCACTTTCTCTTGTATTTTAAAACCTGTGACTCTAGTTTTGAAGTTGTTCCATTAGGAGAGTTTCCTCTTTGCTTTCAGAAAGTCTTTGGTAAATTAGAGGAATTTGAAGACAAAAGGTACTGGAGACTCCATTTTTTAACATGACCTTCTTGCCAAAGTCCATGCTCTCCATATAGTTCAATGCTGTATTTTCCTGAGGATACCATGACAGAAAGCTGTTCTAGCACTGCCACCTTGGGCAAGTTGGAAGGCTTGCACAGGGCTGAGAGAAGATCTCTGCTTGTCACTGCACATATGATATTGCTTCCCATTCGATGAGACTCAAAACGAGCACACTCAGGTGAGTATATACTGCATCTTTTCCTGTCAGCTAAGCAGAAAAGTTCAGCAAATGCCCATAGGCCTCAAACTGTTGAAGGAAGTGCCATAGCCATGAGGAACCCAATACTGGTCCTGTTTGGAGTTAGATGGCTGTAATATGAATTGTTAAAAGGCATGAGAAGAGAAGAGAGAAAGGAAAAGGGAAACATGTTTTGTTTTTCTTTTACCACCCACTGAAACTATACTGCCATGGGAAAATTCACAAACTGCCCAACACAAACAATTATGTCTTAATGGAGACACTTTGCAGTCATCGTTCACTGGAGGCTCCTGGCTGTTTTGAAGTGGATTTTGGAGTTTTCTAAGTCCAGTTCCCGTGGAAGAGTCTAGAAACTGGGGAGCAGGTTTGACAGCTTCCTGGGACTTTTATTTTAGTGTGTTTATTTTTCAAGGATGTGTTCTTGGTTATCAGCAGGAAATAGATTGCACAAACAGCTTTTCATTAAGGATGCTTGACCGTAGCCCTGAGCCACAATGGATGTTCAAAGAATTGAATGAGTTTCCCAGCGCATCTGTGAGCTGCAAAGGAGGCGTGTGTAGGCTTTCACGCTGAAATCTCTGATTAAAGCAAACTCTAAGCAAAGGGAAAATGCAGCCTCCTTTTGTGAAGAGCAATTCCAGGCACTGTTAGGTAAATTGCTAGGTGCACACTTACCACAGGGATAGAGATGGCAAGGGAAGGGGAACACAAACACTGTGGCAGAAGTGAAGAAGCTTCTTGAATAAAAGATATTACAAATGTCAGACATATTTAGGAAGTTCCTGTTGGTCATCAGAATCACAGAAACACAGAATGATTAAGGTTGGAAGAGACCTCTAAGATCATCAAGTTCGACCATACCTCTCACTACCATACTTCTAAACCATGTCCCTAAGTAGAACATCTGTATGTTTCTTAAACACCTCCAGGGACAGTAACTCCACCACCTCCTGGGGCAGCCTGTGCCAAGATTTAACAACCCTTTCCAGTGAAGAAATTCCTCCTGACATCCAATCTAAACCTCCCCTGCTGCAACTTGAGGCCATTTCCTCCTGTGCTTTCAGTGTTAACCCAGGAGAAGAGGCACCAGGGCACTGAATTGCAGATTGAGAAGGAAATTCTCCAACAAGAGATTCTGAAGTACATTTTTCCCTGCAGAATCAACAGCAAGAAACAAGACTGGTGCTCACTGGAAAGCAAGTCTTGCTGCCCTATTTCTTTGTTTTCATATACCAAACAATCACTTTTTTAAGTAAGACCTGTGTGGTTCTGTTCCTTCAGGCATCTGTTAAGGGAGTTTTCCCCTCAAAAATACCCCACTGGTTTTTCCACTTTTCTGGTTACTGGGTGGAATAGTTTTCCTTTGAGGCTGACACAGAGGACTTGTAAAAAGTTTATGATCATCAAACAAAGGCAGAAACTGTGACAAAGGAAAGGAGGTGAGGAAATAATAATAATTTGAATTGTTGCCTTAGGAATGGTTGGAGAATGGCCTCCAAGTCTCAGTTCAGTATCTTCTCTCTCAAAGTACTGTGGCAGCATAAGGACCTCGTGATCCTCAGCACATGAGAAAAATCCTGCCCTACAGAACTAGCTAGATGCATATCTGTGTGAAAGGTTTGATGTGCCTGATTTGGTTCATTTATTCCATTCTTTTCCCTGAGGACCACCATCTTGCTGACATTATAAACAAGCAGACAGTCCATGTATATGAAGCAGAGAAGAAACGAAACCAGGGTGTTAAAAAGAGTCATGTTGTAATGAGACTTTTCTGCTTTACAATGGTGTTAACAGTGTGCTCCTGGCTCTGATTTTTAAGTGGAGCTGAAGTGCTTTATCTTGAATGGATGGATATTGCTAAGAATGGCTGTGTGATATTTTTGTTCTTTGAAAGTTCTGAACTTGCCATATCTGACAGTAGATCATGTGAATGGGATGAATAGCTCTCACTCTTTCTGAAAATTCTTTAATGGTGGTTTATCTGTTCTGACCACTGATTACCTGGACAGATGAAATATGCTTGTTTTATCTCTTCTCCCACCTTCTTTCTCCAAAAAGCTACTAAAAATTTAAGTCACTGGGAAAGAGCAAGCTAATCCCTAGTGGGATTAAATAAAAAGCAAGCAATTGCTTTCACAGCTTTTATATAATTCAGAAAATTCTTTTAAACATGAAATGCCATTATTTTATCTGCAGCACCTTTCCAAATTTTACTTTATCATAAATGAAGCCAAATATGGGAAAGAATACTCCAAACTAAACTATTTTTTTCCTGAAATTTGAACAGCTCCTGTGTTGGAAGGTTTCACTATGCAGTGTGTTCACACAGGCAGGTGGGAGCTAGTTCTGGCAGAGTTTCAAACAGCTTGGACTAAAGCTTACTCTGGGATGGAGGCTGTATAGTTGCATTGATGGCAAAACTCTTAGTAAAGCCAGTTATCTTGGGTGCAACATTAATCTAACATGTGGTTCAGAGCTGGCTTGTGTATGGCTGGGTTATATCACAGACAATGCTTCTTTCTTTTCCCATACACTGTAATTGTCCCTATAAGTCCTCTGATGTGTTTCCTGCTAATATGAGTCATGACGCAGAAGAAAACCACATGCCTCAAGGGAGACTTGAAGGCTGCAAGGCACCTCCTCTGCTAGTCTTTTCTAAAGCTTGCCTGACATCTGAAGGGCTGCATATCTAGACAGTGGGTTCTCTGGAAAACACAGACTCTTTGGGCTGAGGTAAGGGGATCAAGTGGCAATAAGACTGCCTCAAGTTCCTACCCAATAGGTAAGAAGGCTGAAGTACTTATATATCAGGCACAGTTTGAAAATCACTTGTGGTCTCCTGTGGCCCCTGGTGCCATANTATTTAGCAGATGCCTGCTGATATTCTGTGTTTACGCAGTTATTTCAGCTCATGTTGAATCTTAAAAATAACATCTATTCAGAACAGAATTTGCTGGTTTTGCTGCACCTTTCAGAAAAGACCAGATTCAAGTGCTCAGAAGTTTCCACCATATCATTAGCCTGTGTGATTCAGTCAGCTGCTGAAGCTACAATATTTAGAGAGCTCAAGTCTTAAGTAAGTTGATACACACAAACCACTAGTGAATGTCATTGAAGGGCATAAGTTACACATAAATTGGTTAGATCTATCACGTTGATAATGTTACCCAGAAGGGGGAATCTTTATGACCTGCCTGTGGAACACAGCAACTCAGGCTTGTTCACAAGTTACGCTGGCATTTCACAAAGACTCCAGATTGCAACACAATGCTTCAGGTTGGTAGGAAGAAAGGTTTGATAGATTTTTCCTCTTCCTCTTTCAAAGTCATTGGAGAAAGCAAAAATGAGACCTACTGCAACTTTCACTCTAAGGTCTGCTGTGTCAGACTCTGAAAGACTATTGTTATCATGTGCTGTGAAGAAGTCATCAGGCTTTGCCATAACTGCATCCTTCTGGCACTTGCTGAACAATTTATTTTCAGATATATGAGTTGTTTAAAGTTGATTTATAAGCTGCAAAGATGCCTTTTTTTCTTGCTTGGGTTCTACAGCCTTTTGTTTCTGATATCATTGCTTCTTGAATCTCTGAGCTATCCTGTCTTTCTCCTTCAAGGAAGGGGAATAGGGAAAATACCCTGTTACAGTTCCTGAGCCAATAGTCCTAATGAGAGAAGTATTTTTGGGTTGGGTATCACATATGATGTTGATATTTTTTATTGCACTATGTGACTTCCTTAAACACTGTCACAGAGGCTATCAATGTTTCCAGGCTTTGGTCTGTTCTTCATCAAGATTATCCCCACTGTAACTCTTATATAAGCCTGTAACTCCAACCCCCCATCACACAGTAGCTGCTACTTCCTTCTTTTCTATAGGCCTTGCCATACTCAGAGGCTCACCAAACACATTTCCAAACTTCCACCCACTTCTGAGTTGTATGCCAGTGATTCTACAGCTCATTTCTCTTCCCTGCTTGGCTGGGCTGTTGCCTGCAACTAAGTGTTCTCTCTCGGAAAAGAGAGGAGAACAGAAGCAGGCTGGGACTTTGTGGAAAACCTTGTTTGTTCTTGATGTTTGAGGTATTTAGCAGCATTTTTTTTTTGCTAACGTGAGCCCTGGCAGCAAGAGCAGAACACCTTTGAGCAGTCACCTGTCTTGTCTGTGCCTTGAATCAAATCTGGTTTAATAACACTCTGTGGGCATCTAGACTTCAAGGTAGGATGTAATTGGAAGTGTACGCTCACTGTGCCACACGCTAGAGGACTTAGTTGTCAACTTCTTTTTAGTACTTGGAGTTGAGGTGCAATCCAGCAATGCTAAGATCACCACTTTTCCCCTGGAATTGGAGTAACATCCCTCCCATGCAGAAGAAACAGCTCCTCACCTTTCAAAGAGCCAGGAGGTGGAGGCATGATAATCACAGGCACTAGCCTATTGAATTTACATGTTACACAAGAATTCATGTCCCCTGGGATCTGCATCACCATATCAAACACTGCAGTCTGTGGCCAAGACCTGAACTGATTCATATTGTAACAACAGGGACTGCATTTACCTGCTCAGGCTGTACCTTACACACTGTCCTTAAAGGCCACCTTGCCATGAACAGGGCTACAGTCAGGTACACTGGAAAGCACTGGCAGCTAGATGTTAGATCTCATTCTTATGCAATCTATGCACAGCAATCTCTTTCATCCTCGCCCTTAACTTCTGTTTGCTCAATGAAAGCAGCACGTAGGCAAATATCATTTTGCATTTTAAAAGAGTTTTAATTTGTAGCTGTTTTCAAAGTACACACCGAGGCTAATGAATAGTCACTCCGTTCTCTAGGATACACAGGAACAACTGACTAAAATTAGCATTAATTAGATGAATTATAGTAGCACCAAGAAGCTTCATCTGAGCTCAGGGTCTTGCTGCAGTATGTTTGGGATAAAGATGTGTGAGGCTGGTACAGGTTGGTGTAGTTGCTACTATAACTTGAGGAGTGATCAAGGACTGAATCCCTTCTTGAGGTGCTACAGCTAAACTTACAGACCCAGTGGAGGGCTGTAGTGAGCAGTGGACCCTCATTGCTTCTGAATTCACTTTCCTTCCCCATTTTAATGTTACTACAGTCCCATGTCTCATTTATTAATTTGTTTTTACTCATTTCAATGATCCCACCTAGAGCATGGTCCCTTGAATGCTTGCACCAGCTGATCTGAGGAGCTGGAATACTGCAGTGGAGAAAGGCAGGATGGGAAGTAATTTAGAGCTGAGAGGAACCTCTCCTTCAGGAGAAGTATTTAAATACTATCCCTTAATGAGAGAAACCTACTCTATCCCCAGGGGCAGGGTTTGATTCAGCTAGACAAGTCAAGGGATAGGAGGGAGAGAATAGATGAAGCATCTTGCTTTAAGGAATTTTGTCTCTGAAAATAGAAGGTAAATCAAATCCCTTATATACTACCATCCAACATTATGGCAGTGACCTGATGAGCTCCCACCTGAAGGGTTTGACAATGGCAGGGTGCCCAGAAAAAAGGTCCTTACAACTCTACCTCTGTTCCTGGTAGTCTTTAACCCTCTTCTGTGAAGAGGAATTATTGTGAGATTTCTGCAATAGGCAGCACAACAAATTTGGCAAAAGCTCCACAGTCTGCATGGGGTTCCCTTGTTTTTTCTGTTGGCATCACATGAATGTTGCTAAACACTTAATGTGACCTGAGTGTGAATGAAATGTACCAGACATAGTTCTGAAGTTGGGTGCTCTCGTCTCCCTGAGCTAAAGTTCACAGAGACCACCCTCCCTGCAGAATTGTGTTTCAAATCTGCTACACAAAAGAGGGGATAAAGACTCATTTAATTTTTCACAGCTTTCTTCAGGCCTTGGGAAATTTTGGTTGGATCTGATGGTCTGCCTTGGCACTGGCTTACTTAAAATTTCACTCAGGCCTTCTCACTGCTGTTGGATGATTATAAAAATGGCAGCAATGTCAGGGTGAGATTATGCTGCAGGAACGACACTGTATTTTAGTTAACCTAATGATGCATAAATACTAAATACTGCTTTTTCCCCAACTTCCTTCTACTTATTGTGCTTCCCAAAATGAAGCAATGATCTCTTTGACCTGTGACAGATCCATTGGCAACCTTGCAAAATCAGATTAGAGTAAGAACCAGAGTTACAAAAGCAAGTGTAAAGCTACAATTACAGAAGATGCACAAAAATCACAAGTGCTAAAATTCATAGACATTACTGATTCATGGAAGTTGGAAGTCTAGACCAGTTAAAAAAAATGGTTGTTCCAAGAAATCCCACTCTTCACCTGTCTCCAAAGCTGTCTCCAGCAGGTTCACTACTGTCTATGTGGACATCCCTGGAGATTAATCCATTAGTCAGGTCAATCTCCACATCACGTTACAGACAAATGCCAGGACACTGCCTGTGCTGGGACATCAGCCAGCTGTGTGCTGCTGATAGCAGGGCACTGACCCTGAGCCAACGCATCCACCCTTCACAAAGTTTCTGGCCTCTCATCAAAGGAGAATTAACAGATTTTGCCATTACACAGCTTTCCCATGGGAACTGACTCATCTTTTCCATGCATCTGTCCACAATATACCACACAGACAACTTCTGACATCTTAGGGACATTGAAGTATCCCACACTTTCAGAACAACCACACTGTAAATTTAATCTCTCCTTCACTCTGTCTGGAAAAAGCAGGAGGGAGGAGGTGTATCAAACCTACTTCAGATCTCCTAGGCTATGAAAGATTTCTCAAGATTTCCTTCTCAAAGAACAGTGCTCACATTCTCACTCACCACCTTCTTTGCAATGATGGTGGATTTCAATCTTTTCCATATTTATCCCAAGGGAAGAGGCTCATTTCTTTTTTTATCTCCTACAAAAGTTTATGGCAAGGAATGATTTCTTTTCCTCCTTTGCTCTAATTGTTCACCAATGCTTCTTGGGAAGGCCTGGCAGATGGATCTTTGATGTGCCCTGACAGCTGAGTCTGCCCAAGCCCTGCAAGCCTTAGCAATCTTTCCCTCTCACACCACAGAGCTCTGCCAGCTGCTGCAGCATGGCCTGTGAGAAACAGAAACACACTGATTAACAAAGATTAAATAAAATATGAAGAGGGGCTAGATTTTAATCCTTTAAGTGGGTTAAACCTTCAGGGCTGTTTCAAACTCAGTTTTTATTTCTTTGGTCTCTTCCAAACTCTGGAAGGGGGATTTTGCAGGGAAAGGGCTGCTTTGGACATGTTAAAGGTGTAAGCAGTAGAAAGGAGGAGAGGATGGAAGTACTTCTGTTTTGGAGATGAATCCTGTAGGGATTCATGAAGAGTTGGTAGCCCCTTAGTTGTTTTCTGGAAGCAGACAGGAATTTATACAGCACAGCACTCAGTATTTGATTTAGCCTATACTCCACTATACTTGAAATGGTCTTTCTTAATGTTTCCTGCATTAGAAAGTATTTTTCTGGCAGTCAGCAGAAGAGAATAAAGCTCTGATTGCACTCACAGCCTCTAGCAAATAATATTGCTTTGCCAGGTGTGGGAAGAGGTCTCCTTTTTTTTCCTTAGGTGAACATTTCTTTTTGGGAAATATGAAACACCTGAATCCTAAGCTAGCAGAAATGTCCAGCTGCAGATCAGAAGGTTACGATATGATTGTTGACTAAAACACCTTGTGGTTTGCCAGACCATGCTGTTCTTCTCTGTGGCCTGAGGTCAGCTAATTCATAATCATCAAATAGTAATGACTTGCTAAGGGCTTGTCATTTCCTACTATAGAGAAATAAAGATAAGCAAGTGGGTGGTATTCAGGAAGTCAGTCAGTAACAATTTCATAACCACATTAAAGAAAAATAATCTTTATGGGTGCATACTTTTCTGAGATAAAGATATTTCAGCAGGAAATTGAAAGAGTGGAAGAACTGTTAGCTTGCTGGTCAACCTTTTTCCAATCCAAAATAGTGTGTTCCTCTGTGGTTTCTCTGTTTTTAAATATTTCCATGTAAGGGGGAGGAAAAGGTTCATCTCTTCTCCTGAGATAGGTTTCATCTTTCCAACTGATCTCAGGTGGAAGATTTATAATCTTTAAGAATGTCACCCTTAGGTTATAAAGTTAATTTATTTGCACTCCCTAATTACATGAGATGTGCTCAGTTTACAAGTTAAGACCTGGGGTGATTTTTTAATTGTTGATTTTTTTTTTTCAGATGCTGGCTTTGCAAACTCTTCCTAGAACTGGAGAATAAACAGTATTTTCTGCTTCCAATGCTACTTCTAACTCTATCAGTTTCTCAGGGTGTAAGAGGAAGGTTACTTCATTGGCAAAATGGGAAGCAGGATAAACTCCTGTTTAGGGCCTGTGGGTTTGTAAAGGTTGCTGAAAAAAAGCTACATCATAAGACAAAACCTATAAAGGTCAAAACTACTATAAGTTATGCCCAGAGACACTTGCTGTTATCATGTTATACTAACAAACATTAAAGTCCTAAAATACTTTGGTCCAAAATAACACAAATCTACATACTTCATTAAAAGAGATCTTATTTTGCTGCCTCTGAGCATCTGGCCCTGTGAGCTGATTTCATGTCTCAATTTGAAGTCATTTCTTTGGCTGTGGGAAGATACATCCCATGTTTATGCTCAATCAAAAAGGCTGGACTCAGTGGTAATATATATATAAACCCTGAGCATTATTGAACATCTTTGTTCTAAATAAATATTTCAATAGAGCTGAGCAAACTCTCAAAGTCCTAGACTAGTATTGAGTGTGGTTTAATTCATGCCATGTATTTCCCCCACTATTTTCAGCTTTTTAGCTGAGGAATCTTGAGAAAGCATTGCCAGGATATATGAGTTTTCAGAAATTCACATCTGGGGAGGGACATCTCAGATTAATATTAATCAATGGGATGGAACATTGGCTGACCAGTGAGTTGTGACAAGGCTAACTATATTCTTCACCTTTCCAAAAGCTGACTTCAGCCAGCATCTGCCAAGTGTGATGAGAAGAGAAAAAAAAAAGCCCTAATTGCTATTGAGGCTTGATTCTGACATCAGGGGACATACATTCTGTTGGCCAAGTTAGAGAGCTATGGATTNTTGCCACCAGATCTGGAACATGAAAGAAAGGGTCATAGAGTCCCTTCCAGGAGCTGAGGTTGTCCTTTTGTTTGCTTGAAACGAAAGAAAATTGGTATGTCCTTTACAAAGAAAATGTTGTGATTAATAGAGTTTTATTTGCCAAACCTGAAATTCCTAGTCCAATCTGAGCAGGTGAAATCCAGATGGACCACTGGAAGTTTAGATTTTGAGGAGGGGCAGGAGATGTCAGGTACTTAGTGATATTTTCACATTTTTCACAGGAGTCCTCCCTTTATTTCTGGGAAAAAAACCAAACAATACTCTTTTACTTGCATTGATGACTGTTTAGTGACTGGTTTACAATCTGAATAGATGCTCCTGCTGAAAGCTTGACACAGCTGGGCCAACGAATGGCTCCTGCATTTCTGCTCTATCCCAGGCATGTTACTTATTTTTAAAAGGCATGTCTCTCTAATGCCTCACAAACACATGTGGCCAGGTGTACTGTTTTTGGATAGGAGAGAGTGAGATCTCTTTATAGCAGCTTGTATGAATGGGTTGGGCAACCCTGGCAGGGTTTTGGTAGTAGGAGAAGGGACTACTGGCTCCTGAATGAAGATTCAAGAAGCTCCCCTAGCTCCAATTCAAACCTGCCTCTGGCAAAGGCTGAGCCAATCAGTGCCTCTGCAATAAAATATTTAAGAGGAGAAAAAGCAGTTGGGTATGTTCTTTTGTTTTGAAAGGTTTGTTTTTTTTAGAGAGGAGTGGGACAGGGGAGAGACAACAATGCTGACACCGAGGAGAGGCACACCAGAGCAGCCATTCCCCTTCATCCTGTGGTGAGATGGCAGGCTGAGCCCTTGCAGTCCTTAGAGATCAGTGGTGGAGGAGAATCTTGTCAGCAACTTATGGAGGATCCCACTCTGGAGCAGGAGACTGATCCTGAAGGAGGCTGTGACTCTGGGGGAAGTCCATGCTGAAGCAGTCCTTTGCTGAAAAGATTACAGCCCATGGAAGGAACAACACTAGCTGGAGAAGTTTGTGGAGGACTGTCTCCTGTGGGAAGGATGCCACATTGTGCAGGGCAGGATTGTGTGGAGTTTTCCTCCTGAGGAGGAGGAATCAGCCTGAGAAGGAAGGAGGGTGGAGGAAAGGAGTTTTTGAGATCTGATTATATTTCTCACTGTCCTACTCAATTGGTAGATTGGTGGTGGTTTTGTTGTTTAGATCAAATTGATTTTGTTTCCCCAAACAGAGTCTGCTGCCCATGACCATAACTGGTAAGTAAGCCCTCTTTTTCTTTTTATCTTGACCCTCAAGCCTTTTGTTTTATTTTCTCCTCCCCATCTCAGAGGGAGGTAAGAGTGAGCAATTCTGCATGGTGCTTTTTTCCTGGCTGAGTGGGCTTTAACCACAACAGTGGTGCTCTCCTTTGGATTTGTTCTGAAAATACTGTTGATGACACAGGGATGTTTTCACTACTGATGAGCAGTGCTTACACAGAGTCAAGGCCTTTTGTGCTTCTCACATCACCCCATCAGTGAGTAGGCTGGGAGTGCACAAGAAGTTAGGAGGGGACACAGTCAGGACAACTGAGCCCAACTGACCAAAGAGATATTCCATACCATATAATGTCATGCTCAGCATATAAATCTAGAGGAAGAAACAAGAAGGGGAGAGACTTTGTAGTGTTTGCCTTTCCATGATACCGTTAAGTCTGAAGGAGCCCTGCTTTCCTGAAGATGGCTGAACACCTGCCTGCTGATGGGAAGTGGTGAATGAATTCCTTGTTTTGCTTTCTTTGTGTGCATGGCTTTTGCCTTACATATTAAATTGTCTTTATCTCAACCCACAAGTTTTCTTACTTTTAATCTGCCAGTTCTCTCCCTCATCCTACCAGAGAAATGAGCAAGTGACTGTGTGTGGGGCTGAGCTGTGTGCTGGTGTTAAACCACAAAACCAGGTTTCTTGTGTAGGCATATCCAGATCTGTTCACAAGCAATAAGCAAGAGCAGCAGCTTCCTGTGACCAACTGTCCTTAATTTTGCCCATGATTAATTTGCTTTGGCAGCATCTGGAGCAGTAAACTAGCTCTATGGACACTTCAGTTGATTGATCTGAATTACAGAAAAGGCATGGCAGAGGGGTAGAAAAAGTCAAGCACTGCACCTTTCCTGATTTATGGCTGTGAAGCCAGTGCTCTCTGCAGCAGAAAGTGGAAAGATGAAGATCTACAACCACCTGTGTTATCACCCAAGGAGTGGAAAGAGATGGTTCACATTTTATTCCAGCTGGCAGACACAGAAAAGGTCTGCTGCCTTGCCTCCTCCCTTGCTCTGCCTTTTGATGCTACAGTGACTGCAGTGATGGACCAGAGAACGCAAATGATGAAGTCTGGTGTTGCTACCCACAAGGTAGCAATTTCTGCATGATGTAGGTGCTACATTTTTAAACATATAATGCATAACATTAAGAGAAATAATAACCTATATAAAGACAAACCCCAGCATGTTGTGAGTGTTGTCACACCAATCATGATTTGCCTCATACCTGGGGATATAGTGTCTGACCTCCCTTGGCTTCTGTATCAGCAGAGTGGATCAATTTTCAACTTGGGGTAAGATTTTGCAACCAAGGTTGAGATTTCTGCATTTTTGCTTTTTATTTTTCTTTTTTTCCAATCTTCCAGCTGATGGAATTTAGGTGTTTTGAGACCCAGTGAGGGCTATTTCTGAGGAAAGGAATGACCCTCCTTTCATATGCAGATAAAGGCTTTTACTACTAGAGGGAAAAATCTCATGAACTGTGAAGACTACAATTGCAGTTATTTATTTGTTTTTACAATTATCATTATTTACATGATATCTCAGAAAAAATATGTAGACTTTAATGACAGTGAAAACACAATGGTTGTTTACAAGCTAGGTTACAACTGTCCCACTCAGGCTCATCATGGAGCTCAAGTGCTGTAGAAATGACTCAGAAGTGATCAGCCAGAGCTGGAGAAGTCACTCAGTAACTCATCCACTCAGATAAAATCCTAATTGCACAGTGACTCTGGGGGTGGGCTGACCAAACAGGGAAAGTTGCTAAGAAGCACCATGAAAGCCAAAAATAAAATTGCAGTCTTCTTTTTTGCAAATCCAGGCAGAACATGGACAGAAGCCTGAATGCCATGTCAGGTGGTAGGAAGATTGCTGTGTACACGTGGATGGGGAATGTGTGTGTGTATGTAAGGGGTCAGATGGTGTTGAAGAGTCCTCATGCTAGCTGCCTTTGGGAAGAGACCTTGTCACAGACCTCCTCTGAGTCTGAAGCTCTTCCAAAGAGCCTGTTTGCCATGTGCTGCAAGCACCACTGCTGCTTTCCTATCCCCCAGCTGAGATGCTTGGGGCTTCATGGCTCATATTGCTTGGTTTCAAAAGGAGCCCTTTTGACATTAGCTTCAGTAGTGGCAGCATCTGGCACAATGAGCTTTATAAAAACTGTGCAGTTAACTCTCCTGTGAGGCTGAAACCAGTCATGATCTTTTTAGGGAGAGAGAATAAAGTCAGGAGAAAATGCATTTACTTGGTTTTAATCTGGTGGTTTTTCAATCACTTATACCTCGGCAGGCTGTAAAAGAGAAAAACAATGGCATTAAGGCACTACATGGATCTGCTGTAGTATATTGACTCATTCTATATCTTTATAAAGCTGTAACAAATGGGAGCTCCAACAAGGAATATACTCCCCCATGTCTGTAAATAGTTCTCATTTTTTAATCCTTTATTTCCCCCCCCCATCTCTGTCTGTAGGCATGGCTCATTCAACAGCTAGTGAGGTACTTATTATTAACATGGAAGAGGGCTGAAGTAGTTGACTGAAAAGCTTGTCTTATAGCAAATGCAAAGCAAAGGTTTAGGTGAATCAATTTGCTGTTATTATTGTGTCCTTACATGGTCTCCAGCAGAAAGCTCTGCTGCATTTACAGCCACTTTGAAGTATTAACTACTTCATGCTACTGGTTCTGCTGCTGCTGATAAACCAGATGTTTTATCATGGGCTGTGGTGTGGAGTCTTACAAGTACTTCTGTGCCAGCTCCTATTCATTTCCGTAGGACCTGGGCTTATCTGCTCAACTGTAACCAGAAAATGCACAAAACTGCTGCCAAATTCTTTCATTTTAATCTGCATCTTGCATTAGGGGATATTTTTCCTTTAAGCTTTACACCTTAGACTCCTGGGATTAGTAAAAGGAAAAAAAAAAACAAAATAAAAAGGAAATATCTCATTGCTCCCCTGACTTCTCCATTTTTTAATTTATTTAAGTAACAAGAGGCAAAATTAGAACATCATTGCTGCTTTTGTTGCACTGACTTCCATGGAACATTAAATCAATTTAAATCAATTAATTTAAATATCACAAAAACACTAAAAGTTGCATTTTCTGTATTTTCCACGTTGGAAATATTTGTACATAAAACATTATGTAAATGTAATGTAAAACATTACTGCTTTATGTACTAACGTTTAACAATGTTTTAAATAGTTCTCTGTGAGCATTTCGGCAAAGTTTTGGTAGATTTATTTTCAAATATAATAATAGATGTGAACCATGGTCCTTTAGCTCAAGTTATTTACAGCAAAGAACAGGGAGAATTTACTTGGACTGGACTGGGAAGAGTGGATTTTTGTTTTTCATATGCCTTACTGCAAGTGTGTAGAAATGCAGAGCTGGGGCATGGAGTAGACAGCAATGCTTTTTCCTGTTTGCCTTGTCCAGAATTCATGTTCCCATATGTTCTAGACAGACAAGAAGTAAAGAAGAATTATGTCAAAAGGAGAAAAAAACCCATGGGATTGAGTACAGTTGTAAGTGGTTAATGTTTCTGTGAATGACAACCCTTCCCATTCAAGACAATGCTGGACATCTGAAGCTCAGGGTGCTTTTCAGGCCAGATCTTTCTTTGAAGCTGGACTTGCTTTGCACAAGAGGTTGGAGCAGATGAATTCTACAGGTCCCTTTACACCTAAATTATTCTTGTTATTCTACAGTTGTGCATCAAAGACAGGGAGGAAGTTCTCTTCCAGGAGGAAGAGATGGAGTACAACTTACTATGTGCTGTGAGATTTAGAAAGTTAGAGGAAGGAAAAGTGCTATTTTAAAATTGACTTTTTCCCCATCTCTTGCATCCAAAAGCACTGACAGTTTTGATTTTGGGGCTTAAATTCTATCACAGTGGCTGTTGAAAACTGCAGACTGAAATGTGAGTGTTGCTGGAATACAATAGCAGTGCACCAGTAAATATCTCCAGATTTAGCTCTCACGTATTCCTTTTTTTATTTAGTATTCCTTCAATAACTTTGTTGTACATGCTTCCACACAGATAGCTCCTTTCTTTCAAGGTGGTTTAACTGCCTAGCAACCTTATAAAAATAAACTTCAGTGTTCTGTAGTAACTGCTGAAAAGAGTGTAGCCTACATTAATGTGACTGCAGTGGTTTAAGAGGTAATGACTGAGATGCCCTGGCTCCTTTTTTTTGTGCTTTTTTTTTTTTTCTCTTGTCAGAATTAATTCTAAGGGAAGGCAATGTTTTCAAGGGCTTAATGAAGCTATTGATAAAAAAATCAAGTAAAATATAACTAATAAGTAAATCATCCTACTGAGTGGTTGACTTTCAAACACGTCAATAAGAGCTGGATATCTGCATATTCTTTGTGCCTTTGACAATATTCTTTTCTTTCCAGAAGCAGTAGTAAATTGAAGCTTTCTGGGGGAAAAAAAAATAAAAATAAAACAACAAAAATCCAAAGCCCCCCAAAAAACAACAAACCAAAACCCAACCCTAAACTGCTATACATTCATCTCACTCAGCCCCTCGATATGTAAATTTCTGTTTTCGTGTGAATGACATATCCAGTCTTACAAAGATTTAACTGTGGAACTGCAAACACTTATTTCCAATTTAAGGGCTTACTACTCTGAGTAGTTCCAGCCAGTGGTGTTGGATTTATTATTTCCAAGCAGAAATGATGTGTCAAGTAGTTTCTGGAAGATCATGCTTGGGTGAAAATTTGGTCTTGCAGAGGTGACT
The DNA here is from genome assembly GCA_013396975.1 of Bucco capensis. Classification (NCBI taxonomy): domain Eukaryota; kingdom Metazoa; phylum Chordata; class Aves; order Piciformes; family Bucconidae; genus Bucco; species Bucco capensis. The sequence continues at coordinate 1,086,525 of VWZO01010925.1, forward strand.
ATCGACTGTATAGGAAGATAACCCCTAAATGAGAGAGTCACTGAAGTGGTTGGTCATTTATAAGCATGAAATAAGGTCAAATGAACTTAAAATTACACACATAATATTCAGGATTTTATTATGAATCTTGTGATACTGAAGGCTAGCAGAGGGCAATGATCACCTATCATTTACAGCTGTTGTTTACAGTGTTTTATTCTCTATCTTATTATCTTTGTTTCTTGCAGAAACAAACCTCACAGTTGTGACTTGAAAAGGTGACAAAAGAGCCAGGAAGCAAAATGAGACCCAAAATCTGAGCTGTCTTTTCAGTTTAGAGAATAGTTGGTTGACAAATGAGACTTTCAACCTATGTCTCAGAGACTGAAATATGCACACCTCCCTTGCACTGATTGCATATTTTTATAGTAACAATTTAATAGAAGTTTTCAGGGTCAGAAGAAAGAATCAACCTTTCTGGCAGCTACTTCTTTCCACCAGGGCTGCAGCCTTGTGTGCATGACAAATTGTGGAAGAGAGCAGCTCCATCCATACACTCCTGAGACACTGTCATGGAGCAAGCTGTACATCAAACCTGAATGCTTATTTTCCAAAAGGGTGTCATAAGGGGTCTGTAGCTCCCTGTTAGCACTGCTGGTTGACTGTGCTTTTGCAATCAGAAAGTCAGAAACACTTATGCCCTTTTTCCTTACCAACCCCGACAGACTCCTCTCAGAGCACTGTTTATGGAATTTCCTTGCATGAAAAAAACCCAAACACCTGACCTTGTCAATTAATTACTGGGGCTTTTGGGTTTGTTTTTATATGGTATCCAAATAAGAATTACTTCCCCACAGATTGGGTGAGCCCTACCTTTTCTGTCTTAGTGGCAAACCTTCTACAGAAGCTGAAAAAGGCTTTTCCAAAAAGCTATTTTTGCATTGTCAAGAGAGAAACAACAGCTTAGATCAATAATTATGTATCAATAATGAAGTGTAGCAAAGGTGAAACCAGCAATGCAGTAGTATATGGTATCCAAATAAGAATTAGATGTAGATGTATATGATCAATCAGGCTTATCCATGTCTTACCATTAACAGTGTTTTACAGGGCAAAAAATACACGCCAAGAACTAAAGGGTTTGATCACAGAAACACAGAATCATTAAGGTTAGAAGAGACCTCTAGGATCATAACAGAAAACACCAAGAACTAAGTATAACAAAGAGTTTGATCATAACTTTAAACAAGAGCACTTGAAATTATGCACAAAACATTAGAAAGTGACCACCTGTAATTGGACCTGAATGTGTATAGATGTGGAATATGTTCCCCCCAGCACTTTAATTAGTATCTGAAATGAAGTTTTGAAGCAATTTTTTCCATTTAGTGCCCTGTGATTTGAATCCTGGAACAATCCTCAAGTATGACAACTGGATTCATTTCAGGTGAAACCAAACCAGACGATGGTCTTTGGAAGATGCTTTCATGCACTTTTACAGTTACTCAACTTCCAGTCCTCAGAATCAGGCTGCAACTGGACCAGAGTAAGCCCTTGTCCCTTGCAGAAGTGGTGTAGAGGACCAGCAGCTCAGTCTTCAGCAGGCTGAGCACTGTACCTCTTCTTAAAGCAGACATAGCATCCAGCTTCCATCAACTAAGGCACAACATGATGCATAAACCTGTGTGCATCAAAAATTGGGAACTTGGGACTACATCTGTGCTAGGAAGTTAAACAGAGCCAGGAAATGTCCCTTGGCACTGAAACTCAGTTATCTACCTTGTTAAATTGTTGGAATTGTTCCTGGTATCCTTTCAGTCAACCAGCACTATCCCAAACCATTCCTCAACCACAGCTCAGTAATTAAGAGGTAATCAACCATTCCCAAGAAGCAGTTTCCATGCAGGTACACTTTCCTGGAGGGTGAGTGAGGTAGTATGAACACTTTTAGAATAGCCTTTTCACCTCCCACTTATCCTAGTGCCACAGAATAGTCCTAAGCACATGCAATTTGTTAGTTTAAATCTAGTTATGTATCCTGATTCCTACATGTTTAGTCCAAGCAAAATATCATCTGAATTCTCACTTCCAAGCTTGGCTGCTAATACACAACAAACATCTGAGGAAAAATAGAGACATCTAAGACTGGAAGGAGTTAAGGGGTGAGATGAACCTTGATTTTGGAAGCAGGAGCTTTGCCTGCATCGATGAAGTACAAACCCATGCCTGGAGAGAACATTTACATTTAAGTTACTTTTAAATTTTTATTAAATTACTTTTTTTTTTTTTATTATTTCCAGAAGAAGGTGCTGTCCATGTCAGAGCTTTGCCCTGGTGTTAGCAGCTGGCCACCATTGGCTTATTTAACTGTACCACTCCAAAATGCTAGTAAAGTGGCAATGGCTTGAGCCACCGCAGCTGAGATGATGTGAGCTCTGCTAGTTTCTGCAATGGGAGCAGCTGTAAATGTTGTACAAGCAGGATTTGTGCCTGGCTGTTCTAGTGGTTTGCATTGGGGCAGCTGTGCCAGGGATTGTCATGTCAGAAAACCATCAGTATAATGGAACCTAAAATATGCCATTCTTGTTGGGTTGGACAGAGTGCAGACAAATGCTTCTGTCCCAGTGCACTGGTTCAGATGTTAGTGTTTGTCTCTTGGTCTTGATAAGTCCACTGTGCAGATGTGCAGCAGGTAAGGAAAACCTAGGAAAATGAACTCTTACCCTTATACTAGCCCAGGCATCAATGGAATCTTTTGGAATCCCTTATACTTCAGAGGACATTTTCACTAGTTGATACTTTAAGTTATGTTTCCAGAGCAAATTAATAAGTTGTCTTTTTCCTTTTCTTCAGTTTTTCACAAATGCTGAAGTACAGTTTCTAAGCTGAAAAATATCCAGTTGGGTGGAAACCCTCTGCGTTCCTTTCATCTCTTCTTCAGTATTATGTGTTTCATCCTTTGCAGGGCTTATCTGTTTTTCCAGCACTTCTATCTCCTAGTGAGGTGTTTTCTTAGATGCCTGATATCCATAGAAATATTGGTAACCATTAATCTCAGAGCCTGGATTTCCTGTATGTGTGGAGTAATCAGAAATTGTGGATCTCCTGCTTGAATTACCTTTGCTGGTGACAGATATCACTATTTCCTTTCTCCACCTGCTCCCTCTATGTGCAGTAAGTTTAGGCTCACAGACCTGCTTGGAACAAATCCTGCTTAAATGCCAGCAGATAATAATAAATGAAAATGAGACATAAATAGGGCTGAATAAAGCTGGGCTTTGCAAGCTGCCAGCCTACCTGAGGGAGGCTTGGAAGTTGACACTAACAATAACATTCATTTTAACCTATAGCACTGTAACAAGTGTACATATTAAAAAGAGAGAGATACAAGTATACAAACACCAAAGGAGATCAGTGAAAACTTCTGTCAGAATACACTATGATTTTAAATACTTTGCAGATCAGGTTTTTCAGATTCCTTTTCAGGAATTCTCTTTTAGAAGAAAACCTAGGGGGGGGGGAAATTCTGACCTTTTGACATTTGCAGAATCAAATATTTAAATTTTTCATTTTGCTACAAAGCTCTCTTTCAATATTTTCATTTGGCATTCGAAGTGTTGTTATGTAATGCCTGCTGTGGTAAAAATCTCCTTCTAAAAAATTGAAATCTAATAAAACATTTCAACAATACCTAGAACACATTAGTTTTTTGCTACCAACACATCGTTCTGATGCATGTCCTCAGCAGACTGGGGGCTGTGATACTCACCTTAATTGTAGCATTAATCTCTTGCCATTGTACTTCATGACCATGGACTCTCTTTCAAAGGCAGTTTACAAACCAAACTTGGTTCTTCTTGCAGTAGGTGAAGGGTAAGTTACTCACCTCTGTGACAATTAGCTGAGGCCAGTGTACAGGACCTTTCCTTCATTACTGTAGAGATCTGGCATCAGATCACTTTGTATGCAGCCATAAAACCCACAGAAAGGTCAGCTAAGTGTATCCACAATGCTCCACAGTTCCTGCACCTAGTCAAAGGCATAACCCATTATCTCTTTTACCTCCCATTTCTGGTGGATTGATGTGGATGTACCTTTATCTCTTCCGATAAACTCAGAGCCCTTGATGTTCCTAGTGGAGTATCAGGATGATCTTGGAAAGTGGCCCTGGGAAGCTTGGGCTGGAAGTGTACTAGTCAGATGAATCATCTGACCTAACATTAGGTGTCTACCACTTACCTTTTATTATAGTCAACAGTGACCTGATCAATATAGTCCATGGAGACTAGTGTATGATTCATCTGGCCAAATTCAGCTCTCTCCTTTAGAGTGAGAGGAATCATGCTACAAACTATTAACTCTACTGACTGCAAAGGCATTGCAGAGTGACTTGATGAGAGGTAAAGTCTAACACTATACATAGCCACATTTAGTTAAATAGATCCCACCTCTTAAGGGCTCTCACCACTTCTAAAATAACTTTGACACTTGCATTTGAACATCTGAACTAGGAAAGCCCATATTTGAATAATCATACTTGAGAGTCCTGCTAAAATTGTGGTATCCCTACTGAGGTTTAATCCACTTTTGTTGCTAGGAGGACAGAAGTCATGGTTCTTCCTGGTACAGTACACTAAGGTGTGTTGAAATAATTTCAGAGGGGTGTGGGAGAATTGTTTTGTCTCTAAGGAAGCATTAATGATATTATGGAAAGGATTCAAATGATTCAGCTTGAATACAGTGAAGTAAATAGGTCTAGGTGACTCATCTACCTCATCTCTGCTTTGGTTGAAGCACCTGGAAGCGAAAGCTTTACTTCCATGAGATGATATTTTTCATGGAGGAGAATAAAAGGAAAGGCAACACAGGCAACTTCATCTTATCTCCTGCTACACTGTTCTGTGGGAATGACACCATGTCTCTGGCAAACTCATACAGAGTACTGGCTTTGATTTCAGTAGAGCTTAGATTTTTATACCAGAAGGGTAAAGCTGAAAACTCACACAGCACTGAGCACTTGGACTTTACAGTTGGGATCTAACTTTTGGGATCAGATTAAATTATGTATAATAGATGTTCTGCTGAAAACCAAATGAGGAATAATCTGACCAGCTGTAGGCAATTCTTTCTCACATACTCTTTTTTATAACCTGTGATAAGGAGAGTCAACTGGGCATCATATCATCAGAAGACTCTGGGTGGAACAAGATTTTACTAAGGCTAAATATGTATTTTGAATATAAAATTACTAGTAAGGCATTATCAATAAAGGCATAACTAGAGTTTGAAAACAAAATAAAAATAAAATAATTTTTAAAAATCTATCTTGAATATGACAGAGGCTGGATAATCATTAATAATGCTTCACAGTAAGGAATACCATTACCTTTGGATATGTTCTGGATGTGGCCTCCAGATGTTACTGCAAGTAACACACTAAAAATTTTTCAAGAGGTGCCTATGTGAGGGTTTCAGAGAGTACATTGGAGATATTGATTGTATTGTATGTGTCATATTTCTCCATTCAGATTAGCTTAAAAGAAACATCTGCAATGCCCCTCCTGGCACTGCAGATTTAATGCCAGCACAGTACAATTTAATCATATGCTATAGCAGGTGTTTAGCAGACTATTCAGGACATTAGCAGAGAATAAGACCAGGTCTGTTGTCTAGGGGAATGAGCAACATGCTGGGAGAGACTGTTCAGTAGTTCCCAGCAATGGTATGAATATCTTGATACTCTCCACACATGCACATAATGCTGTGAGAATATAATGAGGTATTCTGTGCCAGAGGGACACATCTGGGAATACCTGAAGAAATCTGCAAATGTTTCTTTTGCCTTTGTAATGTCCTGTCCTCTCATAGTGACCTAGAAAAAGACTTGGAGGACACATGAATCTCTATTATTTTTTCTGCCTCACCTTTTTTTCCCCCCTTTTTGGAAAGTAACCTATTATCTTGCATATAAAATATTCCAGAATGGTTGTATGAAAAATTAACCCTAATTATACATTTCATTATCTTTGGGGGAACAAATCAGAAGTTTGAAAGACATTTCATTATATAGCTGTAAATGAGCCACTCTAGGCTGTAGAGATATGATCAATATATATATAAAAAGAACATATTTTGCTTATTAAATATTCTTACTGTAAAGAAAGGAGGACTATAAGCTTTTTTCCCCCCATAGGATGGATTGCCTAGGGAAAGGAGAATGCTACTGAGGTGTGGGACAAGTAAGTCATACATCTGCTAGATTACTTCCATCACAGGAATCAGGAGAGGCAAAGAACAATCCAAAGGGAAAGTAATTCCTTGCTTATAACTGAAAGAGGTTGACCATTTTAATCCCTTTGTTATATTAATTATGATTTTTGGAAATAAGGCTGGGGGTTTGTTTCTTGTATTTTAGGGTATACAGTTCATCTAGGTGGAGCCATCTATGGAGCTATTATCTGCCCCTAGAGACACACAAACCCCTTTATTTCTGTTTAGACTTCCTCTATAGGGTGAATTTTCTGCTACAGTTGCCTAGAAGACTCAATTAGATAATTATAATTAGGTGAGGTAAGCCTTGTTCACAGTTTTTGGTGGTAAATATCTATCATTAATTTCCACTGCACAGGATGGGACACCCTCTCTTGTCAAGGAGAAATCAAGTTACTCCACTGAGAGGAACAAAGAGAGTTTTTTGTCTAATTAGCTAAAAGCCAACTGACCAGATGGAGAAATAGATTCAAATCCTTGGTCTAAATGTGTCAGCTACTGGCTTTGCATTTGGGTTTAGTTTCAGTACACATCTCAAAGTCTATTTTACAGGGAACAAAATAGTTGACAGACCATAAATAGATTCTAGGTTCCTCAGAAATGTCTCATATTAAAACATCTCTCAAGAAAACTGTGCAAGGAATGGAAACCTGTTTTAAAATATGAGCAGAACTGTTTTATACAGCAGCATACCCCTAACATGGAGGAGCCTGACTTGCTGTCCCGAATGACAAGGTACTGCTGTGCACTGTTGGGATGTTGTCCTGAAGGACCTTACACTAGCTGAGATTTGTTGAACAGTGTCTTCATCTTCCCAGAGTTTCTCCCAGCCTTGTTACCTTTCCCATCCCTCTGGAGAGTATTCCCAGAGATGCTGATCAGCTTCATTTCAGTAAAACATTTCCCCATTCTTTTAGGCCTCATTCCTTTAAATATAGATCCCATTCCTTTAAACCTAAGAATTCTTGATGATTTTCTTGCACCTAGGCCTTACAAGACAGGCTTTTTCTCTTACCAAAAAAGAAAGTAGCACTTTCTTTTCCTCATCCAGAAATCCTGAAAAACTATCTTCTCACAATAAAAAATATGTGCTATGAATTAAAAAAATGGTGGTTTTCTCTTGGTTCTACCCAGGAGTCAGGTCTGAGGCACATTGGCAGTGCTGTGAAGAAGCAGCTTATGCAGCTCTAGTCCAGCCTTTGTGTGACAGATGACTGCACCTGTGCTGTGATTTATAGACTTAGTAAGGATGTTCTTAGCAGTCTCAGAATTAGGATGAGACAGATTGCTGCATCAGAAAATGTGATGTATGATGTTGCATTAAAGCTCTTCGGCAACTGAAACTTGGTGTGATTTCGATAGACTCATGTAGCTGGTTACGGAAGGCAAATGAGTCATTAACATGCAAAAACATTTCTGTAGAGAATGATTGCTCCTGAACACAATATGGAATGTGGACCCTTTGGATGAACTCCAAGTTGTCAGTGCTAGAGCTGAGTGAATGATTCAGAGCAAGTAATGTGACTGATGTATTTTCATTTCTGCTCGCAAAGTGTCTTGAGACGTATCAACATTTCCTGAGACTGATCTGCCTCCAAACAGTTTGTGTAAAGGGAAAAAAAAACAACCCTCAAACAAAAAAAAACCCCAACAATACAGAACCAAACAAATTTCCTTGAGAATTCACACTACACAATCGCCATGATTTAGTGCAAAAGGAGAACTATTTTAATTAAAAGAAACAAAAAGTGGTGTCTCCTGTTATCAGGAAGATGCTGTGGAGAATTCATGGTGTTCAGAAGGATGTGTGGCAGACAAAATTCTGGTGAGTCTGTCTCTGTATGTTAAGAGATGTTGGGTTAAAATTCGGGGAGGAAGATGATGTACTACTGCAGAAAAATGACATTTCTAGATTTCTTTGGGAGGTGTTGCTTCCTCTGTCTGCAGTGATGGGGAAGTTATCCTTCTGAAGGAGTTCTTTGAGACTGATGGAACAGCTAGTTTTTGTGAAGGACCCCTAAGTATTTGGATCCATTGATCTGTATAATACAAAGTTGGTAATACAAAACCAAGGAATTTTGCAAAGGATTCTTTGAGATGGTGGAGTTTGGTTTCATTTTTTTACCTACAAACATTTTGGAAAATCAGAGATGTTTAGGAAAGATCTCAAGCTTCAATTCATATTGCCTAATGGGGAGTTTGATCTGGGAGGTTTCTCACCATTTGTAACCAGCTGTGCTGAGAACAAGACTAGTGCCCATACACAGATTACCCCACTGCACTCAGGACTTCCCTGTGAATGCATAGCTGGAGAAAGACAGAATAAATCTCCTTGATGATGGGAAGTAATATAGTCAATAGGATATACTGGCAAGCCTCTTGAAGATTTACTGTCTATCTGATGCTCCTCTAATCTATTTTTCTGTTCTTCCTCTTGAATACCTTGTTGGTTCAGGGTGCAAGCTGGCTGAAGGAGGGTTAGCTCTGTGCGTGTGAGATTCCCATTGCAATGAATATTCTGGCCTCAGTGAAGGCTTCCAAGTGTCTGTTATTTTTCAGTGTTTCATGTACAAGCTCAAAAATCAAAGTAATATTTTGGGGTACAAAAATGATCTTTAGTGGTTTAGGAAATCCCTTTTCTTTAAGAGCCCAAGAAGAAAACAACTGTGGATACACAAAATGGATTTTTCTTTAATGGTAGAAGAATCACTGTCAGTATGATGAAGAAAGAACTCGCCTCGTACTAAGCTGATTTTTTCCCCATCAGTTCCTGTTTGGTTAGTAGTGTTTAAACTGCATCATTACAATCTTTTCCTCTAATAAATGCTTCAGCCTTTCTACTGAAGCAAGATGGTTTATATGCGTGTGTACACTGTAGAGCCAATCTGCAGTTCCTTGTGGCAGTATTTGCAGAGGATACAGTAAGAATTTAGTGCTGTCTTTGGGGAATTGGACCATTATTATCTACAGTCATGTGTGTGTAACTCCTTGCATATAATTTTTGAAATGTCACCCTGATACAATATATATATATCTAAGTGTGAAATTCCGTGCATGTTTATGCCATCAAATTTTGCCATGGATTTGGAATTTGAAAAGCAGAAACTGGTCCCACAAATAAAATTAACCTAGTGGCATCAAGCCAGCTGCTTCCTGGTTAATGTGACCTTTTCTCCCATGTTTCTCTTTCCCTGTCTTGCTGATGGATAGGATGATTTTAAGAGACTTTACAGCATGATAGGGCTGCCAGGTTTGGATTCACATCCAATTATTTCCAAAGGTCAGAGGCACTTGCACTGGGCATTCTTATTTGTGTTCCTTCTCTTAATTTCTGGGAACACTGATGATAAAAATAGGGCAGGGGATCACTTTACTGAATATATGGACCTTTTGCTAGATATCACTGATATCCTTCTTACTATAACACATATTAAAAACCAAGGCAATTTATTCCATAACTGCCTGCTGTAGGGGTTTTTATACCTATTCTAGCTTTAGGCTTCCCTGGAGACAGAACTGAATTAGAAAAATTGCTGGACAGATTCAGTCTGGCAGTTTCTGTGTTAATATTGGTCTTAACTTCTGGAGTTGTCAAACAATAAATAAATGAATGGCATAACAAAACATGCCAGGTTTTGTTTATTTTTGACATGGCAGAGAAAAATAAAATCTGCAACACATAGCCCCTGCAGTTCACTACAATTCACAAGTTCCCAAATATCAGAAATATTTGCTCTTTTTTGACCAAAATGGTAAGTTTGCAATTCTTCTAAGGAAACAAAAGTCACTAAACACAACACTGAAAATGCTTAGATCTCCTACTCTATCTGTCCTGTGGTAGAAAATTATCCATTTATACCTTTCCAGATTAATGTCCATGAAAAACTCCTGACTAAATAAATCAGAGGAGAAAATCATAGACTGAAGTTACATTCTGGAAATTAAAACTCAAGTTTTTATTGTCAGTCACACTTTTTTTTTTTTCTTTTTGAGCCCTATATGCTGGCTTCAAATTTAAAGATTCTGCAGATTCTCTGAACTTTTTTTTTTTTTGCATTTTTCTTTCTGTGTATCTAGATCTTTGCTTTTGGTTAGAGGGGAAAAAAATACCTGAGTACTACAATGTTTCAGATTCTGTGCAAGCTGTAAAGTTCCCCTGAAACCACTTTCATTAGTCTTGCAAAAATTGCAGCCGTAAGGCTTTAAAAAGTGCTAAGCAATCAGCAGTCACTCATTTGGGAGCCCAATTATGGAGTTAGGAAACAAATAGGTCTTGGTCTATCACTTGTCTTGTGTTATATATATAATAGGATTTAACCCCACACCTGCTCGTACAGATGTGTAAATACTTGTGACTGCTGGGTACCAATGCAGAGAGATCTCTTTTCCAGTATGTCACTAAGTGACATGGGAAAATATCTGGAGCTGAAATAGGTATTTATGATTTCAGGCTAGATCTAAAGTATTAAAAGTATCCCTGTGGAGACAATGATAACCTCTGGGATATGACTTGTTATACATTCTCACATATCCATTCAACTTTTGTGGTAGGTTTGTGCCTGGTGGGATTTTGGTAGTGGGGAAAGGAGCTATTAGCATGGTGCCTGTAAGAAGCTTTGGGAAGCTCCCCTGGCTCCAAGGTGGACCTGCCTCTGGCCAATGCTGAGCCAGTCAGTTCCCCTGTGATAACATATTTAAGAGGGGAAAACTGGTATAGGGAGTTCTTTTGTGTCAGGAGCTTCTTTGTTTGGAGAAGTGTAGCACAAGACAAAGATATAACTGTGTGAGCGCTGAGGTCAGTGAGGAAGGAGTGGGGAATGCATGCCAGAGCAGCCATTCCCATTTGGCCTGTGGTAAGATGTCATACTGAGCCTTTGCAGCCCATGGAAATCAATGATGGAGAAGAACCCTCTCTGTGGCCCGTGGAGGAGCCCACACTGGAGCAGGGAATTGCTCCCAAAGAAGTCTGTAGCTCTGAGGGAAATCCCATAGAAAAGAACCATGCTGGTGGGAGAAGCATCTGGAGGATTCTCTCCCATGGGAGGGATGCCATGTTGCAGCAGGAGAGGACTGCGTGGAATGGACTGGCTTGGACTGCAACCCCCATTCCCCACCCCACTGTGCTACTGGAGGGGAGGAGGTAGCAGAGCTAGGCCTGAAAAGAAGGGAGGGATGGGGGGAAGGTGTGTTTAAGAAGTAATTTTATTTATCACTCTCCTGCTGTGGTTCAGCTGATGTATTGGTAGTGGTTTTGTTTAAATCAAATTGATTTTGTTTCTTCAAGTCTAGTCTGCATTTTGCTCATGACCACAACTGGTGAATGAGCCCTCCCTGTCTTTGTCTTGATCTTCAAGCCTTTTGTGGTATTTTCTCCTCCCTATCCCACTGGAGGAGAATAGGAGTAAGCAAGCAGCTTTTGTGGTTGCTTTGTTGCTGGCTGTGGTGAAGACTAAACCACAACAACACTGTGTAGCCAAAGCTCAAACAGTGTCCTTTCAGATGTGAAATGAAAAGAATTAAGAAGGATACATAGTTGTCTGGACTCTTTCCTATTTAGTAATATTCCTTATGTCATGCCCAACAAACTCACTTCAATTCCAGCAACACTTTTACTTTTTTTCTCCAGTCTTCCACTGGCAACAGCAACAGACACTTCGGCTTTTAAAGGTAAAGCAAATTACTGTGAATGGATTGGCACTGATAGTCTGACAGAGGATTTGGAATAGGAACTAAGCACACTTGGATGAACAAGGCAAGCCATGACCTTGGGCTCATTTAGTCTTCTTTCCTTTTTCTCATCATGGTTAGACTGATTCCTCCCTCGGTTCCTCATTTTCCTGTTTTTCATAGCCCTGGGTGATTCTTGATCACTAATTTGAAACTGTGAGATTTTTGGTGGTAAGTAAATCAAACTCCTTCTGCTCCTAGGTATGGGATGAATATCACTGTGATCGGTTATCCTTGGCTAAAAATCAAACTCCCACCCAGCTGCTCTCTAACTGTCCATACTCGACAGGCTAGGAGAATAAAATAGCATGGGAAAGACCATGGGTCAAGATAAGGACAAGGAAATCATTTAGCAGTTACCATCATAGGCAATACAGGCTTGACTTGGGGAAAAGTAATTTAATTTATTGTCGGTTTAAATAGATTCAGGTAGTGTGAAACAAAGACAAAATTAAAACAATGCCTCCCTTCCACTTTTTACTGGTTTTCATTGCCAACCCTTTCCTCTCAATGGCACTAAAAAGCAGGCTATGATCCCTCTTCTCTGCTGGTTTCTATCTGGGACTGCCAGCACTCAGGCACTGAGGAATAAAACTTCACCTCAGCCAGAATCTGATTACATAGTCAGTTTTTCTCCTGATATCTGACGTGATCTAATATCTCCACTAGGAATTGCCAGTTTAAATCATCAATTGCTAATGATTAAATTAGCCTAGGCCTAGTTAGCTATCTAAATGTTCAGCCCCTTTTGGAATTACATTTATGACCTGTCTGATTAAGGAAGCATAGGAAAATGCCCAATATCATCTTTTGATGATGAGAGAAATGAAATTGTTATGAAAAACAAAAAGCTTTTCACTCTGAAGAGATTAAACGAAAAAAATGTGTGTTGAGGAGAGGTTACTGTTATTTTTATTTGAAAGAGCATGGTGAAATAAAGCCCAAACTTGCCCAGGCAAATAAAGCCTGTACACATCCCATTGTTGTATCTGTTCTCCAACACTGATCATTGTATTTAAGTCAATTAGTATTACTAAGTCATCTCTTGTAGCTCAGTTCCACTCAGCCCTGGTCCAGAAATGCAGTTTCTCTTATTATTAGCTTTCAGTATATGAAGTTCTTTTAATGCCAAAGAAGCATGTAGATAAAAACATACATTCAGATGTTTGGCTGAATTAAGCATTATTCTGGCACTGAATGAAAGACACTAATTTACAAGATCTGAGCCTGCTTTGGTTTATAGTGTTTTGTCTTGAGGGTCATTCCACTGTTCCATGCACACAAGAGAAAGATGATAAACTTCAGATAAACAGTATTCAGCATTCAACTAAATTATTATTTCTAATTAGAGTCCAGTGACCCATGGAATACTTTGGATATTTTCTTTATTTTGGACTTCAAAATGGAAAATCCATTCCCAAACAGATGGCACTGTATCCACACTGACAAACTGTGGCTGACATCCTACAAAAGACACAGTAGTGCATGGCACTTTGTATGACTTTATTTTGTGGTGTGACATCATGTGATAATTTTTAATCTCTCCTGTTAATAAGACCTACATCAGGTACATTTCATTTCATTTATATTACATTTCATTTATAATCAGTCATTCACTAGAGGGCACAGCTTTTAGTGACAAGTAATTCACTACTTTATTGGATCAGTCAATAATCTGACAACATTTTGGGCAGAATCATATCTTCAAGTAACTAAATACAACTAAAGCTGCTTCCATCTTAGTTTTGACTTAACCTTTCTCCTTACCAAGTCTGCCCTCCCCAGCTGCATGATTTTTATAACACCCACAGCTGCAACTGAAGTGAGTAGATGAAATCCTGGCTTCCAGCTGCAAAGCTACTACTGACCTCAGTTCCAGTAAAAAAAGGAAAGAAAAAAAAACAAAAGGATTTTACTTAGTGGCAGTCATTTGGCACCTTTGAAAGTCAGGGATTTAACAACTGGCCAAAGGTCAGAGCAGAAATCAATGCCTAAAAAAGAGCTAGATCTCTGTAGGGTCTAACTCCTAGTGTTGCCCTGGAAGCACAAGCTGCTTTTTTCCCCATGTACCATGTCACAGATTTTCCTGTCATTTCTAAGCTTTTTTCCCTAGTCCATGCTGGACTGGGAAAGAAGCATGACAATATACTGATGAAATTACAAACATATATCAGCTCCTTCAGCCTGCAAGAAAAATTTCTTCAGGCAAAAGGAAGAAAAAAAGGTAATTTTTCAGAAACTCAAGCTGTTAAGAGTATGAAAAGTTCAAGAGGGTAGGAGCACTGATGCCTTGAAATTTTAAGAAGGGCTGTGTTGGCTTAATAGGAACTTACCCCAGCTTTTTTCCTTCTTTGAGAATGGGGGGCATTACCTACAAAAAGAAAGGAAGGAAGAAGCCTGTCTGCTTTGAAGGCTGTTAAGTGTGCTCACCTACGGAGGAAAGAGAGAAAGAGGAGGACCAGCTCATGAGAGTTGACAGTGCATCAGAAAGTGAGCTGCTCCTAGCTCTGTGAGGCCAGCAGGATTTTCTTGATCTAGTTTAACAGGTCATTTTGCTAATCCAAAGGTTATACTCTTGTCTTTTGGGCAAATATTAGGCTGTAGAAACTGTTCCTTGGTTTTTGAAGCAAGGTTGTTAATAAACCAGCACAGAGAGCAGATCTCTGAGAAGCAGGATGAAAAAGATTGAAAGCTGTGGAGAAAACATTCCTAATGCAAACTTTGTTTGCACCAACATAAACACTGGTTTATTTCAGATTAACACTGGTGTGGAGATCATCTTCAGTCTCCACATATGTCACCAAGAGTTTGTGTTCTCCCTCTCCTCCCTGTGTACTCAAACAAAAATGCAGTTCATGCCTGGGTTTGTGCACTCAAGCATGCTTTTAGAAGACGAGGGGCTTTGGATGCTTTTTTTGTTGCCTTAAGTAAGAAAGCTTTTTTTTTCTCAGTTTGAGTAGAGAATGTCCAATACTAGGTTGGAGCATTGTAGGTGCTTTACAAGGCCCTTGCACACACACTGAGGAACTGATAATATGATGGGTAATGAAGTTCCTTATTACCTTCTAGGGAAAAAGCATGCAGTTTGAGTGTAGCAGGTTGATATGCAAGGTGCTCCAACATAAGGACTACTGGATTGCAAGAAGCTCTGCTTTACTACATCATCTGTCCTTCATCACTTCAAACTCTGCAGTAGTGAAGTATGATGAAAACTGAGCTCCTAGAAATGTTATGCTTTCATCACAAGTCATCTCAGTAAAAGGTAGTGTTCTGCATCTGCGAAGGAACTTGTGCTGTGGGGTTCCTCTCATGGTGTGCATACTCTGGGTAATGCAACATTATGATAGAATTCAGGTACATGCAGACTCAGAAAAATGTAACTGTGGTTAGGACTTGAGCTATCAGCACTGCACAGCTATGAACTGGACCATCAAAGAGCCATTTGCCACTGGAGACTGGTGCTATCTTAATACTAATAGCAAATAATTCTGTAAGATCGTCTGTAAGAACTACTTATAAATATGTCACTACTACAACAGAAGAAGAGTTTTGTTCTTCCTTGTCAAGCAGGATAGGTGCAGGTTATCTGTGCTTTGTGCCTATAGTTAATCATTTATCTATAATTTAACTTGCACATTGTGAGAAGGAATTTTTGGCATTTGCTCTGTGGGCTGGCAGGCTGTCAAATAACTGTAGGATTCACAGAGTCTGGAAGAGGCTCTGAGCTGATCTGCCACAAGTAAATGATGTTGTTTTCCTTAATCAGTCCACCAGAGCTGGTATCTTGAGTGTCCTTCATCTAATTTTCTTGCATGCTGGAATCTGACAAATATAATAATGGTATTTTTCACTCATTTGCAGTAGTGCTTTTCTTTCAATGGTATTGAAGCACCCCTCAAATGCCAAACTTATTTGGGAAAATAGTCACGTATCAGTTTTAGTAATATAAAACTATTATTACTGTCTATCTCCCAGGGGTTTTGTGAAGCTTGTTTAATTGAGGTTTGAACTGTCATTATTTGTGAGATGAGATTATCTATCATTCATGAGCTTTCAAATGAATACCAGTTTGTCTGGGAGAAAAAAGGCTGGCAAACCCTTAAAGTTTCATGATTTTCAACACAAATAATTATTCCTTCAAATATTCATCCTTCATAGTTTGTTATTTGTTACTTGCTGTTCATTATCCAGTTTGTCATTTGTTATATTCCTGTATAGAAAATTCAGTCACCCATCCAGGTACTAGAAGTAATAGTATGTGACTTTTATGACCGTTCAGCCACCATAAGTAACACATAGAGGAACTTGCACAATCAAAGCAAACAGTGCATGAATAACACGTAGACAAAATTTGTTTATATGAGCTATTTCCTGAATATTTATGAACTAGAAGCATGTTTGTAGAAATTAGGATCGGCGTGCAAAGAGAAAAGCAGGGTCAAATTTGCTGTAATTCAAGTTCTAGCTGTAATTTATTACTAGGTTGGAGTTACAGATGGGTGAGCTCCAGCTTTAAGTTCAGATGAGATGCACAAAGTCATGTACCAACTTGGTGGAGCCAGAAGAAAAATGGTAACATGGCAAGGCTTCAACCCTGCATGGCAATGCCTTCACTGCCTCCTAGACTCTGCTGGTGTGTCATGATCCTGGCTAGACCACGCTGTGGATGTGCAGCCATCACCAGTATGTCCTTAGATTCACCTACATTCTGCACTGATAATTTCCTCCACATTTCCCATCATGGCATGTGAGATGCTCCTCATGTACTTAAGGCAAGAGGAACTGTGGAAGGAAACCATGCCATGAACTGCAGGTGCTTTAAATCTGCCTCAAGATCAAGCAAGTATTGTGACTCAAATGTCATCTGTGGTTCCAGCTAGCAAAGGTCCAGTTTGTTTTAAGATACTGTTTAATCCAACATGGCTTCAATATTTTCCCAGAGCATTCAAATGGATTGATGTGAAAGTACTTTCCTTCATTGCCAACAAATTTTTGTTACATAGAAACTTTTTCTTTTCATAAACATATACACAAACCCACTTACCATTTCCTATGCAGTTTTACTTAGCCATAGGGGATAGAGCTGTTATGCATTATTTCCTAGCAGAAAAGGCATCTTCTTACCCACAAAATTGAGCAGAGACTTAGATTAAAAGCAGACAAGAGCCTGAGAACATAAGCAATGAATTAAAATCCTCTTTTGTCTTTCACTTGGCAATAAAATTCAGCCTCATATATAAAACCAAAAATGTTGCATATTTAAAACCAAAGAGTCTATGTGTTGCACCAACCAGCTGCATCAATCCTAGTGGCCTTGGAAAATTAATGTTTTGTTTTAAGTAAAGCTGAAGTTACTCATGTTATTTCACTCTATCAATAGCAACTACATTAACATTATCTAGTGTCTGCAAGCACACTATTAATTTACCTTGTACTGTCCCAACAGAGGGAGAAGAATTGTTCAAGGCAATGAGGCATATCCACTTCCACTCCTTGGGACTCCTTACTTCCAAATAATCAATATTAATGTGGTGAAGGGAGGGCAGAGAGAAAAAGAATCCTCTGACTGATTTATCAGCTAAAGCCACATCATAGTGCAATGAGAGTCTTAAGATTCTTTGCTACACTGAACAGAGACTAAATGGTTTATCAAGGGTGGAGGCATGGTGACAGTATCCACCTGATGTCAGGATTAACACGACACTTGGCAGCCAGGAACCTGACAAATATAACTTTCCCTTTCTAAAGTGATATGTGCTTCACTGTAGAAAAAAATCTATTGTGTTCTTGGAAATAGCTGCTCGCTCCAGTATTAGCTTTTTTCCCCATTGGGGAAAATGTTTTTTAGAGAAAATCAGGGTTTTCTTTTTTCTCAGATGAGAACTACTTTTTGCCTACAGGTCAGATGTACAATGCAATACACAGTTCTTAATGATATCTGAGGCAACTTCAGCAAAGTATGATTGGCAGGAAGTAAAAAACTGAAATATTAGTAGGGGAAATTTTGAAGTAACATGAACTGAATTTTCCTTTTAAACCCACAGGGAAAGTAATTGCTATAGAATGGCCTTCTGTCCTTTTGACCTTCAGCAAGTAAAAAGTGACTTTTAAAATCGGTTATGATAGCAAATGCTGTAATCTTTACATGGGCTGAAATCAGAGAGGGATGGCAAGCACACTGCAACAATAATAAAACATTTGGTTCTGGCTGTCCACAGTAACACGTGCTTCCACTTGAAGATATAGATAACATTCACACAAAAAGCTCAGCTGGGAGAAAAAAACGGTAACTCAAACAATGTCAGGAAAACCACTTTATTTTTCCCATATGGGTAATGAGTAGAATAGTTCTGTGTGATTAAATTGCTACTGTAAGATACAAACCACAGGTGCTTAAATTTCCTCCTTTCTTTACTTCCTTTCTTACCAAATTAAACTGTAAGATCCACCAACAGCCCCAAATCTTTCTCCCCAGGGATACTCTCAATCCACCCATTGCTAATCCTGTATCTGTGCTCTCAACTGCCCTCACCAAGATGCAGGATTTGCACTTGGCCTTGCTGAACTTCATGAGGTTTGCATGGGCACACCTCAAGCCCATCAAGATCCCTCCACTTTTAGGATATAACCCATGAACTTTCTTCAGATATATATGTTGGGGTGAAAGGAACTGCACCCCAGGCTCTGTTCATTGTATCCACATGTAGTCAAACGCAGTCTGTTAAGGTTTATTCTCCACTTCTTTCACAACCTGAAGTGAGGACACTGCAAAGTGTCTGCTGTGCTTTTTGTGTGTTGGATAACACAACATGAATCTGCCTGTAAATACGTGGCAGGTTTATGTAGTCAGAATGTGAGGATTTAAAAAAGTGAATCAAAGAGCCATAACTAAGAATAATGGGATGATATTAAGTGAGGCAAGTGGTACAGAGAGTGTCAGCAAACACTCCTGGACACTGCAGGGGTTTGGACTGTGGAAGATGCTCTTGGGGAATTAACACTGCTTAATGTGCACTTAACCATATTTAAAAGGTACAACACTGCACTTACTGGTGCCCAGACTAGATAATAATCATGTTTTTTTACTGCCCTTTACTCCAGCCGGTAGGGTCTAAATCATTGTTTTAAACCTGTACAACCTAATTCTTCTCTGGGGTAACTTATCTGAAGTTCTCAAGGGTAAGAATGAGCCCTCACAAGAGTACTGCAACACCTAGAGGCAACAATACGAAACACTGAGATTGTAGTAAGAGATAAATTCAGTTTAGCTTGAGGTAAGAAATAATTCCATTTCTCCCTAGTTTCATGGAAATTACACCCTAGAAAAACTCCCTTATGGGATATCCAGTTGCAAATACTATGTTAACAGAAAAAAATACCATTCACTGAGGGCATATATCAAACTTTTCCCACTTGAGTCTGGACAAAAAGAAAACAGGAAAGACAAAAATCTCAAGGAATATGTCATAAATTAAACACCTTTTAAAAATAATGTTATTTTAAAATGTTTATTTGAAGAATCTCTGCTTACAACAGCTGCTGGAAGACCATTTCCTTATATATTTCTATCATTTCTAATTGTTTCAATCTTTAGAAAGATTGATTAGATTTTCAAATCCTGCTTTCTTGACAGAAAACAGCCAGACATGTTTGCAGTCTTTTTCACTCAATGGCTAGCATGGGAATGCCTACCAAGACCCCATGCCACACTCCTCACCTGAACATGAAATGAAGTACTTCCCTACAGAATTAGTGCTGGGGCTGCTTCTCCAGCTCTATACTTTCGTTCTGCTCTTCCACCTTCTGTACTTGCAGATGTTTTTCATCACTTTTTCTTTAAAACAGCTAACACTCTTTGAATAACTTGGCCTCAGTGCCACACACAGAATAGGAGAGATATCTCTAGCAGCAGCACTAGAAAGGGAAGATCCTGAAATCTTTCCACTTCCTTCCTGCGTTTGCAAAGCCAAAAGAGAAGTCAGAGAAAGTAATGTCCTGCCCTTAGTGCAGCAGCCACTACCTCATTAGCCCAAGCATGCTCTGTCCTTCTTAAAAGCAAACCAGCACTTGCATCCTTCTCTCAGTTTCTTACCTCCTGTTCACATTTATTATTGATATCACATATCAGTAATGCTTTCCACTGCTTCCAGAGTTTGGCCTGTCTGCCAGATTCTGACTTATCAAGAGACCTTTCCTTCACCTTATCTTATTTTAAATGCTATACACTTTTGTCTTTCTTTACCCTCCTCTGCCTGTCCCCTTCCTCACAAAGGGAGAGAGACAAAGGGTTTGCTTGAGAATCGGCAAAGGTAACAATGTTGATGCTTTAAGAAATTGCTTCTGCTCTGTCCCTCAGCCTACTGTCTAGCT
Organism: Bucco capensis; assembly: GCA_013396975.1. NCBI lineage: Eukaryota > Metazoa > Chordata > Aves > Piciformes > Bucconidae > Bucco > Bucco capensis. The sequence continues at coordinate 1,106,871 of VWZO01010925.1, forward strand.
TACCAGCTTCTCATCTCCCAGAAGGGCAGCAAATGCACTTGTTTTATGCCCTGCTCAAGCATGGATGCTTTCTCAGAACCACGCCACAAGAGCAGAAAACCTGCTTATTTCCTACAGTTTTGCTGCAAACAGCTGCATTTGATCTTTAAAAAGGTAGTCCTCTTCATCAGTTTTCCCAGTTTTATAATTTACAGTCTTCAGGTCATTTTATCTTCTGTTTATTTTCTAAATCACCTCATTTTTTTTTCCTTTATAATAACTAAGGTAACATCCTGTTACTCAGAAGACACAGCATCATTAGAATAGTTATACCTGAGAACAGGTTTACAGCATCCAGGCAGACACAGCCTGAGTGAAGGACAGAAGCAGGATTAGTAAATTATTCTCAAATTTTATTTGACAATTTTCTATAATTGAGGAACCTGAACACAAAAGGTGTGACAATGATATCAGAATAATTCAAACATAAATATTTTGAGGCCACAGAGGAAGTTTGTTTCTCCTTTGCCTTTTTAACAACTCTATCCTGATTCCAGTGTAATACAGGATTCTGTCTGTTGTTATTGTTTCCTCTGTCTGCTTACTCTGTGAGTCTGTTTGGGCCAAAAGTCACATGTGTCATGTTTCCGGAAGCCACATCATCCAATTATGTCATTTCCCATTATTACAGTTATTTAATTGGATAAGAATAACAAGAGAAGAAAAGCAACAGCCAAGCAAGATCCAGCTCTCATCTCGAGTGGAGTGATCCTGACACACTGCTTCTGTCCATCTCTCCACATTGAGGAACCTAGTGTGACTGTCAAACCTTTCAAGCTTTTCCAGCCTGCAGCCCTCAGAACGTAAAGTACCACAGCCACATGCAGTTGCTGGTCCTCCAAGCTCTACAAAATATTTTGTGACTGCATCCACAAATGTGAATTTAAAAGTATTTATAGGAAAGCCATAATGTGATTTTATGTGGGTGCAAGAATCCATTAAAAGGCACAGAAGTCAGAAGAAACAGCATAGTACTGTGAAGACATTGTCTCTGAACAGAGAAGACAGCAAGTCAAGTGTTCCTATGTTGTCTGGAAGACATGCACATATAATCCAATTAAGCAGACATTCTCCAGCTTGGAGAAGGTGCACTTACTCTGCTGGCTGGGTATCAGCAATATATGCAGCTTTACACTGTGAATCAATGAGCAATTCTAGCCACAACCAGAGATGCACGGGATGATCAAGCACAGTGGAGCTGTCTGTAAGATTCATCATGTTGACAGTCCCTTCAGCTCAGTCTGTACCTGAAGCCAGAAAGGAAACTGGTGAATACTGTAGTGCACACAATTTTATGGCTGTTGTAGTGAAAAGGATGGCTTTGCATGTTGTCTGCCTCCTGGTCTACCACTAGAAGAATTTTTGGGATTCAGGTGCCCATTTTGCTGCAGCAGAGCTGCCCCTTTGTTTACCTATAGACAAAAGGGCAGATGCTTTGCTGTCTGGTTGTAGGTATCACAATTGCATGGTTTCAGGACACCAAGTAATCTTGATCTTTTGTATGAGTAAGGCATGGCATGACTGTGACTCAATTTTGTGCCTCTGGGTGCATTATAGAATTTATAGATATAGGAACACAAATACAAGGATTTTTGTCTTATCAGATTGATGTCCTCTATGCTCATACCTTTGGAAGAGCTGTGATAATTGAGATAATCCTCATCCCTTAAAGCAGCTTTTTAAGCTGTGATTATTTTGGCAGCACAGCTCAAGTTTTATCACTCACAGAAATGCAGAGGAGGAAAAGGACAAAACATTCTTCTCTTTATTCAGTTTTAACCCAAATAAGCCCAGACCACTGAAGCCAAAATACATCTTTCTCTACACAGCTCTCCTCTGATTACTGTCAGGCATTCACACCTGCTAGAAAGTACCTCTAGAATTGTTTCATCACTCTGATCTACTCCAAATATTCTCACAAGCAAAAGAATTTCTAAAATGCACAGTCCTGTGCTCTGCACAGGTGATGGTCTGTAACTGTGAAGATGTAAGCCCAAAACATCAATAGAACTTGGGAACTTCAAAACCAAATACAAGAGTTTGGTAAGTCTTCAGGATAAGAAATGTGTCCATAAATTTCTCTTATATAAATCATAATAACTGAGGTTCATCTTTCTGTATTGAGTCACCTTGCTAACTCAGAAGTACATGAGACTCCCTGCTTTCTTTGAATTTCCTGTTTGCTATTTTAAAATCTCTCCTGTCTCTGTTTACTGCTTTTGAGATATATTCTCTGCCCTGACAATGTGTGGGAAGTCTGAGGGTCTAACTCAAAGCTGCAAGTTTGCTTAGGCACACATATGTCAGATCTTCCTCACTCCAGCCTCAAACTCTACTACTGTCACCATTAAAATAAATGTTTATATACCTTCAATTCTGTCTACTAGGTGAGTACCATTGAAGCACACACTGAAGTATCAGTGTGGTATACAGATTAAAGTTTTAAAGTGAGAAATTTAGGCACTAAAATACCTAGGCATATTAGAGGAATTAGAGCCCTAATATTGATGCCAGTGCCAAATATAGTTCAATATCCAAAACCAGAATTCACAGAAATCAATGATCAAGGCAAGAATGTGTCTTAAATTATGCCTTTTTTTTCTTGTAGTGCTGAATTCTGGAGTACAGAAGTCCCTGAAAAACTGCAAGTCAAACTGCAGGCTGTCCTGCAGCTTGCCCCTTCTTGGAAGGTATTCTGGTAGATATGAAATCCTTTCTCTGTCATGGTGAAGAGTGTGAAATCTTCTGGTAGCTGAAGTGCATGACTGAGAGCTGCACACCCAGAGCCTGCCACACTAGCTACATTCCAGGGCTCCTTGATAAAAAGGTATTACAGACAGAAGCCATTTCCAGGCATATGAGGGACAAGGTGGTTTGGAGCACAGAGTCTGGATAAATCATGGGTAATAAATCAGGGTAAATTATGCTTGACCAGTCTGATTGCTTTCCACAATGAAATGGCAGTCTCTGTGGACATGGGAAAGATGGAGGTTAAATAATTTACATTGACTTTAGGAAAGCTTTTAACACAGTTCCTTTAGTATCCTTGCAGCCATAATGAGGATATATGCACTGGATGCATGTACTACATGGTGGGTATTAAAGTAACTGGATGGTCAGGCTCGAAGGTAGGAGACAACAGCTCAAAGCTTACCTGGAACCAACTGTGAGTAGTGCTACATGCTGACTGATACTGAGACTTCTATGTTGTCTTCAAATGACCTGGGCAATATGAGCACTCCCATGCCAAATTTGCAGGTGACAGCAAATTGGGGTATTATTTGATAAATAGACTAGCTTTCTCTGGATCAAACTTGTCTTGGGAATATACAGTTCCCATTTATGAGACAAAAATGGAGCCAGACATAAGCCAAGATGTAATGTAGCAGGAACCCATTAGGTTGGAGTAACACAACAACACAGGAGCCTCATGAAGCTCAAAAGAAACCCCTCAAAAGAAAACTCTATATATGAATAACACTATACAGTAATACAGACTCAAGCATGTGTGTCTAGGGAGCTGCTCAGAATAAAATGTCCTTGGGAGTGCTTCTGGTCAACAGGTTGAACAGTACACTGCTTTAGTAAGAGTATAGCCCGTAGTAACTATTCCTTCTGTTTGGCAGTTGTAGGACTCCCTGTGGAGAACTGTGTCCAGTTTGGGTTTTTCCAGTACAGGAGAGATATAGATGAACTCAATCAAATCCTATAGAGTGCTACCACTGAGTTGTGATGCTGGTTCTCATGCTGAACAAAATGTGGCTTAGGAAACAGGGTTTCTTTAGCCTGGAGAAGAGAAGGCTATGGGGAGACATACTTGCTGTGTTCAACTACCTGAAGGCTAGCTATAAGGGAAGATAGTAAAAGACTTTTATCAGAGGTGCACAGCAAGGAAAAAGAGGTAAGAATCACAGGTGCCACAAGAGAATTATTTAGAAGGAAAAATTATTCACACACACAAATTCATCACAGGTTACCCACAGAGACTGTGAACTCTTCATCCCTGAAGACTGTCACAGCTCAGCTGGGCAAGGGCCTGATCTAACAGGCAGCTGGAGATAACTTTAAAGTCAGTCTTGCTTTGACAGGGGCTGACTAGATGACCTCCAGAGATTTCTTCCACTCTGAATTAGTCTGTGATTTTAAATATTTTCTGAAGCATGAATGTAAGCCAAGAACTCCCTTTTCTTAGCAGGGTTTCCCAGACACAAAATGAAAGGTCCCAGCTAGTGAAACGAAGGCAGGAGGCTGAGACCTATGGGACCTGACAAGCTGCATCCCAGAGTCCTGAGGGAATGGACTGATATAGTTGCCAAGCCAATCTCCATGCTATCTGATAAATCATGAGAGTCAGGTGAAGTCTGTGGTGACTGAAAAAAGGGAAAATACTGCACCCATTTTTAAAAAGAGCACAAGGGACAACACTGGGAACTAGCAGCCTGTCAGTCTCACCTCTGTGCCTGGGAAGATCATGCGACAGATCCCCCAGAAGATGTACTAAGGCACATGGAGGTAAGGGAGGAGATGTGAGACAGCCAGCACTGCTTCACCAAGGGTAAGTCCTGCCTGACCAACATAGTGACCTTCTATGATGAATTAACTACATCAGTGGACAAGGGAAGAGCTATAGATGTCATCTATCTGGACTTCCATAAGGCCTTTGACACAGTTCCTCGCAACATCCTTCTCTCTAAATAGGAGAGATATGGTTCCCTGCTTTCTCCTCCTTTCCACCCTTGGCTTAAAGCAGTAATCGCCTGAATGAGAAAGATCACTCATATTTAAACCTGGGGAGCAGAAAAAGGAGTTTATTCCAAGATTGTAATCCTCAATGAATGCTCTCACCTTCCAATTGCTGCTAGTGGCTTTCCTCTCATTACTTTGTTCTTCTGATATTTTGAGGCAATAACAATAACCTGTAGCTCTGCACATATTTGTGTCATGAAGCATCAGTTGGAAGAAACAGCATATTATGAAGACTCTGGTTTCAGGAGTACTGTGGGTATTCCTAGTGCTTCTTAGGGATCATAAGCTAAAAAAAGGTATATTTTCTGGACCCCAGACAGGCACAGCATTAGTTAGACATCAGCTCACTCAGCTCTTTCAAGACTTATATTTCACAGGAGACTTCAGGCTTTTCAGAAAGTTTCAGAAATAAAAAATTCTCCAGCATTTAAGGCCAGGATAGCAAAATCCTTCTTTTTTTCAGAGCTGGATCACCTTACCCATTCTCTTTCTAACACAGTTCTACTGTTTTTACTTATCCAGAGAGCTTTGTTTCTCTGTATTATGCTGCAGTGAAGATAAACTGTACCTAGTTGGATGGCGAGATATGATGTCAGATTCTGGACTGAATCACTTCAGCTTGAGACAACCAGCAAGCACATAACAGAAATTAGAATGACTGTCATATTGTAAAACTGTATCTATGCAGGCATTTACAAGAAAAGCTTTAATATTTTCACCTCTCTGTCCTATTAGCTTTTTGGCTTATATGAGATTTTTCTTCCATTGTCTCTGTCTAATGGTTGGGTTTTGGTTTTGGTGTTTTTTTTCTCCCATCACTATATATTATCATTCCACTACTTGGCTATCCACATGAATTATTAATATTGTTTTTATGCTAAATATCTCTGCCTTACACATAATTTGACCTTACTTACTGAACGAGTAACTGTGCTAACCCCTCAGGACATATTACCCACACTCTGTCTATGAAGCATATTTCCTCCTTGTGTTGACTTAGCCAAAATTCAAAACACTTTGAACACAGTCACATGGCTATTTTTTTCATTAGGGAATAAGAAAGAAAAAATAAAACACTAACCTTTGTGACAGCTAATTACATTTTTGGTTGCCAGTGATTGTCCCTGTGTATACAGGGACATCTATTCTTGAATATAATGTGAGAGTGAAGAAACTAAAACTTGCTTCTACTATATTTAAAAATGACTTGATCACCAAGAAATATTCAATGCAGCCTTCAAATGTGGTTTAGGAAGGAGCTGTCTTGTGTATTCACTTCAGGATAATTGGGAAGTGTCTCAGTTTATCATACTGACTCTCTATTCAGCAAAATGTGTTCTTATACCTCTCCCACCCTTGTAGAATTTTAATCCTATACTGTGCTCAACAGGAACAATTTTAAACACCTTCTGTCTCAATCCTAATGACCACCATCTTTCCTATAGGGAGTTTAGTTTCATTTCCATGGAAAACTTTAAAGACAATTCCAAAGTCTTTACTGAAGAGATGTATGTTCACCAATGATCTTGTTCATTTCCAGCGAGAATAACAAGAGATGTCAGACATTTTGAAAGGCAAATATTTGTTCACGATAATCCATTGCAGAATAAATAGCTATCAAGCAACATAAAATATGATTATTCTGATGATCATTGAAATATCCTTTTGCTTTCTGAACCCTGACATACTCTTGCTTTAATAGCATTCTATGGCAAGGAGTTTCATAGTTCAATTAGTAATGCAATTCCCTTTTTGAGTAGTATTGTTTCCTCTAATTTCAACTCTCACGTCTGTTATCAAACTATTTGTTGTGTCTCCCTTATCTACTTGCCAAAATAAGCAATTACAGTCTTTTGCAGTTCTGCCTTACTTGAGATAATTCCTTCCTTACTGCACTAATTTCCATTAGTAACCTCTGCAACCCAGAGAACACACACCCCTGCATGTGTTTTTTGGGCTGTTGCACGAGCCCTTAAAGAAGGGAAAGATTTATCCTCTATGTGGCTTACCTTTTATTTATATATAACAAAGTAGTCACAATCTCATAGTCATATCCTTAGGTGAAAAACCTAGTCTTAATTGTGATAATACAAACAGCAACAGTATTTGTACTTACCAAATAACCCAAATTATAAATATTGGATAATTATCATTAGGACTAATTGTTAAAATTCAATCTCACGTATAACTAGTCAGAATGTCATTTATGAGCTACTGTTTTGAAGAAATTATTTCTCTTTCTTCTTATTATCCATTTGAAAAATCTGCTAGTTAGAATTTAATTGTACCCTTACCAATATTTAGGTTTTCACTGGTAATCAAAGTTTGTTTAGACTCTGTTATCTCACTCTGACACTTGCTTTACATTGCTTTCACATGAGTGCTGCATACTGCAGTCTTATCAGAATACATTCATTGCAAGAAATATAATAGACTTCTTAATAGGCACCTTCAATGTGTAAATGACTTCTGAATGCCTTAAAAAATGGCAAATTAAATCTTCCATTTCTCCCCTTGCACAAGCAAAAACAGCAGGAAAGAGGTAGTACAGAACAAGTTATTACCTTCACAACTTCTATAGTAGATGCTAAAAAAAAAAGTCAATTAATTTAAATGTCAGTATCAACTTACTGTCAGATTATGTCCTTAAGAATTTTATGTTTTCCCCTTCAAATGTCAGTCTTGAAATAAAAAAATGGTGTAAAATATTAAATTATATACCTGAATCTTTCTTACAAGATAAACATCTGGCGAGGAGCAGATTGACACTGCTTGACCAAATCAACATGTATTTGAGAGCATTTCCTTCCTCTGATCTTGGCCTTTGATGTGCACAGGTGGGCACTCTAAGTCTGTCCAGGTTGAAAGCCATTTGGGCATAATTATTTCCGTGGCTGGATTGTCAATATGTGTTGGAGATGAGCCAAATATCTTACATTTCTTTTTATTTCTGTCTTTATATCTCTAAAAAGAAGGAGGAAAATACCAGGATATAAAACAGCCTGAAAAACTACCAATGCCTTAGTATCTTAATAACTATTAGTTTTCACGAGATAAAATATGTCCCTTTCAGCATATTGAAGTGAAATGAGCAAATCCATGGCATTCACAATTCATTGACACTGCTAGAGCTGCATCCACTGAGGACTGGATTTTAGATATAAGGGCTAGATGTTGCTCTTATCCAGAGCAGTAGCACTAATATTATTACTTCTGTTATTATACTCCATTTCTATCAAATATCACGGATGTGTGACTACTGGTTCTCACAGATGTAAAGTTCCTTGAGTTGTGATTAATTTGTGATTAATGCATGAGACAGAAAAGATGTAGTTTATAATGTTCCTCTTGACTCTGTCTGCTTTAATTACAATTTTTTTTCTTTGGCTTGTTTCTTTCCAAATTACTAAATTATTGTTCCTATGCATTCATGTCACAATTAATAAACTTTGGTGTTACCATTCCTGCATTTAATAGTTTTCACAGTAAATCGATATACTTTTGTGCTACTAAGATTACTCAATTTAGAGTCCAAATTCTGCTCTAAACTTTAATGAGCTTAGCAGGCAGGATCCTGCAGGGCAAGTTGGCAAGGCACTATGTGAAGCCCTGTATTGGTTTGACTCTGGTAAATCACTTCTCCATCACTCATCTAACATCAGCCCATCTTGGGTAGTCAGCAAGTAAATTCTTCTCCTGTCATGGCCGTTGCCAGTGGTACAGTGTTGTAGCTGTCAACAACTGGAAGAGTGAACAAGGACTTAGAACTGTGCCAAGACTTTGCTGTAAAACCAGGCAGTTTAACAATGCCAAAGGTATACGTGGGGGAAGAAGGCAATGCTAGATGTTTTCTCTCTTATCAGAGTGCCCTCCCCGGTCTGAATGTGTTTAAAGGTCAATAGCACAGGGTGTTTAAAGATGAAGTTTTCCTTTCAGGGGCCTGCTCTGAAAGAAGGTATGAACCCAGCAGGTCCCTTCATACACATGCTTTGGGTTCACATTGCTACCTTAAATTAGGTTGGAACATCCTATCAAAATCAGACAGATGTAGAGTATCCAATCAGTCTCTGTAAGCCATCTTTGTTTAACCATTTTTACTCCAGTGAAATGTTCATCATCACTCTTGCTGTTGTTCTTTTTTTGTCAAATGCCATCGTTTCAGTGTATGCATCTGTATTCCAGACGAGGAGGCTGAAAAAGAGACAGAAGATTTCACTCTGTGTACATAAATTTCTGAACACCTCAGTGCAGTGTCTCTGCTGCTGAACAATGTATTATTTAAGCTGTGATTTGATAGCGATCACTGTCGATTACCCAAATCCAATATAAACTCATTTTCTGTTCTTTTGTCTATTTTTTTTTTCCCCTTCTCTTTTAAGCAACCCTGGCATAGAAGACATATTAGAAGTGAAAGATTAACAGGCCAGAAAAGCTCAGCTCAACTGAGTGAACTGGTTATTCCAGTTTTAATTTCCCCCAGTTTCTAATGTATTATATAGTACTAGGTCAATCTGCAATATTCAACCCAGTTACTTTACTTTGTTTTAGCAAGAAAATTCAAACTGGCCCTTTAATATTGAAAGAAGAAATACTTTACCTGATTTAACTGACAAGTGGCAAGTTTGTCAGCATGCAGTGGACAGTGATGACTCTGATTTGTAAATCCCCAGTGAAAAATGCTTTTTCCAGAAGCTTTAGGAAAAGTTGTTGATGTGGTAAAAAGCTCCATTGTTTATCTCATTACATTCTATCGTTAGTTCTTATTTTAGATACTCATGTTTATTGTGGTTTTATCATTTAGACAGGATGTTTGCCCTATCACAATGCACTTAGACCATCCAAAAACAAATTGGTTCCTGGCAGTACTTGTAGGACTGAATTAATTTTTGTGAAAAATTCTGTTATACTAAACAGAAGGCTAAACTAAACCTGGATACTGCTTTGGATTTACAAAAATAATTCTGTTGTTCTGTACATCATAAACATTTTCCAGTCAGGTTATAAAAATTGAAAAGGACATACATCAAATGTATATCATAATTAGAACTTACTGTTTCCCAGTCAATAAAATTTAAACTTAACACCAGCTTTGATGATGGTGGACCAGTGAGATATTTGGCACTGAAGACTGGATAGGGAAGCTAGTGGAGATCTGTAATCTCAGTTTTGAAAGCACCATTCTTTCTCTCCCATCTTCCTAACAGAAGCATCTACATCTTCCATTTGGCTGTAGACCAACTCTGTTCTACAACATAAAGTGGTCTATTATAATGTGTCCTAGAAGTCACAAGGACCTTCAGGAATAATCAGAATAGTGTTACAGAAAAGAATGGCAGTAGAATATTACACTAACAGTAGTTCTGTACAGATGCCACCCAGAAAACAATCTGCATATCCTTTTACTACCTGCTTGGAAGAATGATATACTGGATTTGGCTGGGATGAAGTTACAGAGTTAAATTCCTTTGCAGCAGCCCATATGGTGCAGTGCTTTGCACTTGTGGTTAAATCAGGTTGGATGACACATTAGTATTTTGGCTATTGCTGAACAGCTCTTGCACAATGTCAATGTTTCCTCTCTTTCTTCCCCCACCCTTCTAAGAAAATACTACTAAGAAAGTAGTTTGAGTGTGAACAAAAAATTGAAAAGCAATATATCCAGGAAAGCTGACCCAAACTGATCAGAGTTATTCCATCCCATAGGGCATCATACTCAACAATGAAACCCAGGGAAAGGAGGAGGAAGCAGGAATTTCAGAGTTATGTAATTTTTCTTTCTAAGAAGCTGTCATGCATGCTAATGCCCTTCTCAGGAAATGGCTGTACATCTGCCTGCTGATGGGAAGTTGTCAATTAATTCCTGGTTTTCCTTGTCTTGTACACACAGCTTTTGGGTTTTTTATTAAACTGTCATTACCTCAATCCACAAGTCCTTTTGCCTTCATTTTTTCCCTGAACCATTCCCTCAGAGAGGAGTATCTAGCTTGATCTCTGACCATTCTGTATCTTTCTGCCTCAAAAGCCTATGATAGCTCAAGTGCTGACATACCTACCTGAGTGTGTCTGAATATTACCACTATGTAACATAAGCAGAGGATGAGATCATATTATCTCTCTATCTATCTATCTATCCATCCAATAACCTATGGCATAGAGTTTTTAGGAGCTACATGACCCTTGGGAGTGGCAGCTGGAGGAAAAGCAGGGTGCACGTGTCTTGTGCCACTGGAGATGACATCAAGCAACTGAAATGAGACTTTCAAATCTTGACTGATTACAATGGAATCTTAGACACCAAAAGCAGAGGTAAACATCTATTTGTAGACATTTACAAATATGAGTCTTAATCTTAAACTGAATCATACTTGGTAAGGGCAGGATAAAGGTACACAGGATGGATAGGTGGCCAGTGCCATTTCATATGGAATTCTGCTCAACTTCCAGCTGCTGCTTCAGGAGAGTTACTGCCATCCCACAGGTTCTGTGTAATAACTGCCAGCCCCATGAAGATGTCTCAGCTATCCGTGGGTGTTGCAAATAACACTTGCCACCTCTGAATAGGCAACTGACTCAGTCCTCAAGATTCATTCAAACAACCTATGAAACTGAAAAGGAAATTCCAGCACTCTGATGCATTATGAAATACTATGCTTAGAATCTGCATAATTTCAAATAATAGAGCTAAAATGTCATTTGCCTATACTTGCTGTGATTACCTAAAATGAAGTCATCATAGAATCATCAATAATGAAGGAAAATACCTGTTTTCACAAACCTGAGAGCTGTAAGTAATGTTAAAGGAGTTTTGATATAATCTAATGAGAACAAAGAATGTCTTATTAAAAACAAATAATCACAAAACAAAATGTAAAACTTCACCAAAAAAACCACCCTAATCTACTGTGAACTTCATAAACAAAACAAGAAAAAAACCCAAACAGATTCCACAAGGGGATAAAATGTATGTGCAATGAAGGGATGTTAATCTGGTGATAGGAAAAAGCAGACTGGCAGCTCCCTGGCTGAATCTCTGAACTCTTATACTGGGAAGACCTCAGAGTTCAGGTTTTGCTTTCAAAAGCTTGCCTAACTTTCATTAGAACATGTCATGCTGGGAATATTATCTGGCTTCCACTGAAACTCCGTTTTAACAAAGCTTTCTCCATGGAATTTTGCATGGAGGCTTTACTCAAGGCAAATGGATATTGAGTTCTTTCATCAGAGCAGGGCACAGTGATCAGCTGAACTTGCTCAGGTCCATTTCCTCCTTGCACTGTTGAGAAACGGTTTACATCTGCACATATGCATTTACATAACACATAGGTGTTATCCTTTTGTATGTCTTCTGTTCACTGTGTAAACATAGCCATTATGCCTTTCCTAAATGCATAGTCACCACTTTTTTTTCCTCCCCTGGAACACCTGCAGTAGTTTCTGGAGTTGATGACCCTCAGATGTTTGCTACATCCTCTCAGCTAACACATGGAAATGCTCACATGAACTCTCCAAATTAATTTCAGTGCAAACTGAAACAGACTCAGAGATATCAACTTCAGTTGTTCCAGTTTAAGTCACCTCTGCAAAGTGGAGAATGGATCTATTTGTCTTTGCTCTACAAAAGAACAGGAACCACACATATCCAGCCGCTGTGTCTGGGAGGGCACAATAGTGAAGAGGTGAATAGTGCTAGCAAACTGTTGCTATTGCAACATCTTAGACCCTCTGTTAATGATTCATATATCTCCTGAAATAACTTGTTTTTTACTAATTATAAATGATAACTGGAAAAACTAAAATATCACAGACTCCAGCAATCTATAATACCACAAAATGTAAGCTGTAAATGTCATCAATATCCATGGATTTACACTAATTCACATCTGTTGATGATCTGCCTGTTGGAGTCTATAGTCTTGCACCAGTGGTAGATGAAAATGGTGCTAAATATAACAAGAAATACAGGTTAGTTACCTTATATTTCATCTATACCTTATGTTATTTTTTATATATATATATACACCTTATATTATACCTTATATATATTTTATATATATATATATATTATTTCATCTATACCTTATACCTTATATTTCTTCTATAGTCTTTCATCTACCAGTGGTAGATGAAAATGGTGCTAAATATAACAAGAAATACAGGTTAGTTACCTTATATTTAAAGAGAATTTTAAAAGACTGTTGCAGTTGTAACTTTTTTGTCCTTTGCAAATCCATCTGCTGTTTCTTATCTTATAACCTGTCTGGAAATCTTACTGGGCAGGGCTCATGTTTCTACCTATGAGCCTATTTCTAGCCATATTTCAAAACAAGAAAAATGAGGTAGTGATCCATCATTGGAACTCCTAGCAAGTATTAATACCACTGTTACAAATTGTTCCTAGTTAAGAGTGAAGCCAAAAGGAGGAGTACATGAAGAGAAAAATCTAGTTAAACTTGGAATCTACTTGTACTTTTCAAAGAAAACAAGAAAGTAGCCAGAAAAAATTGAGGACAGTAGTGACTGAAAGTGAGAAGTCTTATTTCTACCTTGCAACTGAGATGTCAAGCCTCAGCCCAAGGTGCTTTAAAAATAGCTGTGATGATAAATGACTAAATCCTGTGTTTATAAAAGTAAACCTTACAGAGGCCTGAGAAGCTGGTATCAATACACACTAGATTCTCAGAAAGCTGATTCTTTAGGAAGTACTGGGAAAGCTCCCTGTTTAAAGGCAATTATGGGAAGAATGCATGTTTGTACAGAGGAGTTTGGCCTCAGAAAGGTGCCTGTTACTGAGCTGAAGGCAGGAATAAGGCTTGAGAAGCAAGGTGTTCCTCACATGAACACATTGAAATAGAGGCTGGTAGCACACAACAATCATGTTTGTTTATCATTTATTCTCTTAACCTTGGAAACTCAGTAAAGAATGGAAGGTGTGCTGTATTAGACCTGCACTTTGCCACTACCCTGCTTGAAAAGACAGCAGCAGATAGCTATTTATTCCATTTTTTTCCCCTGTGTTGCTTTCCAGGCAGAAAGTTTTTTACCATGACACTGAATTCTTTTATTTATTCTAACACTGCTTACAACGAGTCAAGGTTAACTTCTTCACTTTGTGAGCATGTGAACACTGAAATAGGCACCTCTACAAGGAGATCTAGGTCCCGTAACTTGCTCTATGTCTGAGTTCTCAAGTGACACTCTTCAACTGTCTGATAAAATGCTCTTTAACACAAGAAAAAGTAATACAAATATTTAAAGAAAAAAAAAAGAATATTCTCCCATGGCAGATTCTGAACTTCTGTGGAAAACCTGAAAATATGTTGACTCTGAAATGTTATGTTGCTGCACTCCTGGTTCATCCAGGAACCAGAATTTACAGAGAAGAAAGAGGACCTGAGAGACAGAAAGCAGGAGTCAATGTCACAACCAAGTAGCTATGTGTTGTCTGAAGCAGAAAACCCAAAATAGTTTGAGTCTGAGCTTCCACAGGAAACACTTTCATTGAATGTTCATTTTTTTCCATTGAAACAGACTCAGAAATTTTTGTTTTGTTTGTTTGTTTGTTTAATTTTACTCATATTGGTTGAATTTTTGGCCAGAGAGGCTATAGATGTAAACACTCATCCACTGCAGATCAGCTTATCTTTTGGCAGGGAAACTGATCATTTAGATGCAAAACACATCTCCTTTCACTAATCCTCTAAATCGTTCAATTCATTACTTTAAAGTAGAAGTTAATTTCCACTTCCCTTTGCTGCACCATATTTGAAGCTATTGATCTAAAACCTCACATTTTTCTTACCTTCCTCCTTTCTACTTTTGATAGATCCCAAATACCAAGATGTTATCAGCTTAGTTGAAAATAGTATTTATGAGGGTATAATTCCATTGACATTTACTTGACTATAAATTACCTTACAAACATTTTATTCCCCAATGCTTGTTTCTACCAAGAGGCAACAGTGCCTCTTCACCTGTACTGAGAAGAAAAAAAACCAGGAAGCTCTGTCCTATGACTGGAATTTTTGCTTCTGACTTGGGATCCCAGAGTATATTTGGTGGTGTTTCTTGGAATGCAAAGTCAACTTGAACAGTAGGCACTTCAGCACTGTGGTATAAAGAAGTGGGACTTGTCTGAGAGAGTCTATGGCATTGTAGATGTGATCATGCTCTAAAAAATAAAGGGGAAAGAAGCATCTTCATCCTCAAAATTTTTGTGTGAGGTTTAAGTCTTTAGATGTAGGGATAGTCTTCTATGGTGTATGCTTGGTCACTGCTCAGGATGATGTCTGATTCATGTTTGATTAGAGCAGCACTTCAGGAGAGTGAAAAACAAATTGATGCACCAGCACTTGCTTCTTAAATGCATCCAAATACAGAGCTTTGTGAAGGAGAATGTTGGATTTTCTTACATGGTTTCAAAGAGGGAAACCAACAGCTGAATTCCTGTATGGATGTACCAACCCACTAGATATCACACCTTAACACCCAGGCAGCATACAGAATCATTCCTCTGCCGTTAAGATATGAAATGTAAAGAGCTAATTGCATCAAAAGGGATCAGCCTCCCTTACATGGAGATATCACTCTTTACTTGAGAATGAAGATGATTGATTTACAGTAGACACATAACATGTATATGGCTGGAGTCAAATGAAGTGACTCACAACCCATGTGCTTAGAACTGGGACAATTTTACTTGCTGAGATCATGTATCTTAGAATCCATAAAATACCTGTCATGATTTGAGCCTACCCAGAAGGCAATAAAGCACCACACAGTTGCTTGCTCACTCCTTCCTCTCTCCAGTGGGATAGGGAGGAGAAAAATATAACAGAAGGTTTGAGGGTCAAAATAAAGGACTGGGAAGGCTCACTCACCAGTTATGGTCATGAGCAAAAGACACACTTGACTTGGGGAAACAGAATCAATTTAATTTAACCAAAACCACCACCAACTTACCAACTAAATTCAATCAGGACAATGAGAAACACAACTGGATCTTAAAAACACCTTCCTCCAACTCCTACCTTCTCTGCTACCTCTTCCCTGCCAGGGGCACAGTGAGCAGGGAATGGGGATTGTAGTCAATCCCAGTCTGTTCCATGTTGTTCCCACTGCTCTCTCCTCCTCAGGGGGAAACATCCTCACAGTCCTCACTTACAACAATGTGGCAACCCTCCCATGGGAGACAGTCCTCCATGAATTTCTTCTGCTGGTGTAGGTCTATTCCATGGGCTGTAATCCTCTCAGCAAAGTACTGTTTTTTTTCAGACACTTGCAGAATCATGCTTCTTAATTTTATTCCTTCTTTATGGTTTTGTGTGGGACTATCTTTCTAATCTATCAGCATTCATGAAATGCTACAGTTCTAAGTCCTGAGCAGCTTAATTTTCTACAGAATTATCTAAAGTGAACTGAAGATTGCTTTTTTAAAAAACACATGTTTTTATGTTATCAGAAAGAGCCCAAAGAAATTAGCAGGACTGACTTTTGAAAGCAAGGTAGAGAACATTAGTATATAGCTCACAAACACTTAGCAATTGAAAAGAATCTCTGCCTTAATTGCTTGGAAATAAATTTCCAATTAATTAAGAAAAAAAAAAGAAGATGAGCTAGATAAAGATTCTCAATTTATAATCCTGAAAAGTAAAATTAAATCTCAGTCATTAAACTCATGTAATGTCTCTGCACTTAATTATGATTTCCCTGGAATTCCACTTAAATTTATATCTCACATTATCTGAACTTAATGGCCCTCTTATAATTGGAGAAGATGTAAACTTAGCCTTAGCCCCATGAATTGGACAAATCCTCATTTAGGAAATTACTACTCCATGTGCAATGTGAGTAATAATGCAAAGCTGTGTTACATGGATTTGGGCAGACTGTCAACATCTAAAAGTACAGGTGGATATCCTTTTCTACTTCCTTTTCATGCTATTAATATCCTAAGAAGAAAAAAAATATGCCTAAAATGATACTTTTATTAAGAGGATATCAATTTCTCTGTGGAACAAGGGACAGAATTGGCAATAATGGTATACTGCAGGTGGGTAGCATAGAAATGGAAATGCAGTTTCTGTCTCAACTCAGTGGGAAGATGCCAAGCCATTTTAAGACATTATTCTGAATCCTGCCTATGCTTCTCAGGTGAAGAACAGTGTTTTATGCTTGATAATAGCATATGTTGCAGAAGGATTTGGGAGGCCTCTGATAAAATCTTTTATCTGTTTATAGAAGAATTTAACCAGGTTCATTAACATGGTTTATACAATGGTTTATATCCAGACAAAACTGTGTCTGCCTTACTACTTCTACTTTAACTACTTAGAAAGGCTTAAAGTTAACCTTCCTGTGAGCTCCCCATGGGTATTCTCACAAGTAGCAGATTTGACACTGTGCTTTTTTCAACTGCAGCCAGTAAATTCAGAATATTTCTTCAGTGTTCAGTGGATTGTAATATGTTTGATGGAAGATGGGAGATTATATCCCTCTGGCTGAGGCATGGGTTTGTAGTGATATTACTTGCTCATGATTTTCTTGCACAACTCAGGAAGGAGATAGGTGAGACACAAATTGGAGATGGAGAACTTTGTAAAATGTCAAGAGCTTCTCAGTAAATCAGTGGACTGAGGTTAAAGAAACACAATGATGGATTATTTCAGATGGTCTGAAGAGCTTTTGTAGATGTGAGTGATCTATTTAAAAGAGCAGGATCCTTCTGTAGCACTCAATTCAATAAGCTGAAGATGCAGTTTGGACTTACTATGGACTTAAAAGATTTAATTGCAGCATAAACCTTTCTCTACATCCATCAAAGTCTATCCATACTTTTTTTCATGAACACCATAATCAGGGAAGATAATAAGGTGAAAAGATATATTAAAAGCAAAATGCTGTTGTACAGTGTTAAATACTTGTCAAAATCTTTATTCCTACCCAGAACTAAAACGCAATATCCTGGCTAGAACCTTTGTCTTGGTTTGAGCAAATGCTGGAATTTGTTTACATATGTGCATTTTCATATTCAAACAGAGGTTTTGGGGGGGAGCAGAAAGGTTTTGTAGGATTCCTGAGCTGAGTCTGTAACTTTCATAGAATCATAGAATCCTAGAATGGGCAGGTTGGAAGGGACCTTAAAGATCATCTAGTTCCAACCTCCCCTCACTGAGCAGGGATGCCAATCACTAGCCCAGGTCACCCAGGGCCACATCCAGCCTGGCCTTGAACACTGCCAGGGATGGAGCAGCCACAACCTCTCTGGGCAACCTGTGCCAGTGCCTAACCACTCTCTGGGGAAAGAACTTCCTTCTAATCTCCAATCTAAATTTAAATTTCTATAGATCTTCTAGGGATAAGAGAGATGCTGCACTCCTAGTAGAGGGGCTGTAGTTAAGCTCCTAGCATTAGACAAGATGAGTGAGGGTCACCCTGAGTTTGGTGGATCACACAGCAAGACTTTGACTCTCTTTTGCCTGCCAGAAAGTCTTGCTGGTGAAAACAGAGGTCAGAGCTTCACAGAGTGATATCAGTGAAGATCATTTCTTCTTCTTACAAGTGTTTATCTTTAAACACAAACAGATTCCTTGAGCGTCTTAAGATCACCTGAGCTGCTGCCTATGTAACAACATTTACCAAGAACAATATTTCTCATCCTTTTTTCTCATTTTTTTTTTAAATTCCTGTATCATAGCAGAATATTTATCCTAAAGCAGTTGTAAGATGTTTACTTCTAGATGTGGATTTCTGCAGTTTCTGGTTGCATTTTGATTTGGAATACATTTCTAATTACATGCTTGCTGAGGAATTTCTTGATGAGTAATTTCTTTCTCTTTTGTTCAGGATAACACTGCATATTTATACCTTGTGAAGCAGAAGATAGCTGTCTGTGCTTTTGTCTAACTTCATTCAAGAAAAAATTCCTCAGCAAAGCAAGCTATCATTTCCTGCAATTTTATTTATTTCTTTAACTGGTAGGGCCCAGAGATCTGATTTTGTAACTGGGAAATCTAGAGCATTGATTTTGTGCTATTGTGGTATTGTGACCTAGATAGACAGGGTAAAGGGGGAAGGGGGGGAAAAGGTAGATTTGAACATATTCTACAGAACGTGAAAGTCAGATGCAATACTAGAAATTCCATTTCTACTGCACTTAGCAAATGTCTCAACCAAGTTCACTGCCTGACTTCTTGCACTGCTAAAGGTATCCATTGGCACAAATTAGCATTTTGTACACTGAGGTTGACTTGCTGTGGTGAAGGAAGATTTCTGAAATGCCTAAAAAATCCAGAAGTCCCAGTATAAAAGTGCTGGAACATGTAACAGAGGCTAGAGCTTTGTCTTTTTAACACCTTTGTGATTTCCAGACCAACTTGGTGTCAGCATCTACTTTAAAAATAAAACCTGTTTTCTTTTTAACTTACCTCCTCCTGCCCCATGAAGGATACAATAGTTTCAGCTAGGGCTAGAGGAAAACTGCATTCTCTTTCTCATTCCAAAACATCTCAAGGAAGCAATCTCAACCAGAAACTTAGTGTGATCAGTAGCAGAAAAGCAGTTAACTCAGCAGGTCCTGAAGTCTGCCTGCAATAACCAAGCCAGCTGAATCTCTAAATCTGTACCAATATGTGTGTTACATAGAGGAGAAGGGGAAGTTATGCTTTGTCTTCTTTTATTTTGTTGTTGTTTTGTTTTGCAGTGGCAGCATGTTTGTGACTCATGAATATTGTTTGGTAGAATTGCTTTCATAACTTAACCTTGCCAAAAGTGCCTGTGCCTATTAGTAGTTTTTCATTATAAAAAATCCTCTGTGTCACCCCTAGATAGTCTCAAGCCAATATAAAGAAAGCCATTATTACATTTTTTTGTCAAATGGAAGGAAAAATACCCCATGTGCTGTAATAATAATGGCAATAATAAAAGATACTGATGATACTTAGAGATTGGCTGAATAAGCCCATTGACTGCACTATTTTGTTTGGGGGATTTTCATTCCCATTCTTGATGTCACTGTTGGAGTGTAATGTATTCCATTACTTTTAGCTTCTGTGTACAATATAGCTGATAATGGCTCCTAGCTTTTCAATTGGAAGTTGTTCTTTGATAAAGCCACAGTGATATGAGCACTATTGCAAGATATTATTTTTAGAACAATGGAGACAGAATTGGAAATTCTATGATTAGTGACAAATTTGCAGTGACAATCACTGTATATTGCCAGTGCTGAAATCAATGGAGGAATTCTAGAAATAATTCTCCATGTGTGAAAAGAATATGACCTATCATTAACATCTTCAGGCAAATAAGTGAAGATTTAGGGCACTTAACAAGAGTTTATTTATCTCTTAGGCTTTTGAACATGAGGACAGGAATTGTAATTACAAGACTGGGGAACTTTTTGGTGCATTTGAGACTGAGATTGCTTGTGGGAGTGTTTTATATTGTACTGTTGCACTTAAGATGTACTTTGAAGTTACATCAAGGGCATCCAGAGTGTGCAGATAAGCAGGATCTGCTATGGTCTAATATTAAAAAAAGAATCACAGAAATATGTCACTACTTAGAACAGATACTTTAATGTTACCATTATAAATTCAAAGAATTAGAGACACTAAAATTAATAAAAGTCAATAAAGAATGCCATTGTGGATCTCAGCATAAAAACGAAATACAAATAAACACTCTCACCTTGTATTAACAGCTTTCTAGCCATTTTCACACAGAGTTAATCAGAGTGTGGGCCAGTTAAAATCCTTTCCTTCTACTACAAGTGAGGTCCAGTATTGAAAGAGGAGGAATGACAACTCCAAATACTTTGGCACATCAGTTCTTTTTAGGTGGCTTTCTTGCTTCAACATACTTAATGTGGGATCTCAAGAGGTGAGAGGCAAAAAGCTTGTCAGACATGCATATATGCACTGAAAAAGAAGGTTGTGCTACTGTGTTTTTTTCCTTTTCATTGGAAGAACTATCAGCCTTTCCGAGCTCTGCAGGGCGAGTAAGATCTTTAGCCTGGCAAGAAAGGCTAGATTTGTGAACAACAAATAAACTCAATGTAGGACATTTTGTTGTCATATACATCAAGTACTTTACATCTCCTAACCAAAGGCAAGATTGCAGGTCAATATTTTGACTGGATAAATCTCTTCATGTTTCTTCTACTGGTCTCTAAAGAGGGATCATCCCTATCAGTCAGGTGTCTCCATGTATTTGGGATCTCTTCAAATATCACTCTATTTCTCAAATACTTCTAAAATCTGCAGTGTGGTTCTCAAGCACTACAGATATCTTGCCAATACTTCTGAATGAGTTTCTCTGTCTCAGCCTCCTCCATTTCATCCCTGTATATTACATCTCACATTATCCTGTTTTTATTCTACAAGAGGTTGCATAGAAAGTGTATCAAGTAATTAGGTGGTTTTCCAAGGTACATTAATCATCTTACCAGGGCATAAGAATGGGCTCACAAGTGCCAGTATTCAGAGCTGAGTGCTGTGCTTGGAGCTGTCTGCGTGCTCTTGAGGAAGGTCAAATAACATACAATAATGTAAATGAGAATGCTTTTTACTAAACAATTGTTCCCCATAATGTTCCATAAAATGAACACAGAAATAGATATGCTGGGTCTAGAGATGATTTTTTTTTTTTAAATCAGAATGTCAGAAGGAGACATACCTATCTCTCCAGTAAATACAAGTGAAGTCCCTTTAGATTTATCCTTCCAGCACTAGGATTTATAATAAATTGAATTGAAATTAAGCACAGGTAGGAGTTTAGGCTCTCTTCAGGTTCAGGAAAAAAAAAGCCTAATTAGTTTGCATTAAATTCACAGTATGAAACTTCTGGTGATTGTACTTCAGGAACATTTATAATTTTTAGACAAATTCTTAGATTCTAAACCAGAAACTTAGATTCTATAACTCTCCTGTGGCCCCTGACTCGAACTACTCCAGCCTATTTTCAGCAGACACTATTCCCCCAGCCTGGCATATCTGCAGATGACTTCCTTCACTCTCAGCATGTAAATGCCAGTGAGTGTTGACCAGACAAGCAGGCATGCAGCATGCACTGGGGTGTACAACACCAGCTGTGTCAAGGTACTACTCAGCCCTGGTAGAATGGTCTTCCTAAGGAAGATTTTCTGGATGGGATGCAGGTAGAAGCCCAACATCATCATATTCCAGATTCCTTCTCTGGGTGGATAAAGAACTTCAGATTATCTCTGTTACTGTGTCCACAGAAATTCTCCCACTGTCTGTGGTTAAAATAAGATGAGATTTAGTTGTGAGTCTATGTCTGAAGGCATTAGACGTGAGAGCTCTGTACATGGAAAGGTAAATTTATTCCTAGCCCTGGTTTGTCTCCAAAGTTCCTCTCCTCTGGACAGAATTTTCTTCAATATAGGACACAGTGCAAGTTCTGCACAAAGAAACAGACTTTCAACTCTTTGCCTTCAGGCATATTACAATTTTTTTTTCTTTTTTTAAGAGCTTATCCATCAAAACACAGACAGTCATAGACGTGACTATCTTGGCAAGTCTATCTGATCATTACAAAACAGGAGTGGGAGAGGATGACAGCTGTGTATTTCAGAGAAAGGGACAGGAATTTTAGCTTTCATCTGATTCTTCACTTTTACTGGCTAATGCAAATGGTAGGAAAATTGCAACGTCTTCATTCCCAGAACAGTATCAATTCTGTAAAGCCTCAGATTCCAGAGAATTACTGCTGAATCCAGATATCATTCACAGTCACTACCCAAAGGATATTAATGCTCAGATTAACCTGAAGAATGACATCACCCAAATTAACTTTCTCCCCTTCCATTTCCTGAATCTTGTCTATAGTATGAATGGAAATTAATTGCTTATGGAAAGGGAATGGCTGTGAGAAATATTGAAGTAATTAATTACTGTTGATTCTTCTTGTTCAAGACATTTTTATTTTCTTAACACTTAATTGAAACAGAGTTTTGAAGTAATGGGACAGAGAGAAACTGAAGTGATATTGCTTGCAATTGTATTATACTTCCCTCTTCCTGCACATCACTTGGAATGTTTGTTTGCATTTTGAAAAGGAATTTCACAAAGTTAAAACTTCTAGAGCATAACAAGTAAATCCTTGAGAAATAGGTGGTGATTGTACTCAGACTTTATTGAAAAATGGAGTATACTGCAAATATCAAATGCACATTAAAAATGTAATAAATAATAGTTGAAATCTGCAGCTGACTTTTAAACAGTATTCAACAGACATTAGATCTTCAAAGGGTCTTCATGCACTTTATTATCATTGCATATTGAAATTTAAATGCAAGATTTCAATATATCCTTCACAGAGCTGTCAGCACATCCAAATAAACTCACCTTTATCTCATTTTCTTTTACAGCTGATTTCTCCTTTTATCATATGACCATCAGAAGTACAGTGTACATATGCATGCTTGTGTCTATGTATATTTGGATTCCTCATGCTGGAAAGAATTAACAACATTTCAGTTCTTATCCTAGCATTATAAAACATTGCCATCAGGCAGCTCCCCACAGCTAGTGGGATAACAGCCCCTGGTTTAATAGCTGACTAATCCTTCATGCCTAGTGAACCAGAAAGCTGTAGTCAAACTTGTCCAAATATGGGAATCAGCATAAACTCTAAGTGTCTCACTTCATAGGAGAACACAGAACTTCTATAAAGGGACTGTATCCTCTACAGAGGACATATAAAGCCTTTCTTTAAGTTACTTTCTCACAGTAAGAGAGGCTCCTAGTTTAAAGCAGATAATTAATAGCTAACTGCAATCTCTACAGCTGTATATTTTGAGGGCAATAAACCATACGCCTGGAGAAATCTTTGTGTGTGAAGTGTAACAAGACCAGTCTTCACCTGTATCTAGCTATACAGGTTTGAAACCCAGAACCAGGGACATTTAAGATCTTGTGGTTCCATGTTAAGTCACAGAACTGCCCTGGCACTGGTAGGGTGAGACTGGCTATGATAATTGCCCAGTGCTGTGAACAGCCAAGTTTCTGGGCAACTCATGCTTTCTGAATTGCTTTCCAATCTTTCTCATCCTTGATTTTGCTAGCAGAAATTTCTTAGCATTTATGTTGCCAGATACAGGTTGTAGCAAGATGTTGTTGTGGCTAGGCTTCGTGAACAAAGATCCAGGGAGGGCTCCACCCATGCTCCTCCTCAGCGCCTTTTCCAAGCGCGCTGATAAAAAGAGGATAGCAGATAGCACCCTTGAGCCTGCGCTATGGATTTTTTTAGGTGAGACACAGCATGCACAGAGCTGGACCCACCCTTTAGTCCTAAGGTTCATCTGCCAGGGCCTAGCAAGCTTGGACGCTGGCAGCCGAGTCCTTAGGACAGAGGTTTAACCTCTTAGATGGAAGGCCTTACAGGGCTAAGCGAGCTCCATCTGCCCAGGTTTGGAATCAGAGTCGTCCCTCTCCTAGGATGACTGCCAGAAGGCTAATGAGCTCATCCTGTCCATACAAGGATTATAGGAACGTGGGTTTTCAGACTGTGCCTGGAATTTCTAGTAATTTACTTGCAAAGGATATTCTGGAATAGTCTACATCTTGCTACACAGGCACAGTCTGAAAATCCCTTGGGGTCTCCTGTGGCCCCTGGTGCTATAACTGTGCCAACAGCAGAGGGAGCATTAAACTCATTGCCCACGGGAAAGTGTGGGGAGTGATACCCATGTTCCTAGAATCCTTGGATGGACAGGATTACTATGATAGGCACCAAAAATCAGAAGTTAGTTTCAAAATGTCTACTCACTGAGATCAACTTTAGCATCAGATTAGAAGCTCTTGGAAGAGTTAAAATGCAAGACTAATATGAGTGCTCATTGCCATGCTCAATGCAACAGAGACTGCTATTTCCAGTGATGGTGTCTCCCTTTTAGACAAGAATTACTGACAGAGACATTCCAATCTGACAGACAACATTTAATTAGACTATGAAACTGCTGAAGTCAAGGGCAGACTAGGTGTTTATACAGATAACAAAATTATACTGAAGTTCATACAAACAACACCAACAGCATATTTCAGTATTAGATGGGAGCAAAAACAATACCCAAAACCTAGTTGAAATTTAACTGGTTGGTTTATATACTGTATTTTTTTCTTTATTGAAATCATCTATAGGAATTGTCATTGCTCATATAGATATCTGATATTTTATCCATATTTTATGTAACTCTTATGTTCACTTTCTGCCTATGTAGTTTCAAGCCCCAAGTTCTCATTTGAATTTTGAAGATAGATTCAAAATTCATTGCAATCTAAATTTCAAAGTGTCAGTTAAACTTATATGAAAGTTTTTTTAAGCTTTAAGAGAAACTTTTCTCCCCATCTTTACACACCATCTTCTCAGATCTCTCCTTACTTGCACTGTTGTTAAAATCTCTCTTGTCTTGGTCTTGTCATATTTAGGGCTTGATCTCTTTGCCTGAAGATAAGATCTACTGCTGCACTATCTAAGCATCCATGTGAGACTCACAGGTCTAACACAGAACCTCTGGGAGACCTGTGTGCTTTTGGAGCATAAGCTGGATGTCTTTTTAAATGACACCTGTTTAGGTAATCAAATTCCACTCTTTGTGTAAGTCAGGTAGGATAAATAACCTCCCACGTGCACGGAAGTTTCAGTTCCGAGTTCTTAATTTTGATTATGCCATAATGGGTGGTACAGCTTCTGCCTAGGCATTGCTGGTGAGACAAGTCAGTGAAACAAAGTCACCATCAGAATTACTTAGTATTATTGTCTGATTTATTAAAAATGAACAAACTCTTCTGCTGAAGGCCACTTTTCTCTGCACCTGCACTGTAGTTTACCAGGTATGAAGTTGTACAGGAGTTGAACCACTTATACCAGAGCATATAAATGATGTTACTGCTGCAAATACCTCATTAAGTCATGTTTGTATTTTGATGAACAATAGCTTTTTCAAAATATCACACACAAGCCACTTTGTCAGGATTATGGATAATCCTAGGAATATTCAATAACTGCAGGCAGGAATCTGCTTTAAAACTTGCAAACATGCCCTTGGGAATTCTAGCTATGCCACACAATGACTCTACTTCAAGAAGGGTCACAAGGCATTTGTGACACTGCTCACTATCCTGCTTGTTTCTTTGAATTTAAAAATGAAAGAATTGAGAAATTAAACCTGGTTCAAAGATATAACTGTCACACAGGATCTTTCCACCAGAGTTTGCCTATTGTCATTTTTGCTATTTAAATAAAGTCGTAATAGCATATCAAATATGTAGGTATTGAGGACTTTGTGTTTGCCAAGGAAATGTCTGGAAACATCCTGAATGTTCAATCCCAAAAAGATGTGTCTATCACTTCTGCAAAAGACAATCAGCAGCTCTCAGCAGTTCAAGATGATATCACCAGCACTGTCTAGTTGTTAGATGCTGCAGTTACAAACCTGTATTCACCCATTTCTTATTGGCAGTTATTTATATTTTCAAGGGAAGATTTGTATAGTTTCCTTATTTGATACATATGAAAGAGCTGCCTAAAGCACTGGGCAGGAACTTTTGGCATTTCTATAAAAACCTAAGTACAATCAATAGCTAGATACAGAGGTCAGAAAAGTAGCTCCTGAGAAAGCTCAGTTAGTTACTGGGGTTTACAGAATGAAACCACTTTTAATTTGAATCCACAGACTTATGATAGATGCTAGTGAAGGGCTATAGGAATGACATTATGTCAAAATAAAAATAAACTGACATTATAAATCCAGGGACACACTGTCACATTATCAGCTTGAAACAAAATGACATCAGTGCAAATTTTGTAAGAAACAACTTTAAGATGTCAAGACAGTGTTAAATTGATGTCAGCTCAGGTCTGCAGGGAGACTGTTATGATTAAAAAAAGAGAAAGCTAAACAAACTCAAAAACATTCCCAAAGTGATAGCTATAATGAGAGGTTCTAATTTTGTCAGTTGAAGTAGAAGTTAGTTACAGGAACACAAATGTAAAGATACCATGATTACAGTGTCAACAAAAACCCCCTAAACCCAACAAAAAAGCCACAAAAGGAGATACTGGTACAAATATTCTACACACTTGATAAACGCTAAATAGTATGTATAGAAACTGACATATCTACTGTTTAGACTGTATCTATATTTATATACATAATCTCTGATGCCAGTTCAGTTATCTAACAAGAAATCTGGAAGCTGCTCCATACCATACAAACCTCCTGTAGCTCTGTACTCATGTAAAATGCAACAGATTTTAAGTTGAGTTGAATAGATCAAATAGACAAGGGGATCAGAGCCTCACTCTCCCAAAGTCTCTCATTGTCAGGCTTTGCTGAATCTCCTTGTCACCAGTTCACATCTTGTAGCTCAGTATCCTGGTAAATCTCAGCCTAACCCCATCGGTGACCAAGAAAGTTCAGAAACACAGAAGGATATATTTTGCAAGTCTTATAGGGATTTCTAGGAGTGTTTTGAAGCAGTGTTTTTGAGTGGTGGGATGTTGGGGGCAGTTGTGAGAACACTTAATGCTTGGCATCTCCTGAAGTCATTTGCATTCAGGCAAAAGTGGGTGGAAATTCTGCCATGTGAAAATGACATTTGCAAATGTGTAAATGACTGCACAGCACTTGAAGCAGTCAGCAACCAAGGCCCCTGCTCAGTATTGTGGTTCTGCCATGTGCAGCATTAACCTTTACCATCTTCTGCTTTTCTTGCACACAGTAACAGCAGATCCTTGTCAGGGGGTGGTTACACAAGGTGCTACATATGCTTCTAGGCACCCAGTCCCAGAGCAAAAATACATGGCACATAACACTGAACTGATCTATACTCATTCCTCATTTCAAATTGTTTTGAAACACTCTAGGATGTACATCTGCCTCTGAAAACTTTTTTGGCATAAATCCTACACTATTTACCCTTGCTATTTCAAAAAAAGGAACTATTATGTGATTGGGGCCAAAGTGGATCAGATTCATACTGCCTGGAGGTATGATAAATCTCAGGTTCTCTGTTTACCATCAATGTCAGCTTAGTTGAAATTGAGTATGTTCTGTAATCCACATTTAGTTGTTTGTTTAGTTGTGCAAACATAAAGAAATAACAACCACAAGGGATTAATAATCATTTCACCTTTGAAATCATTCATTCCTGAGTTTGTGTTTAGAAGGTGACTTGAAAATATCACAGGGCCATATTTCAACATCTTCCATGCTGGAACTTCTCTGAAGTGAAACCACTGACGTCAGTGGAATGATTCTAGATTTATAGCTGCCAAGTTATGCACATCCGTGTATGTGTCATTTTATGCTAGTTACTTAATGCATGGATTTGCATACCATAAGCAATTTGCATAGAACCAAAATTCACTTCAAACAGCATGGAGTCACACCAACATGCCCAAAGAGGTGAAGTAGGTAAGACATCTGGAAGTTGGAGTGGAAATGTTAGTGACTGTGTACAAGAGGGAGAAAAGGGTCTGTGGCTGATGTGGGTGCTGATGATTTAAATACATCAATGCATCTAAGAGGTACTGTGTCTTTCACAGTATCCTTTTGCATAGAAGTTGTGCCTAAAGGTGCCACTGTAGCAATCTCCTGCATTCCCTACCCAGGACACTACTAGTGGGAGTAGGGAATGTGGGATGACACTGTCTGAAGAAAGGACTAAGGAGGTAGGAGAGATGCTGGCTGCACTTTCTTGTGTCTATGAGAACATCAGTTGGTGGCTAACAGTTGCAGTGCCAAGTTAAATTTGCAACCAGATGAAAGCAGGCTGGTAAATACATGTGTGAAACCATGAAAAAAACATGGACTTGCTAAGCCCACAGACATATTCCAAGGTAAACAGTATGAGAATTTAGTTAAGATTGACATAAATCATTGACATAAAGAAAGCTTTCATTAGGAAACCCTGGGATCATCAGCAAAGTCCAGCTACTCCCTGCTCACAGCACATAGATCAGGTACTGAGCCCTTACAAGACTTGACTGCTTTTTGAATATCAAACATCTAGTCTTGATTAACTACAAGAATTTTACTTGGAAAGATCACCCAGAAATTCAGTTTGTATCATTCATGTTCTTTGTCTTCCAAGACATAAGTAATGTTTTCCTACTCAGAAATCTCTGAGATTAATGACCAACTGGTGTTGTCCATGCATACACATCTGCTCAGCACCAGCTGGAGTGTTAGTGCCTACATTTTCAACAAGAAAGCCTGCTTCTGTGCAGATCTGTGCTTCTTGCTCTTAGTAGCTTAGCTACTTCATCAGACACATCAAAGTAGATATCCTTCTCTTTAAATGTCCCCATCAGCTTTGAGGACACTTGCTGAAGAGGCAGGAATAAAGGCTGCAGCCATACTTATTTCAAACACCAGTTAAGGTAGCTGATCCATTGTGAGAAGTGGAAGAACAGCCTTGGAAGCATGTTTCAACCTTGACAGATTCAATCCTAGCCACCTTCCCCCAGTCTTTTGGTGTTGCTTTCTTTGCTGGTGCCCAGAAGAGTTTTATATTCCAGACATCCTAAAGTTAGTACTTAATCAGAATGCAGAAACACTGCTTACTTCAAGGGCTTAGTAATCAGATCATTTCTGTTAGGAAAGTTGAGGTGTCTCTAAAACTACCTCCACCAAAAAATAAAACTTCACCCAAGGAAGTTAGTTTACTTATACTGTAGGATTCCAGCTCACCTTTTCCCAAAATAAACTATATACTTTGGATGAAGGAAGAGGTTGCGTATGTCCTTAAACTCCAAATTCCTTGGGGACAAAGGTGTGCTAGCAGAAATTAGTTTACTTGCAGTAAAACCGAGGCAGGTAACAGTGTTTTTTTCAGTTTTAACAAAGATTGAATACCAGTTTACCAAGAATTCTAAGTGGCAGAAACACAGTCAAAACTGTATGGTTGCAAGTCCTCTGCTCAAGTCAGAGCTGTCTGCCACTGATTTACTGGGTTAAACTAAGTTCAGTAGGCTCTAGACTTTAATTACACTTGCTAGTCTTTATTAGTAACATTTACTGCCTTCTTTTCATTTCTTTTTTGGCCTACTTTTATATAATTTGCATTCATTTTCAAAAACTCAACCATATTTTTCTGGCTGAAGGCAAGGCTTTGCAGGGCAAACCCATTCCAGCAATGACTAAAGGAGAAAAACCCAGTTCTTATGAACTAGATCCTGTCTCCTGCAACAATATGGGGTTATTTATTCCTATTGTTATTCATTATGAATAAACTGAGGTTATTTAGCTTTCTAAACAAAGGTGGAACTCAGCTGTGGCTCTCAGTAGCTGTCATTAGTGAGATGCTACAATGACAGATTTCAAGGTGTCAGCTCTGTTTCTCTCACTGAACTCTAGATCAGTTAGTCAGCTTGTTAGTGATAATCATTCCCAAGCAAACAAACAAACCTCAAAACAAAGCAGAAAGCTCAAATACATTTTTTGCATCAAAACCTATATTTAACTCTAAATGGGTGGTTGGTTGCAGTTTCTCTCTTTATTGTTCTGCTTCTCTGTGTTTGTCTCTGTCTATCATGTACTGTCACATTTATTAAAGTCCTCTTATGAAAATATTTTCTAATCACAAATATCTCCTTCTGCTTTAGTAAGTTAAACAAAAGCCACTCACAATGCTTCACGCAGCATAATGGCAATGGTTCTCATAAACCTCTCCCTTTTGGTTTTGGTCACAGTTCTGCTCCAGGGCATCTGAAATACCATTTCAATACTTCTGAAGGTAAATAGTGTTCTGTCAATAAACTGAAAATTGCTGACCTTGTCTTGTTCATCAATTTAGGCATCGAAAAAATTCTGCCTTCTGGGATTAGTGGTGCTTTTTCATCTGAAATGAAAAATGCTAAGACTGCCATATTTAATGACAGGCCTGGGAGGGTTAATGAAAGAATATAAGTGGCATTTCACCTTGACTTGCAGCTGCCCTATAACATTGCCTAAGGGTCCAGCTAAGTGTTAGCTCCATCTGAGACGTACAAGGCAAGAGTAAAGATCTATAGAGAATTCTTACAGGATATCCTCATTTGCCCTGGTTGTTGCCCTGGTTGCATTTTTTTTTGTGTGTGTGAAATCTGTAACGAGTGAAACCTCAGAGATTTTTGTCTTCATCTGTTACAAAAGCTCTGGAAACACGGAAAAATTGAGCAAGAAAGAAATGGACAGTGAATGCCTGACTGATCTTCCAGCTTATTCCTGTTCTCTACCAGCATTTCAGATTTAGCTTTCTTTATTGATAGCTTCATTTTTATAAGCTAAAACATTGATGATTAGTCTAGACGGCTAATTAGAAGGTATCCTTTTACACAGATGTTTGGATTAAAAGCTTTTGTGATTTCGTGGACTCTGGTTTGTGTGAATGTCAATTTGATCCTTTTAGTGTGTTTATGCTAAGTATCAACAGGCTCCTGGGACTCATGGAAGTGCAGTGCTGAACCTCTCAGACACTAAGCAACAGCTGGGGTGCTGCTTCTGCTTGAAAGGCTTTCTTATCTCCTTGCTAATGGAGGATCAAAAGTTATCCCTTCAATTAAAAATGAAACTCCTGTCTAAAAATAAAGTAAGAATCCCATTCCTTGGCATTTTATGTCTAATTAAGGATTTTAGTGGGAAACGTACAGCAGTGCTCTCTGATTAATTTATCAAACACAAAAAAACCCCTTTCCTCCACCAGTCCAATTAGCCAGGCATTTTATATGACTAGGAGATTGAAACACTGCTACTACATGGAAAGCAGAGGCTCTGTGCATTTGAAGTTCCATGGTAAAAAGACTGGAAAATTTCACATCTAATATTGTGCATATTTAGGGTCTGATCCTGTGAATTATTGAAAATCCCTGCTAAAAAATGTATGGCTAACTGAAGGTCCATTCTGGTATGATATTCAATACCCTAAACACACATGAGCATCAGGGAAAAGCAGAGGATGTTGAATGCCTTGGAAAATAGAGCGTTTACTGTGCAAAATGCCCAAAGGGAAGCGTTAGCTGCTGCTTAGAAGATCTCAAGCACTGTAGAGCATAATTCACATGTATGTTGCTGCTTTCTTACCTTGAGCTGAGATCTTTCCACATTTCACAAGCTGGGATTGATCTCTCCTTCCACAAGTCAGCTGTCAGAAGCAATGTGGAAATAAAGTATCAATCATCTGTCATTCCCCTCTAACACAAGAATCATGAATGGTACTTGTGTTTGTCAGCTTATGTCCCTTGACTATACATCAGTAGGGGCTATTATCATCTCACTTTTCCTCTGCTGAAAGCAGACATGTTAGCCACAGCATCTAGGCCATTCTCACTGTTGCATGAGCATCTCCTAGAAGTGTAAAAAGAAATGCAGGCAATATCTTACATATGACCTTTATTTGCTTATACTCCCTCTCAGGGTAGTGTTTGGTGGAATGCTTTGTTTTGTGGTATATGCTTGCTTGGTTTTATTTTTTCATTTGGTTCTGATATTTGATGTTGTTGTTGTTGTTATTGGCTTGTTTTATTTATTTCTTCAAAATAAAAGAAATAAATAAATAAAATAAATAAATACATTATAAATAAAAAAATAATGAATAAATAAATAAAACTTTTGTTATACAAGGTAAGATTAAAGAAACATGCTCAGTGTTTTAAATGGATTTGAACATCTCTGGAGCATGGTGATGTTTGATAGACCTAGCTTTGGCTAAAGAGGCAGTGGGAAACTACACAAATCTGATCAGACCAGCTAGGAGATGCTGTGGCCACACATGGATGGGTGGATGAGGTCATATCCAAACAGCTTGGAGTGCAAGCCTTACCATGTTTACATAGAGAGCATGCTCTTAAAGCATGTCCTTAATTCTCTCCACTTTGTGCCTTTTGGTTTGCATTGTGTAGAGGTCTCAGAAAGAATGAGGTAAAAATAGGAAGGTATGTGTACTGGCCCTGGGGGAACTCACAGGACATGCTGGCCCTGACCTGCTTCACCCAGTAGTCCATCCCAGCCCCTCTGGGCCATTCCTTCCTCCTCATACCTCTCCCTGCTCCAGCTCAAACCCTTCCCCTGGCTGCAGAGTGGGTCTGTGCTCCAGCAGGGTCTCTGCAGAGGATCCCTGCTCTGGGCCTGCAGCACCTCCTGGCCTCCAGCAGTGGCTAAGAGACACAGAGACATTCAGGGAGAGCATAGCATGGTGTTTCCCAGGATATCCTTACAATTTTCATATTGGATGGAATTCGGGTCCTATTTAACAGTATTTCATTTCTGTCTGCTGGAATTTAAAGTTCCAGCAGAACTTTAACTTTTCAAGTTAATTGTGGGGGCAATTAAAAGTAGAAGTGTAAGGATAACTCGTATTTTAGCAGCATTAGGGAGACTAAGAGTACCTGTGGTCTGCTCCCACAGCAACAGGAGTGAATTGTCTGTAAAAACATTCTGCTTGGACAAGGAGCAGATGAGCAAAGATCTGTCATCTGAGCATGGCAAATGTCTGCATTTTCTATTCTGGTCTACACCTTCTTGTACATTCTGATGTACAGGTGAGGTGCTTGAGCTAATGCCTTCAGTGTAAAAATAACTTCAGCCTGGAGAAACAACTGAAGAGTGCTCTTCATGCCTCTGTACATATGCCAAGCATGCCTCATTTTCAGTGAAAATCATACCTGAACATGGAAGAAAGGCTTCATGTTGTAGTTAATATCCAGACAAAAAAAGGAAAAATATTACACCCAAGAAATATGTCATTTTGAGAACTAAAGAGAGAAACTAACTTATCTACAGTTTTTATATACTCCACAGTCTGCAAAACTGTCCACAGTTTTGGAGCTTTCTATTTGCACTTAGAGTGCCTGATACTTTGTCTGAGTATTTTCAGGAAACACTGAGAGTTACAAAGCATGCCTCTGTATTTCCAAAAGCTAAACAAGCATGACTGCAAACACTATCCAGCAAGCAAAAAGGTGAATAGCCACACTGTAAGAGACACTAATTCGTGATGGAGAATACTCTGATGCTTAGGAGGCAGATCAGTCTTTTTGCAGTGTGAGGAAAAGACAAGTGTATTGACATTGCCTCTTTTGAAGTATCCATCCACTCTGCCATGGCCTCTTCCCTTCTACTTGATTCCTATTGATTATCTCTGCACTAAAGTTCAGCTGACCATTTATATTTCAAGCGAGAAGTAGAGAAAGCTAGAGATTTAAAACCATTTGAGCACCTCTTGCAAGAGTCAATGCTTGAATGTCATCAGCAGTTGTCAAGACTCAGGCAATGAAATTCCTGAGGGTGGTTCATAATGATTCAATTTGTCAGCATTTCGAGCAAAAACATACAGGTCTGATATTCTGGTGCAGGAAGTATAAGCACAAACAAAAGATTGTGTCTGTATGTTACTCACTAGCAAAATGTAAAAAAAGAACATGATCAGACAGAGCTAGCTGTGCAAGTTTCACTGACTGTATTGGATGATAAATTGGGGTTGCAGAGATAGAGCCTACTGAAGCATCTCCTCCTGTGAGAACTTTATCTGTTGTTTGCAACAGATCTGTTTGTTTATCTGTTTGTCTGCAAAACATACAGTTTTTTACAGCAGTCCTGTGCACGAGTGTAGGATGCTCTGTGAATCGTGTAAAGGCCTATACTCTTTCACATTAATATTTATATATATCTGACCTATGCTTTGTTTGTGTGTGTATTTTAGGCTTTGAGGTCAACTTCTGCAAGTTTTTGTGATCTTGTTTACTTATTTTTTAGAAATGTTGGAAGACCTACACTAACAATAAGGGAAATCAGATTACCAGCAGACAGTACACGGTACAGATTATTTACCATTATTAAATTCTGCCACCTCTCCTGTTGCCTGCTTTGTCTTCCCAAACCCCATATCTGGTGCACTTTGTGTTCTACCTGTGCTAAATCTGAGGCAGAGTTTAATTTTTTCCCTTTTTTTGGCTGAGTACACTAGGTGACAGATTGGTGACCCAAAATGCCCTCACAGAGCAAACACATGCTGAAGTGTTTATAAAAGCATAAAGCAAATAGGATAACAGGAAGAATATTTTACTTTCTTGTCTCCTTGTGTGAGGTCAGATTTCAGGTGATGCACATAAGAACAGAAGGTTGAAAAAAATCTAGGGGACAAAAAAAAAAAAGACATTCCTAACTTTTTCATACGTGCTCATCTCTTAGTTTCAACTACTTATAAACTGTTATCTGGGTTTGATGAGCTTTTTCATTAGACTGTGTCCACAGGCAGTTTCAGGCTTGTGATCTGAGAAGCCTGATGGTTTGTTTGACTATTCCTAAATAGCACTCATGAAAGATGGCTAAGGGAAGCCAACACATAGTTTACAAGTTTAAAGTCATTCTTAAGGGTCTATGTTTTCTCCATAGCTGTTTCCTGAAATGGAAAAAGTCTGAAAAATTACCAATTAGGGAAAATGAGAGGATAAATTGGAAACTAATCATACAGACCATGACCACTGAAAACTTAAATATTGATCTCTGTTTGGAATGCCTGTGTACTGAAGTGAAGATAAATAACCAGGGGGCTATACATATGTGAAAAATAGTACTTCATCTCCACTGGATTTTAATATTTGTTTATCTATGAGAATCTTCTATGTCAGGTAATGTAATGTGCTTCTCTGTGGCACCTTTCTAATAAAAGCTTCACTATGCTGCTCCTGATATAGCTTATTCAAATAACTGATTAATAAAGCTGCACAGAAAAAAGTAGGAGCAGATTTTCTTTTAGTATGGTAGGATGACTATTAGTGTAGAAACTTAATGCAGCTTCCACTTCCCCTTATATGTACTTCCCCTTACATGATTTGAAATGCTCAAATCAAAATAAATGTAATCCAAAACACTAATAAAGCTTCAATCTTTCTAAAGCTGTGGAGCTTATTCCACAGTAATTCCACAGGATAATTAGAAATACTGGCCCTGATGTGCAGGAAGAAAAAAAATTATGTCAGACATAAGGACAAAATTCAGCAATGTTCAAAAGATACAGAATTACTATAAAATAAATATTTATTCTACAAGTATAAAGAAAAGTCCATAAATAATGAGATTCGATTTTAATCTGGCATACATTCAGTAACATTATCTGCCATTGTGTTTAAGGGAAACACAGGGCATAATAAACAAAAAGCAACAGAATTTAGGCTCTGAAATAAATAAAAACAGACCTTTATTCTCTATGGAGACACAACAGAGTAAAAGGAGGGACATACTAAAGTAGGATTCAAACCACAGGGAAAAGAATTTCAGAGTTCTAGTGCCCAATCCTAAGAAATACTAAGACACAATGTCATCTTTCAATGAATTT
Organism: Bucco capensis; assembly: GCA_013396975.1. Lineage (NCBI taxonomy): Eukaryota > Metazoa > Chordata > Aves > Piciformes > Bucconidae > Bucco > Bucco capensis. The sequence continues at coordinate 1,142,993 of VWZO01010925.1, forward strand.
TTCTAAACCAAACACTTAAATAGGCTTTGCCTTTCTGTTTATTTCTCTTCAAAATTAACTGTTAAATTAACTGTTAACTGGATGTTGCCAAGAGCCTCCAATACAGAGATCAATAGGCTTTCTTGGAAAATAGATATTCCCATACAGCACATCTAGTTATTTTTCACTTGCTATCATGAATATTAGAACATCTTCTCCTTGCACTGCAATAATTAAGATGGAGATGACATCTCCATTTAAAAGACTGTATAACTCAGTGGGGAAAAACTAAATATTCCAGCTGGGCTGAAGTTCAGCTTTGGATGTATCTGTCTAGAAGAAAGTATTTCTGTGAGAGTCAGATTTTGAATTGAGATGTGTCTAAATAAAACTTCTAGAAAGACAATTTTAGGCACTAAAAATACCTGTCAAATGCTATCAAAAGAAAAGCATTCTGAGGCAGGGTATTTGTCCAGCATAGCTCTTGGCATGGAAATTACTCAGTCTAGGCCATGCTTCTTAGATCTTGATCGAAATTCTTCTCCTGAACCAGATGTGCAATGCCACAGTGAAATAATTTGGAATAAAGTATTTTAACTGAGGTGGTGACTCGGTTCTGAATACGTTTGGACTTTTAATGGCTGACAAAAAGCAGGCAGCGTTGGCAAAGAAGATCCTGTTCTCCAGATACACCTCGATGTTCCCAAATTTCCCTTTTTCCTCCTCCCTTCAGACCCAAGCCAGGCCATTTCTTCCTCAGACAGTCTACAGTAATTTTTTGTTTTCTGATGTTTAGCTTATTTTGCTCACTTCCTAGCTTCTCCTCCCTCAGTGTCTCTCTGCTAGAGGGCTGAAGAGTGGGACTCTTTCAGGCAAGGGACTGTTTTTAAGGAGCAGCATGATAAGCAGGTAGCTCAAGAACAGAAAGCAGAGATATCCTACAGCCATCCCAGACCCTCACAGCTAAAGCTTCCAGTATATGTGTAAAGGAGAGAGAGTCTGAGCCCCAAACACCCAGGAAGTTTTCTTCTACAGTCATCTCCTTATGGGATTATTAGGAGTGGAAAACCAAAATACAATCAGAATGAATCCTGACACATTCATGAGAGACAATAAGTGATATGGCACTTGGGATAATAAGGCCAGGTCCCAGAGACTCCATGACACCCTTCCTCAGAAAACATCTAATTTGGCTCTTACTCTGTCCTAAGGATAAGCCTGGGTAGAGTCATGAACAGGTATAATATGGACTCAGACTAAACTATGTGTCCCGTTGTATAAGGTTAAAACAATTTCCCATCATCTTGCTGACTGTGCTTAAAACAGCAAAAGGTCTTTTATTATCCTGGATTTTCATCTTTTAGCAGACTCCTTGTTATACACTATTTACTTGAAGAGCAAAGCAGCCAGAAATTTTCTTTAATGAGCACAATAGATTCTGATCTCTGCTCACTCCTCATTTATCTCAAATCCATGTTCCAGCATCATTGGTGAATGCAAGTAAGGGAAGAAAAGGAAGAGGCACAAGGGTTAGATAAAAGACACTGAATGACAAAAATAACAGAGGCCAAGAACACATATTAAAATTTAGACAAAGGAAAACAAGATTAGAAATTATGTGAGAGGATCTAATGTAGTCAAATTAGGGCAATCCAGAAAAAGGGCTGGTGCTTTAAGTCACAATCTATCTTCATTTGTGTACAGGTTGGATGGGCTATCTGCCAGGGCAGAGTCTGGCCATTCATTAAGCACTCTGTACAGTATGCTGCAACTGCTTTAGTGTAACCTGGTCCTGCTTCTGCTGGCAGGTACAAATGTATGCAACACATAAATTTAAAATAGTTGCTAAATGCAAGTTGGGGTCTAAAATACCTTGTCTGGATTTTACGTGATTTTATCCTGTTAAATTTTAGAAAATTTAGATAGAAATAAGCTCTTCACATTCATGACTTTTAATTTAAATCATTAACAGTGCAACTACAGGAAAACTTTTCTTCATGACACAAAAACTCAGCAGTTTCTTTATAGCTGTTTTCCTTCCCAGCTCAGCATAAAATTAGCCCTAATGGATATCTAGTTTGGATCACAGTTGTTTGCTTTCTCTTTTTTCTTGTGACATCTTTCTTTGCACTTTGTCCCTCTGATAGCTCTCTCTGAATCATCCGATCATGGTATGTTGTCAAACTTCTTGGCTGAAAGCACAGAAGTAGAGATTAAATATCACTTTTTCTGCTTTACTCTTAGTTTTTCTCAAAGCGCATCATGATCTGTTTTTTGCCCGAAACACAAACATACACACTGAATGAGATCACTAAGGGAGACTGGCAGGAAGGGGTTTGTGGCTGTTGAACTAGTCTGTAGCTCCTGCTGCAGCAGAGACTTCTGTACATCCCTGGCACACAGTTCTGTGCAGCATCTTATGGAAAGAGGACTGTCCCACATTCACTGTTACCCTCTGTGCACAAGAAGTTTGGAGGGGACACAGCTGGACCCCAACTGACCAAAGGGATATCCCCTACCATATGAAGTCATGCTCAGCATATAAACCTAGGGGCAGAAGAAGGAAGGGGGAGGGATATTTTGAGCTATGGTGTTTTTCTTCCCAGGTAACCAATACATATAGAATCATAGAATCATAGAATGGCTTGGGTTGGAAGGGACCTCTGGAGGTCATCTAATCCAACCCCCCTGCAGTGGGCAGGGACATCCCCAACTAGATCAGGTTGCCCAGAGCCCTGTCAAGCCCTGCTGTCCTGGAGATGGCTGAACACCTGTCTGCTGATGGCAAGTAGTGAATGAATTCTTGGTTTTGTTTTGCTTGCATGTGTGGATTTTACTTTAGCTGTTAGACTACTTTCCATCTCACTTTTATGCTTCTGATTCTCTCCCTCATCCCACTAGGGAGAATGAGTGAGTGTGGTGCTGGCTGGAGCTAAATCATGACACCACCAGAGGCAGAAAGAAGCTTTCCCTGCTTTTCTTTCCTAGCATTTGAATGGTAACAAAATCCCTTTGACGTTACAGAGTTAACATGGCAACCAAAGTGAGGAGACACGTGTCCTCTCCTACGAGTATGAATTGGGCCTGGATCTTCTCCTGCTTTTTTTTTTCCTGCACCTCAGAAGTTAACAGGAACTTTAGACAGCTCTGGCTGAAATGAGGCCTGGGAACTCCATTGTTTTAACCAGTTGCTATGAAATAAGTGTGCTGACAGCATGCGGAAGAGATATGCATGCTTCTGCCTCCCTAATGTTTGTTATTATATAGACACTCATCACAGCTTTTAGCTCCAGCTAGAGCTCTCATTAATCACCACCTGGGAACACCATACACAGAGCTTTTGTCAGAAACAGCAGAGGGGAGGATGACTGTGTGTTGTGTGGGGGTGTGAGTGATGATTTTGGGGTGCAGAGTGAGAGACTGAAATGAGGAAGAAGTAGAGAGTGTAGGAAGGAGGAAAAGAACACTGCAAGAGCTGTTTGGGGAGACAGAGAGAGTAAGAAAACACAGAGGTTACAAAAAAAATAAGAAGACAACCCTGCTTAAAATAAATTGGGCAAAGGGGGAAAGAGTCACTACTAACAATAGCCCATTTAGACTGCTCTTGTGCCACAATTACTGTCAAATTATAAAGGACAAAACTGCAATTAGGCCAAGACCATTTGCTTGTAGCAAAGATGAGGCCAGAAGTAACCCTCCCCCCAGTTTCTGGCATAGTTCTTCCCTTCCTGAGAAGACTTTCATCTAAAGCTCATTATGAACAATTTTCTTTTTGGCTTTAATTTGTGCTAAGAATGGCACAGAAAGTATCTCAGGGCAGGTATCTCTTCCATTTCCTGCAAGGTTTTACTCTGATGTCTGGTAATTGGTGGACTGCTAAAAAGGTTATATATTATTTATTATGTTTATTATAGTCATGCCTAACAGCAAACAAACGATATGACTTCCTTATGTTAAGCACTCTGCAAACACATAGTGATAGAAGGTCCTTGCCCCAAAGAACTTATAGTTCAAACAGAGACATAGGCAAGGTTAAAGAGTTTAATGCATGGAGAGTGAAGAGAGTGCTGGCAGCATACAGAATATGACAATAGCTCCATGTTTTTATTTCACTGACATGATGAGAGGAATAATTGCAGAAATCGTGAAAGAAAAGATGATGCATGATGTGATGCCTAGGAGCTGTAAAAGTACAAGACAGGCCCATTGAGAACTACAGATCTGTCTCTGAAATTCAACAGGCCCCTGGCTTGGAGGATTCTGCATTCCTGTGCTTTGTGTCCCTTAATGTGACTTCTCTACAGGTTTTTTGTTTTAATTGATATTTTTTCCCTAGGTAGCATGTCAGGGTGCAAAAGACACTATTACTTGGTAAATTAAGACATGGGAAGCTCGTTACCAGTTCCTTTCAGAATGAAAATCTTAGTCCAGCGTTATGTTAGCAAAAAGATGTCTAAATTCAGTGCTGCAGATGAAAGCCAGTGCTCTGGTAAAGTCATTTTCCAGTGCTCAGTCATTTTGGCATTGTTTTCTAATGATGGAAAACTCTCTAGTCTTTACTGATTTGCAAACAAAAAATATTTTTGTCTTGAAATGCAAGAAATCTGTGATTCTGGGAGAAAATTGTTTCCTTAAGTCAGAGATACTGTCCTCCTACACATTAAAGTTCCATTAATGCCTTTAAAGTTCACCTACAGGACCTCAGGGATGTGAGTAACAACTATGATCTAGGACCATGTGTGTGTAATTCCTCTTATTATGGAGGAATGACAGAGCAAGAACTTGGTTTTTGGGAGGTGGAAGGACAAATAGCATGGCACAGCTCACATCTGTCTGGATAAAATCTTTTCCCCTTCTCCTCTCAAACAGGGTGACTCTATATCTACACTAACAGGAAGAGGCCCTGGCTGATGGCACAGGAATACTATAACATTAAAAAGTGTGGATGATCACAGGCCAGTTTTATTTTCATGTCTTGGCCATATGTAGTGTATAGAACAGACAACATTGAAAGAACCAATATACTGTTAACCTGTCATAATGGAGCCAGGCAATCTCTTTTCAGTGTAGTGCTTTTATTTCAGGTCCTCTTTGATTACTGTCTTGACAGAATATTTCTAATTTTCTTTTTTTTTTTTGGAGGTGATAAAATTGTCACTTATTTTAGAATCTCATCTTTGAGACCTTTGTCTGAAGCAGGACATGCAAAATGAATGGTCTTTGCTGAGAATAGTAGCTCCACAATCTGGAGCTAGAACACTTTGATCCTAGATCCTTTACTTTTTCTTCTATTTCAATCCAGTTGAGGAAAATCAGTCTAAACCATTGCTCTGCTTAAAGCTGCTCAGATGCTTCCTGGATCAGTATGCAAGTCATATTCTTTGACAACAGGGAATGTCAGACTAGTGTGACATGTGTTTCCTTTTAGGTAAAGCTGGCAGTATCTAGTGGTTTGGTGATTGTGGCAGTTTCTGTCTGATTCGTTCAGCAGATGGCTTTGATATGCTGGAGCTAAGTCCTTTGCTTTGAAATACATAATCCTTGGCTAATTTTATGATGCAGAGAGAGACACTGTAGGACACAAAATTATATACCTTTTATCACAAGTGGCATTACACATTTGGTGGTATGGTGCCAATTATGCATTTCAGGATGTCTTCAGAAAATCAGTATGTGACAAAGTTTTAATTTGAAGGAAAAACTTAAAGATAAATTATTACTCTCTTACTTTCAGATCTGTTTCAATGTTGAATGTTCCATACCATTTGAGTAATGTGATTTCTGCATATATATCATCATTTTCTTTTGAGCTTCACTGTCTGATTTCATTGCTCATTAAGATTACTTACATAGAGCAGTGCTTTTTTATCACTGGGGATAATCTTTAGTTAGCCTTTAGGCCATCATTATCAGTGTGATATCTTAAAGGTAGTGCATTTTCTTATGCTTTTCACCATTCTAATATTTACATGGTTTACAGCTAAGGCCACTTGTCGGATTTTCATCATCTGTTTTCAGGAATCAAATGTTGTATTCTGTTTTATGAGGGGGAAGAGCAGACAGAAATTCTGCAAAGCAGATTCAGGATTTGGCTTTTTGTACATAGAGTCTTCAATGCACACACTTCCCAGCATCTTTAACAGTGTGTTAAAATGGCAAAGTAAGTTATACAAGGAAGAGAAATTGTTGGTTTGTGAGGATGAATAAGTCTTCAGCTCTTAGCTTAAAATGAAGGTGAAAAAGAGAAATGTAGAAGATACAGAAACTCAGTCGTGACTAGGAGCTATGAGCCAATTATTGCACTGCAATTTGAAAAACAGAGTAGGATTGTTCTATACAATGCTTATTTCTGGACTGACAAGGAGCATGCACAATTGCTTTTATCACAAAATACTGACGAGCATGTGAATCACTTGTAATAGGATTGCCTAAGTAAAATGCTTAAATTTAATGCATATGAACTTAACAAGGCCCATAATTAAAAGTCAGGAGGGAGACTGCTAGTGAGATGTTTATTAGGGAAATGGCAGAACTGAAAAATCTTCACATTTTTTTCAAGGAGGATGGTTATTTTCATCTTTTAATGTAGGTGTCTATACGAAGCTCATAACAGTAAAAATGTGATAGTTGCTGCTTTTATTTGGCTTTTATTTGTGCTATAACAACATTTAGAGTCATGGCAGAACCCCACTAAGATAGGTGCTCTCATTCAGGGCATGGATATTCTGCTCTGAAGAGTGTATTGTCTGCTAAGGCAAAATGAACTTGAAAGGCTGGTGTGGCAGCTGTGGAATAGTTCCCATTTTGTAGAGGGGAGCTGAGGCCCACACTCACTAAATAATAGCCTAAAAATCATACAAGAAGTCCGGGAAAGCATCTGGTAATTAAAATAAGTTTAATTCAACTAAGTTGCACAACAGTGCAGTTGTTGCCCTGTCTCTACACTATGCCACTCTCCAGGTTGTCTCAGGCTCAAAGTGAGATGGCTCCTTCCAAAGCTCAGCTCTGATGTGTAAGATGGGCAAGGTATAACACTCATCAACTCAGGAAAACTATATTTTGACTCTTTCCCCAGCAACTGTAAGGAGAAATTCTCTTATAAATTAGTTGACACCTACATAAGTACTTGCAAGTTAGATATCTTTAAAATAAGTAAAGTACTACAACAAAGAGAGACTAACAAAAAATATCTCTTGGTGGTTTTGGTAGTAGACTCCAAAAGAAGGCTTCCAATATGAAATACAGAAAAAAAGCAAATGTCTGACTCTCATATATTGCCTTCAACTAATATATTGCAAGTAGGCCATCCAGGAATAGAGATGCAACTGGAGATATTGCTAGCAATGACAAATATGGGAAAATAATGGTAAAAATGTTGGAGGAAAAATAACACTTAAAAGGCTCATTTGCAATGTTCATACCCCAAAGTAAGAATATATAGGGAAGGTATTTGCCATTTAGATATAAGCATGATATTTTATTTTAGTACCTCTTTGCAAGTAAATAATCTTATTGTGACAGAATGAGAAATATTCATCCACTGCTAAATCCAATAAAATAATATTCGATTTTCTCCCAGCCCTTTATAGGCAAACTTGTTAAAATTTAGTGCAAGCTTTGTGTGAGGACTTCAGAATTTAGCTTATTTCAGAGACAAATTCATTCAGTAACGTGTTCATTTGGACTTTCATCCTCTAACTAGATACTTAGCTCCTCTACACATGAAATCTATCAAAGTAAATGGATTTTTCTATGCATTGTGTGGGAGCATGGGACAAATATTCTGAAATTCTGTATCTCATTATTTGTTACTCCTAACTCCTGCTTTATGGCTGATTTAGATATGCACATGGGTGTGATGGGACCTGAAGAAAGTCAGAGCTTTGAGGTAGACTAAGAGCATACCAGAAACTCCAAACAGGTCCTCCATCATCACAGATGTGCTTATGAAAACACAAGAAAGAAGTGGCTTTGATGGTGCAATTTTAAAATGAGCTTTCAAATCAAAGATCTCTTGGGTAATATACAATAGAAATAAAAGGTTTTGAAATCAGATCCATCCCATCAAAGGATCTTTTCAGGTCTGGTTCTTTCTTACAGTGTTGAGCTCAGCCAATGATTTATAGTACCTTTCTGTGCTGTAACACACCATACAAGCAGGATGCATTTTGTTCCTGGAAAAGTCTCTTTTTACTTGTTCCCTAGAAGTTTATCAGACACAGGTTTGCTGTGTCCTAGCCCTGCTCTACAGTCCAGCTATGTCACTCAGGTTGGTCTCAGGAAGGGCATGAATTCTCCTGAATCTAGTGTACCTCATCATGTGAAGAATCCCTGCCAGGCAAGCAGCTTTCCTTCTGTATTGGGTTTGGCTGAGATGGAGTTAATGTTCCCCATAGCAGTCTTCAGAGCACTGTGCCTCGGGTTAAAGATAACACACAGTATTGTGCTGCTGGGCAGGGCTGGCACAGCACCAAGGGGATGGGGTGGATGGGATCTTGGGAGGGTACACAACTGGGACAGCTAACCCAAACTGACCAAAGGGCTATTCCATACCATATGACATCAGCTCAGTAATATAAGGGGTAGAAGGGGGGCATCTGTGGGAAGAGGACATCTGTCCCCCAAACAACCATTACACATTTCAGAGCCCTGCTTCCCAGGAGAGGGCTGGACATGGCCTGTTATTGGAAGTAGAGACTAAAGCTTTGCTTTGCTTCACTTTGCGTGTGCGGCCTTGTCTCTGTCTGCTTATTAAACTGTCTTTACCAAAACCCACAGGCTGCTTTCATCTCGTTCTCCTCCCTCTTGTCGTGCCGTGGGAGGTGTGGGGGAAGGACATGACAGAGAACATTGGTGGGTGCATGGCTCTCAGCCAAGGTCGACCCACCACACCTTCCTTCACCCCTTTTCAACAGAACACAACACGTAGTAAAATAGAGAAGACTGCAAGAAAAGAGATTAAAGAGTCATACATATTCTTCCTTGATGCTGTCTCCCTCATTAGACCTCTTTGAATTCTCTGCTACTGTTTCTTGTATTGATTTCTTAGGTTTGCTGGAAATAAGATTTTGAGTTCTGAGCTCAGACTTTATTTTCTTGAGGGCCTGAGCAACTCCTCACATAGTGGAGCCCAATTTTCTTTCAATCTCTTAGCCACTATCAGAATATAGAATATAAATTATAATGTTAATATCTCTGGGTGGAATACTTTTGTTCCTTTAACAGTCCTTCCTTCTCATTCCTACTTTGTGTTTCAGAGAGATGCTTGGTGATAGCTTAAAGCAGATTGTGTTACATGTATGTTAAGAGTGGAAACAGAGGGGAAAGAAAAGAACTGTTGATGAAAAAGTGGCTGCTGTGCTCGTAAGTCAATGTGCAATATTCATTTGCTGTAATTTCAATTTCCAGTAAACTGTCCAATACATCTCTGTTTCAGTGCCTATTATATCTGTGTCATCATCTACCTTCAACCAAATAAGAGTAATTTCGTTACTCTGGACATTCAAAAAAGCAAAACTTTTGTCTGAAATTAATAACTCCCACAGATTAATCAAAGGTAATTATATTAGAAGTTATGTCTTCTTGTATCCTGAGTCATAAAATGAAATTCTCATTAAAATTGTATTACATTCATTACCCATGTATACCCAGATTCCCAGAGATATACATTATAGAAGAATCTCCATTTCAATATTGCTTGCAAAACTTATTTTGATTCAGGCCAGGTTTTCAGCACTAGAGTGTTCAGTCTGAGGAAACCAAGCAGTTCCTACACATGCAACTTACATTGTTGTACTGTGAATAGAAAAAAATGCTGCATTTAGCTTAGAAAAGGCTACAATATTCACTTTGTCTACTTGTAATCTCCAACTGATTTCTGACTACAACTATCAGCTGCTGTTTCAGGAGGATCATTAAGTTGCCATTGCACCTCTGCTCTCTAGAAGATAACCTAAGATCACTGATTTGAGTGTTACATGGGGTTTTTTGTGCTATGAGATAGTATAGCAAGTTGGGCAGAACCCTAGGTTAAAACTCATGTGATGAGCATTATCTTTTGCATTTGGTTTGATTACTCTCCCAATTCTGCTTTCTGACTTCTATCATTCCTTTCTATTGAGCTTTGAGCAGCAGCTTGCTCCTTTCATGAATCTAAGCAATGTCTAGCCAAATGCAGCCCTGACCTTGATTGGGACACTGCAGTACAGTGAACAAGAAAAATATTAATTAACTGCCATGTCCCAGCCAAACATTTGCCCTTCAAAGGTGGATGAGGATTTTGTTCTTCATCTTGGTTGCAATAAGGACTGCCAAGTATGTACTTTTGTGGTGAAAAGCACTAGAGATATATAGTGTTAGCTTTTTCGTAGGCAAGATAACTCTTAGCAAGATTGCTCTGAGTAAGAGACAAGGTTGTCTAATCCTTTATTTCAGTGCAACAATATATTAATTACATGGACAAAGAAAGAAATCTCAAGGAGGGGTAACCCTTTTTGGATTTTGCTCACCATCATCAAGTCACTTAATGATGTGCTTTTCTATCTTATCTCAGAAAATTCTGTAGCTGCCACTTTCTTTTGACTCACTTGTGCTCCTGCAAATTGCCCATGAAATCCATTTTGCTATTCAACATACAATGATAAAGGCTACAGTCCATGGGAGTTGTCTGAATGAGAATGGTATGAAAATAATTAGTAAAAGTGAAGTTTGGGTTTGGAAATCTCTTCTGTTTCTTAAAATCACCCTGTTCTTTTCTTGAGGAGTCCCATTCTCACACAGCACTGCTGCCTTTCTGCCATCAGCTCCAGTATGAAGTAAATCAAAGAATGAAATTCTTGTGTATGTTGTTAATTTGAAAAAAAAACCAAACAAACAAACACAGATTAAAAAAAAAAAGGCAAAAAAACCCAATAGCATTTGCAACTTCCAAGGTGAAGAACTATGGATGGGATGTAGATAAAGGTAATTATCTGTATGCTTTTAATTTGGACAACATGCTACCCAGTTCTCTGAAAGGCAATGAGAGAATGTAGTTGTGCTTTCAAGGTGCCACCATGCCCTATACACAGGTGGAAGAATACAAGCAATAAAACACATTTACCATAACATTTATTCTTTTCTTGATAGGTTACTGCACAAAGCAACTTCTAGAGAAGAGAGGTATATGAATGACAGCTGCATTTGTGCTCCCAGATATAATGTGGTCAATATGATCCTGTTGTCATAGGGGTCTTTAAATGCAGTGCAAACATTTCTTACTCAGTACAGCACAGGACAGTTGCAACCTTCTTGGCATGAACACAGGATAGGAACAATCTTGTAAGGAGCTCCTGAGCAGCAGAAACAGCTGCACATCTGTGACCAACCTGTCAGCTGTAGCACACCATGCAGGGAACCTTTCCAGGATCCTTCTCATGATGATAGGCATTGACTGTATGAAATACTCACCTGCAGCCTGCAGCTATATCTAGGACTTCAAAGGCAAAGACCATGTCAGCAGCAGCAGGTGTGAGGACATGAGTCAGTCGTGTGAACCAGTGTGTATTGCTGTACTGTCCACCCAGCTTGTGAGTTATACAACAAAGTTGTTCTAGGGGCAGGGTTTTGATCCTTTGTTACAGCTTGAGACATGCTGCTGATGAGTCTGATTACACCTCTCTCACTTACACCCTCCTTCTTTGTACTGACCTTGACATGCTTTCTCTCAGCTCCTCATGTGTTGGAACACATCCCAAGCAAATTCTCCAGAATATGGCAAAACTTGCTCATGCAAATGATGACTTGATGTCAACTGGGCTTATTTTTATTCATAGGGAAGCTCAGGGAAGGTGGTGTCAAAAAAGGCGTGGACAGAAGGATCATTTCTACAGATAAGGAACTAAAGTGTGATGGAACTAAATAAAAAGAGAGATGACAAAACTGGACAGAAGTCAATATTATTCCCAGCAGCCCACTGTGAAACACTGGATGGCAACAGCAACAAATCAAGGGATGATGAAATGAGCATATACCTCCTTTATGAAGTCACCAACTTTATGAAGGTATCAAGACCTTGTGGGAACTACCTCTGTTATACTTCTCAATTGTTCCCCAAAATATTACAGGATATCAAGAAGGTTTTTCTTTTAATTTTGTTAATAATTTCTTTAACTCATTTCTATCAACTGAGAACAGATTAATCCTATTTAAGATAGTAACTTCAGCTGTATAACAGGGAAGGTGAAACTTGCCTAAGTTCATTTCTGCTATGAAAATTATGGGTGCTTTAATATACATATTTTGTCCCATTCTGATATACTCTAAATGTATTGAATATTTGTATTTAATCAAAGCAGGAAGGTGTCTCATAACTTTCTTTTAAAGGAGTATAGCATTTCTGGTGAGACAGGATGATTTTTTTATGATTTACCCCAAGACCCATCGATAAGTTTTAGGGAAGGTTGCCCTGATGTGGCCCCATTCAATTCTTAACCATAAGATCATTTGGCACTAAAGCAAACAATAGCCATCTGACATACCTCAGTGTGTGATCTTTCACTTCTTTTCCCTAGCTTACACCTAGAATACATTTCTGAAAATTGCTTTAACCATTTTTTTAAAGCTCATAAACCCGTGATATTTTTCTAATTTAGTTTGGCAGTGCTTGTTCTTCTAAGGAAACATTTGCATGAGAGTACCAAAGTATGGAGTAAAATTTGTAATTAAGAAAGGACTCTTCCAGCAATTTTATGTGCTAGATGAAATAGTTTCCTAGTAATAAAAGCTTTATTTGCTGTCTGTAGCATGATTTAATCATAAGTTACTAAAAGGACGCTGTGATCCAGACAGCCTTATGTTCACTCTCAAGTATCTAGTCTGTAACACTAAGAACTTTTCAGGCTTTGTAATCTTATAAATAAATGCATGTTATTACATATGAATTAGTTATTATTGAGCCTTTTTATAGCCTAATCATCAGTTTGGCATATACACTACTTCTATTTCAGTGGATCATGGGCAAATACAATTTTTTCTAAAACTCATTTCCAGATTATTTTCCTTGTTGACAATTCCATGCTTCTGCCTAAATAAGAATGATTTTCTCTGATAGAGCACTGTTATAATTATTAACAGTAGCAGTAATTGTTAACTGTAACAATAATTATTATTTTCTTGCTTAATTGCCAGGAAAACAGAAATCTCTAGAATGAGAAATTCACCCAGACACAGTTTTGGATTAGTGACAGAATACATTCAAGAATGAGGTGATTAAAAAAAGATGTTTTTATTGTTTTCTGTGCTGGATTATGGGTTTGTATCTTTCCACTTGAAATCATTTAGGCATTTTATAAATCAAGTATTTTCCTTCTTCTAATTTCTTATCACATCTTCATTATTCTGAAATAAATTATGTTAACCAAAAATATATTAGCCAGTTTCCTGATCTTCCAAAAAACTCTGATGTGTAATTGATGAATTTGGGAATAGTACAGTACACACTACAGTAACAGACCATGCCCTCAGCCCATCTTCTACATAGCTGATGCTCATTCCTTAGCACAAGTGGCTCCAGTAGTACATTAAGTGACGTGATCAGCTCCTGACATAGAATCATAGAATGGTTTGGGTTGGAAGGGACCTTTGGAGGTCATCTAGTCCAACCCCCCTGCAGTGGGCAGGGACATCCCCAACTAGATCAGGTTGCCCAGAGCCCTGTCAAGCCTCACCTGGAATGCCTCCAGGGATGGGAACTCAACCACCTCCCTGGGCAACCTGTGCCAGTGTTCCAGCACCCTTGTGCTGAGGAACTTCTTCCTAATGTCCAGTTTAAATCTACTCTTCTCCAATTTAAAACCATTGCCCCTTGTCCTTTCACTGCAGGCCTTTGCAAACAGGCCCTCTGCAGCCTTCTTGGAAGTTCCCTTTAGGTACTGGAAGGTCACTAGTAGGTCCCCCCAAAGTCTTTTC
>VWZO01010925.1:1156947-1316950 GCA_013396975.1 Bucco capensis
TTGTTTGCTCTTTCACACTCTCCCCAGCAGTAGTGAAATGCCTCACTAACTCATTGTTTGCAATGTATGTGTTTCTGTTAGTGAAGGCATGGACATGACAGCTGCAGCAAAAGCTGGTGAGGTTTGCAATGGTCCTCACTCAAGATCACTATCTCTAGGCAGTCATTTAGTCATGAAGCTAATCCAATGTAGCTGAGTACTGCTAGGCTGTCTTTGGTACTGTGCCCAGTTATGAGTCCACAAACCAGCTGTGCTTATCCTGCCTGGTACAGGGGACTATGAGTTTGACCTGGTGTCCCCAGTCATGTGCCCATCCTGACATGGCATTCACCAACATGCTGGCAAATGTCAACAACATTGTTAGGTGTGAGCCTGAGCTCTGTGTCAGTACTACAATACAGATTAAATCCCCTGAAATAAGTGCTCAGAACACAAACATGATTTGATTTGGAAAGATGTTAGCGTAGAGAGAGTGAAGCAGCTTTGATATTGTCACTTGTGAAGGAGTTAAGCTGATAAAGCTCTCATACCATCAACCATCCAGGCCTCAGTGCCACAGGACATCATGAGCACTTTGCCATTTGTGAGGCTGTGGATGATTTATTGCCTGCCCTTCTCCTATTGATCAGTATCAATTTAATCTCATATTGGTTGAAGCCATCTACTTCTATCCTCTACCTACGTGGTGGCTTTAGCCATCATTTAAGTATGAAGTGTCTCTTGTGTGGGACCTGAATTATCCCTAGGCCATTTATTTTCCATTTTAATTTTTAATAGAAACAGATAGTTCTCTGCCATGCTGTACAACTGTAATGCTCTTGCTTGGTTTGCATTTGTTACTTTTTTTTTTTAATTTTTGCTTTCTACATTTGTTCCAATAATGAGGTTATTTAAAATATTTTACTTCTATTCTGCCTTGTTAATTTATATGATGATATTTTTATGTTTAGTGACACTAATTAGACCATAAATGACCTGAAAAGTTACTAGAAAAGAAGTTCTAGACAAAGGTTTCTTTCTCCTTTGTGAGGGGCTATAGAATTCTGATGAGGCTGAGCTACAGATGGTGGGAACAAGTTGAAAACTTTGCAACAGTTTGCCTCCTACTAAACCACTGTAGTTGCATCAGGGCTGAATTCAGTCTTTTATGTAGCACTGAGGACAGTTTTTGCCATGAAGAAAAAAATGCAAGAGTTTATGAAGTTGCTTCCTACAGGTGTGAAATTCCTGGAGATGATATGACTTCCTCTATCTACTTCCATAGTAGTAGATGCTTGTTGTAAATACCTAGACAGTTAAACAGTTTTGCCCAGTGGGTTCTCATGTGTGTTTCAGCACATATGATCTGTGCAGCAGTGTAAGCTTTGGAGGACCCAACCCTCAAACTTGCTTAACAGGGTTGACTAGCTACATTCCTCCAGTGAGCTAGCTGCATGTGATCAGCCTTGAAGTCCAAGGACCAAAGTCAGAACCTGTAATTTCACAGTGCAGGGTGAACCAAGATGCTTCCCAGTCTGCAGTACTCATTAACAAGTGACAAATTATGTAGGAGTTTTTACATGCCAGCAGCAGATAACTGAAGAAATGAAATGGCAACAAACAAGGTGGCATGGCATCCTTATCCATATGTACTGCTTTGATTGTCAGTGGCACAACTCATGTGACTAAAGGACAGCAAGGAGAAGATTAATAGAAGTAAGATCACAGGCTATTATAATGGCTTCAGTCATCCAATTAAGAAATTCAGTTCTTGAAGTGGCTTTGGGTTTTATATACCAGCCACATGGTTTTATGGTCAGTGTATAAAACTCTTCTGAGGAGCATGTGGATGCACAGCTGCTTTGGAAATGACTTTAAATAAATAGGTATCTTTATTCTTTCTACCTGTAAATTTGCAAAGAGGTCAGAGCTGCAGTGACAGTTTATGTGACAACAAGGAAAATACTTGAAATTAATAAGAGTGGGAGTCTATTTTCTTAAGCTGTACAGAAAAAAGTCATAGAAACTTAGCAGTCAATATATTCTTTCACTGTGCTGAATAAACAGTAAAAAGAAAATGTAATTTGCTCACAGGCTATTTCATTGTAGAAAAAATTGTGGAAAGGGTATGTTTTTATTAACTTATAAATATATGTGCATATATAGGACAATTTAAAGACATGATTTCAAATACTGATGAATGTGCAAATGCCATGTATATATTAAAATGAAATGAATACACTTTGGAGAGGATAAAAAGTTAACTTACACATTTCCAACAGTCAAAGTCCAGCTATTAATATAAATACAACAATAAAAAGACAAGATATTAGACAGTTGTTGGTGCTGAGGATGTCAAGGTACAAATGTTAGTGGTACCATCTTTAAGGAGAGAAGTGTCCTTCATTTAGATCCAGAGCTATACTCTGTGCTGACATTTCTGCAAAGTGCTGGAGATAAGATAGAGATAGAAGTGCCAGTCTTCAGATGTTGCTGTAAAGCAATGTCCTTTCAAGCTATATACATTTTATGTGGCTGTTGCTGACCCATGGAAAGTAGTAGCCTGGGTTATCCCTGTTTCTTGTCTCCTGAAAGTCATGTGCATCACCTAAGCCTTTGACAAGTTAATGATGAACATTAAGCTGTGTTCCCAACATTCCTGCACTGTGGGATATGGAGAAATGTATGCTCTCTTTGAGCAGAATAAGGTCTAACAGTAAAGAAAGCAAGTCTGACTTGTTTAGTGGAGCTGGCAAAAAGGGGCCATGAGTATTAGTGGGTAGTTCCTTGTCAGTGGTGTTATAGCTGCCAACTACCTTCTCCAGCTGCAATACACTGCACAAAACTCTTGTGCCTCTACTATCAGGTTCCTTATACGAAATCTCAGAACTACTGAACTTTGAATTTCAGCTCTGAGTGTAGGATTGGAAAGGGGGAAGGAGGATCAAATCTTCTGATGCAAATTATTGCAGCATCTGACCAGCCACAGGAACACTCAGCATCCAGTATAGATCTGAGTATGGTGAACCTACATATCTCTTCATCTTTTTTTTTCCTACTTTTCAAAACCACTGTCTGAGTTTCCATGCCAATAAATATGAATAACTTGGTTAGGAAAGGTGGCAAGGATGAGGAAAGAAGCTTATTATCCTCTTCCCCACCAGTGATTTTTGATACCAGCTGCCACAGTGACATTGACACAGTGGGATCAAATATGATAAACCACAAGGTGCCACTTTAACTGTCACTTCAAATTCCTGGAGTGTTCCTACATTTAGTCATGTTTATTTATAGGATAAATTTCCTGTTTCTATATTGGCACTGATTTTGAACTGCCTGCGACTAAGCATTGCCTGTCAGAATGAGTCTCTCTTTTCCTAACTATGTATCATGGTGAATATCATATTCATAACCCCAAAAATTATTTTTTCCAGTCTATGGAACCAAACATCTATTGTAGCCCAATTTACTCTCCAGTCCAATCAGCAGTCCCATCTTTTTTCCCTTTTTGATCTAGCAGATACTCTTTCATGTTGCTGTGAGCTAATTTCCAGATTTTCTGGAATGATTTTCAAATCACCTGACCATCTGTTTCAAATTTAAGCATCCCAAGATGTAGACATACTAAATATGTAAGGTATGTTGTAAATTATGTTCAGAGCTATTCTTTAAATTATCTATTGGGGGTTTTTTTGTTGTTGCTGTTGTTGTTATTAACTATCCCATATGTAGGGCTGAAATTGACTTTAAAACTTGCAACCGTTTTATAATCTGGAAGGAAAAAACTCAGTGTTGAAATAATGTAGATGAGGGAAACAAACAAATCAATGCCTGAAGTAGACTCATAGACAGAGTAAGTCCAGAGGGATCAATTAATAGTACCTCACTCAGGATGGGTCAGACTGGTAACTGTGATATTGTCACAACAACAACAAACCATTTCCATGTTCCATAAGCACTAGATCAGTTCAAAGGAAGGAAAAAAATCTCAACCTGGTGTTTTTGAGTAGGTTAGCTTCTGTTAGACCTCTTATATATGATTTAAGATCCTTGTTGAGCCTAGCTTCAAGGACCTTATATCCCCTACCATGAGTTCCTGTCTAGGACTTAGTAGGTCTAGGATGGTGAGCTTTTCAGTGATTGGAAGTAATTATTTTTTAATGAATATTGAGGTTTTTACACAAAGTGTGTAAGTTCAGCTTGGTTTTAAATGAACAAATTTCAACAGAACTAGTTGGAATAGATGTTTCTTCTGCCACAGATTGACTGAGCCACAGAAAGTAGAAGAAATAGAAACTTTTCACTGCAGAAGAAACGACTGCAAAAAATTTTTGTTCTTCTGTCTCAACAGACCTCTATGAAGAGAATGAAAACACTAGTCTCCTCAGCAGTTAATCTGAGGCCTTGCACAAAACCTAAAATTTACTTTGTATAGCTGAAAGAGAACATGAGACCTATGCGAGGCTATCGTTAAGTGTCCCTTGGCTCCAGGGCAGACATCTAATGAGCATTCAGACTGAAGCAACACAATTTCAAAAGCATTTATTTTTTTCTTTGACGGCTAAGCTCTGCTGTGTACAAGGGTTTGTGTGCAGGACTGATGAATAAGAACTGCACTTATGGATCCAGGGGGATCCAAGAAATGCCAAGTCAGCAGAGAAAGACCTGCTGAGTGCATTTGCTCTGTAACAATCATTAAGAAAATATAGCTGCATGAGGTACCAATTCAAACCAGAAATGGCTTCATCTAACAGTTTGGATGATATTTTTAAGATGAACTGAACAAGAGAATCATAGAATCACAAAATAGTTTGGTTTGTAAGGGACCTTAAAGATCACTTAGTTCCAACCCATTTGGCATAGGACACCTTCCACTAGACCAGGTTGCTCAAAGCCCCATCCAACCTGACCTTAAACACTTCCAGGGCTAGGGCATCCACAGTCTCTATGGACAACCTCTTCCATTACCTCGCCATGCTCATAGTGAAGAATTTATTCCTTATATCTAATCTAAATCTACCTTCTTACAGTTTAAAGCAATTAGCCCTTGTGCTGTTGCTACATGCCCTGTAAAAAGTTCCTCTCCAGTTTTCTTGTAGGCCCTTTTATGTACCTGAAGGCTGCAAAAGGGTCTTTTTGGAGCCTTCTCATCTCCAGGCTGAACAACCTTAACTCTTTCAGCCTGTCCTCATAGAGGAGGTGCTCCAGCATCATTTTAGTAGTCCTTGTCTGGACCAGCTCCAACAAGTCCATGTGCTTATGGACAAAAATACAGATGGAGAAACTGTGATCCTTGTGCAAGCAAGTAATAATGTTTCATTATTATTTTTAGCACAAATTGTACTTCTGATGATTTTCATTTGTTAATAATAATACCAGCCAGTAAGACATTGAAGGGTTTCATGGCTGGATGGAGATCTCAATACACTCTGCATTGGCTGAATGAAGCAGAACAGAAAAGGGCAAAAGCAGGGTTATTAAATTTGTCATTTAATATTCATAATAGAGAAATACTCAGAGGCTCTAACCAAGCTTATACTGCAGTAGCTTTTCAACTTAGTCCTTTTTCAGAAAGTTTAAGCTCTGCAGTCCTGATCTTACTGTCTAAACAAGGCTGTGAAGAATGTGATTTAAGGAAAGTTTAAGGAAAGAAATGAAGATTAAATAAAATACACAACTTTCAGCTAGTTTCAGTTTCAGTTTGAGGCTTCCCAGACATGAGGACATAGGCAAATCATTACAGGAACAAACATGATTTTGACATTGGTGGGAGGCTACTGACAGTAACTTTGAAACCAGTCTTCCAAGGATCTTAGAAAGGAGCAGAAGGAGACGAATATGAAGGAAATATTTTTGGGAATTCTCCAGTTCTCTAAAGCAGAAGAGAGAAGCTGGCACATTGTGTGAATTGGTTATGTGCCAGGGCAGAACGATTCTGTTCTGTAGGACATCAAGTATCTGCTTTTGGTAGCTGCATCTCAGCCCTGGATGTAACTACATCTGGGATGCCAAGTTACTTTTAACAGCTAAAACTGCTTTAAGTATCCCATAAAAGGAACAATTACACACAAACTGGGCATGTAAGGCGTATAATTTGATTTGTTGGATTTTTTTTTTTTATTTAGGAACTTAAATAAAGGGAAACAGAAGCTTGTGCATGTCACTGAAGAACAACTCTAGGCCAACAATCCATTTTCTCAGATCCCATTTCCTGAAGACCTCTTCCATGATCATCAAACTCATGGCCCCTAGAGCACAGATTTGTAAGGTATTTCTGCATTAGACACCTTCCTAATTACATCTGCTTGAGCATATTGATGCTGTCTGACAAATTTTTGTGTAAGTCTTAGAAGTGGTATATTCTTCATTCTGGCATATTTCTGAAGACATTTCTATTCCGAAAAACAGTTTCAGCTTTGAGTTACAGTTTAGGGAAGGAATGTTCTTCAGTAAGAAAAACAACAACTTCAAAAGAATGTTTTGTTTATATTCAGTCCTTTCTTCATGAGATTCAGTTGTGCTTGTTTAACTTTCATTTCTTGTAGACTCAATTTCAAAGAACAATGATAGCTTCCTATTTCTAGTGAGCTCAGAAGGGGAGGGGTAGGGAAGAGATCTGGGTTGAGGAGAGGAGTTTTGCCTTCCTGACTTTTTAACTCAGTAAATTGAAAACCTTCTATTGTTTCTGTCATCTTTCAAATTAAATTGGAGCTCCTGAGTTTATATTTCAGTGAAGGACTAAACAACACTGCATTCATGTTTGAAAATGAGTTTCTACTGTACTTTGAACCATTTATTGATTTTTATTTTCCCATAGGAGACCAGATAAAACGCTTGTTGCTGGCATTCCTTCTGCATATCCTCCTGCCTGTCTTGAAAGTTTATCATTCCATTTTGTTGTTTCATAACTCTTTAAGCACATATAGACCTTTCTTTCTAGACCAGACTCCTTTCTAGACAGCAGACGTCATAGGCTTATTTTTTGAAACTTTATGCAAGAGCTGCTTCATACAAGTTGTTTTGAGAAATCCTTAGGGACACACGCAGATGTCAGAGTGGCATTTTTTCCTCTTGATTCTATTGTTTTCTAGATATTCTCCATGAGTTTAGACATCTTTTTTGCACTTATGATACCTTCATAAATTTTGACATCCGGGCTAGACTAAGTTCCAAATACAATTGCTAAGATTTATCTATTTACTATCTGTCCATATTAAGAAATAAATGGAATTATTTTCAGACATCTGGACCTTCTACAGGTTTTAATTTTGTTCTTTCTTGTGAAATTCAGCTTGAAGAGTAAGCACATTGCTAACTACTCACCCAATACGTATTGTTTTGCTGTTTCCTGTCCTTGGGCTGGTATATACCTTTGGCATGGATGAAGTTAACAGTTCTTGAGGAGTTCCAGAACTCCCTACTATGAATATGCATTAATTTCCACCAGGATGTCTTCCCTCACAGTAATGACAATGAGCTGTAGTCTCCAATATCCATTACATGAGTGGTCCTTTTGACCACTATTTTTTATAGGCAGTTCTAAAACCTTTACAACTCTGGCTACTAGAAACTGAAATACCAGCAAAAATATTCTCAGAAATTAAAACCAGAAATGAGGTTTTTTGAGATCTGTTTTCATGTTCATTTTTTTATTTTATGACAAGAATTTTCTGCCTTTTTTTTTTTTTTTTTAAATTTCATTTATGAAACTGTTTTGGTAATGTATCAGGTTTTGGCACTTGAAGATATACTAAAGTTCTTCCATTCCATTCAAAAATAGGAACTTTTCCATTAAAAAAAATGTGTCAGAATAAAAATAAAATGTTGCTTTCTTTGGAAAGTCTTATTTATCATTAAACAGTATGTAAGGGAAAAATAAAGCATTAACTATTCTTAAATACATATCCTCAGAAATGCAAATATCAGCTTTTTTTTTTTAATTTCTATATTTATCAGTTTGCACTTGTAACTATCCAATGTTCACAGGAAAACTAAGATGCCACTATCAGTTGGACTGTGTATTTAAACACAGCGGTGTGTAGCACACCAAACTGAAATCATTCTCCAGAAGTGAGAGGGATTTAAAGAACAAGAAACAGGGTATGCATGAGGTCAAATAACTTACCCTCAGGCACCCAAGAGGTCTATGTCACAGCTCTCAGTCGAGCCTTGTTCTGCATGCCAATCCTGTCCTTCACTCACAGCACTTTAAGTCTGCATTTAGACCAGCCATTACACATTCAAATAAATGCAGTGTGAGGTCCCATCTATATATGCCATTCTCACATTGCATATTCAGAGAAACACACGTTTATTATTAATGTTGATAATGAGATATTAAGCTGTCACAGGGGATTGTGAGAAGCAGTATCAAGGCAAGTCTATTGCTAGCATCCACAGTGGAATTTCTGCCAAGGAAATGTAATAAGGAAGAGTTGGTAAAAAAACGTAGCAAGAGCACATGGTAGTGTGAGGGATGTGTGGGTTGGGAACACTATCTTGGGAGATCAACAGTTCTTCTTGCAAAGATGTGAAGTTTAGCCTGTCATTTCTTTTTTGTGGTAGATTTCCTTTTGAAATGAATCTCATGCTCGTTATATGTGCCAAACTGACAGCCTTCAAGATTGAAGTTCCCTCTTACAAACTCAGGTGTAGCAAGCAGCAGCAACTGAAGCTTTTCCACAGATGCCTGGCAGTAAGTGTCCACCTTGGCCAGGTAAGGATGAAAAATAGTTAAAAGTCATCTTTACTTTCTGCACTTCCTGGCAAAAAGGAATTCTACTTTTTGTCACTTTTGTGGCTTCTGCTTTCACTTTGGAAAGCAATTGAGATCAACACATTTGTCTTGGGCCACTAGCGTGCCCTAAAGTGGAGTAAAATTTGATTGCCTTTATCTCATCCTATTAATTGATAAGTGACCTTATTTTAATACTAATTATATACCACCATCATTTATGAGATAGTAATTAGGTCTTAAGTGCCTCATAAGGGAGTATCTTACAGAAAATCTCAATGAAACAAATTTATTGTAGGCCCAAATATATTCCAGTGAAAATACCACAGTCTGTGTACCTTGGCTTTTTTTTCATCCCCTAATGCTCTTTTTTCTCTTGCTTCTTCTCAAGATATTAGCTTCCAGCCCCTAAATTCCACAAAAGCTGTCTGCTAAACTCCTGCTGGTTTGCCTTTCTGTGGGGTAGCTGAATTGTCTGATTTTCAGGTATAGTAAGTTCAGTTCATAATAGAAAACAAGACAGGAGAAAATCTCCAGAACTCATCTATTTCCTACCTCTGCTCTATGGAAGTAGCAATTCTATCTAGTCTGTTCATGATGGATATTTGTCTAGAGATGTTCTCACAAGCTCCCAAAGAATGAAGTTCTTTATTGCAAGAAGGACCTTCCATAAAATATTTTACTGTCTAATATAGGCATTGGACAAGGCAAGGCAGGCAACCTTCATGATGTAGGTGCTTTCAAATAATTTCCTGACTAGCCTATGCAGGATTAGTTAGAATAGGTCCTCCAGTTTATTGAAACTGGGGTTGTCAGTTATGTTTGGTTGGGCTTTTATCTATGTAAGTATATACTTATATATATATATATATATATCTTTATTTGTCCCACAAAGATATGAAGACATAGCAGCATGTGAAGACAAAGGCAGAGACTGGAGATGGGTTAGACTCAGGAAAGAAGCAGGGATGGGGATAATGATGATATTTTTAATTCCCTAGTGAACACTTGTAAAATGGGAACATGATATTGATTCATTTGTCATCTTTGCCTCATCCATCAGGTGTGTGCTAACCCATGAAGAAACTTCGATGCACCCAACCGGCACTGAATGGGACTTCTGGAAGTAGTGGAGCTCAAAGTTAAGGATGTGATTGCCCTGTTCCATGGGACCTGGAGGTCAATGGTTATATTCAAGCAGTTGTGAAAGGCCAGATGAATCTGCCCTTCCTGTCCAGTGACTTACTGTTCTTTATCCTGTGCCACTGACTTTTAACTTCTGTAGTCTCCTAGAAGAGAAATCCCAAATGGAGGACAGCACACAGGCTCATTGACCACAAATCTCTTCCAAGTCACAGTCACTTCCATTGCTTCAGTAAATTACAGCAACAAACAGCAATACCTATTCTCCTCTAGAAACCAACACTAGCAGAAATTGAGTCATTAGCAAATCCCCAGAACACAAATCTGGGAACAGAACCATTCCTGGAAGGGGTCCAGACCACAAAGCAATTGAATACCAAAAATTAGAGCTAGCTTTCTCAGTATAAAACAAATTTCTTCATATAGATTTTATCACAAAATAGAGGAAATCAGTGACAATCTTGAAAGGCAAGTAAGAGAACCTGTGAGGAGGCATGGATGATGGAAGGGGAGGATCAGAATGCTGAGGGGCTCCATGGGCAGTGTTAAATGTTTCTTCTGATTACAACATTTCAAACATATTTAGACTGAAATAGTGATTGGTCAAATTAGGTATGGGAATAGATGCTTGAGAGTCGCTATGCCTTTCAGTTCTTTAGGCTTTTTAATGGTCAGAGAAAACATTATTTATGTTTCGAAATGTAAGCAGAGATTTCTCTGTAATAAATATTTTGGACTTGTATATTACATTTTCAATGTAAAAGAAAAAAGAAGCAAAATACAAAATTGTCAACCCCTAAAACTCTTCCTAAACTCTCATTGTGATGTATTGCCCTGGGAAAGCCTGCCAGACTGTTTAATGCCTTTATTGCTTGATCCTGGGAGCTCAATTTGTTATTTACCTATCCTTTTCCTGTCACTACTCATGACTGCATATCTGCTTATATTATTCCTAGCAAGTTCTCCAGCACACATTGGTTAAAAAATCAATCACTTCCTAGATCCATCATTTCTACCCTGCTTTTGGGCTACATGTCTCAAGTGCTAATCTGCCAGCAGCAGCCTAAGGCTGATTACAGTAGTACCTGCTTGTGCCACATGAGGAAGGAAAAGCTTGCCTCATGTTTTTTCAGCCAAAGCACTTTAATAAAAAGATGGGATGGATGAATAAATACATGTATCTGTCCAACAGTACAGAGGTTCCCTGTTGTACATTTATTTATGTTCTGTACATTTATTTATGTTCTGTACATTTTCATGTTTTCACCATTACTCTGGGAAGGTGGTTGTTCAAAACATCAGTTCATCAAGGTTTGTTTGAATTACCCTCATTCTATACTACCTTGAGCTTAATTTTGTCTTATTATTTATACTTCTAAGTGATAGTCTAAATCATTCTCATATTCCTGTTGCTTATTCCCCTCTATAGTGCATATTTAGCTAAGATACACAGTTTTGTTTATCTTTCTTATCATTCATTTATTTCTCAAAGTTTTTAACATCATCTTTTGGGTAATTCTTTTGATGATATTTTTTGACACTTAAATGTGAACTCATATTCCAGAAGTATGGAGAACTATAATTACCTAAATACTAGCCTATTTTTTATTGCCATATCTCATTGCAAGCTACAGAACAGTTTCTTTTCATCTTGCTTAGAATCGTGACCTCCAACTTTTTCTTCTTTCAAGGAGTATTGCATAGTTATCTTATTGATTTTGCTATTTTACCATTCCTGTTTTATTCTGTTTTCCTGTCCATGTTTCCAAATCTCTTCATTCAGGTAATTTTGATCCATTTTCCCATTTTCTCTGATGCTCACAGCTCATTTAGTGCCTTATCAGGCTACCACTGTGCAGGTTCATAACAAATGTGGTGGGTTGATCCTTGCTGGATGCAAGGTGCCCACTGAAGCTTCTCTATCACTCCTCTCCTCAGCTGGATAGAAGAGTTAAGAATATATTGGAAAGCTTGTGGGTCAAGATAAAGACAGAGAGAGATCATTCACCAGTTATTGTCACAGGTAAAACAGATAAAGTTATTTACTGGCAATCAAATCAGCATAGGGTGATGAGAAATAAACCCAAATCTTAAAAGGACCTTCTCACCACCCCTGCCTTCTTCCTGGGCTCAATTTCACTCCCAGTTTTCTCTAACTTCTCCCCCTCCAGAAGCACAGAGAAACAGAGAATAGGGATTGTAGTCAGTTATCACATGTTGTTTCTGCTGTTTCTACATCCTCAGTGTCTCTAACTTGCGTATAAAACCAGATAAGGAAAACTAAGAGGGAATATTAATCTTTTGCCTTTTACATCATTAGGAACTTCTTTAAGGACTTGCAAAAATAATAGCTAAAATTCTGAAGATATGTGCCTTTATTTCCTTTTAAGAAATGCACATATTTGAATATATATTTAAACACAACAAAAAAGCCTTTCCACTCCCCCCCCAAGACACAGTCTATGCCAAAGCAAATCTTTCAGCAAAACAATAGTTTGCCTTAACTAACCTGTGCTGGATCTGTTTTGTTTTTGTTCTAAAAGAGACTCTGGCAAGGACATTGCAGGTTCCAGATTTACTCTGTGTTTCTTGCTTGTTTTTCTGTGGCTCTCGACTGGACATCCATTTTTTATAGTAACATAATATGTACCTAGATGACCCTGACCAGTAGGCAGAGCCTACAAAACAAAGCAGGATCTCTTCTTAGAGGATTTTTACAATCATAGTGGACTCCTTTGGAAAGCTATGGAAAACAGCAGCGATCTCACCCCTATCACTGTACTTGAGCCCAGCAGTTCTCTTTGGATAAGACCTATTTTCCAGAGTTGTTGCACTCTCAGAACAGTTTCTCTGGCTAATGAGCCACACTCTATAGAAAAGCATCTGCTGTAGTCTGTGCTGCTCTTATATCACACAATTTCTGTTGTTGGAAAGGATGTCTGCAGATCATCTAGCCCACTCAGCCTGCTCAAAGCAGGGTTAGCTACAATAAGTTTCTCAGGGCTATGTCCAGCTGGGTTTTGAATATCTCTAAGGACTGAGACTCCACAACTTCTCTGGGCACAGCTTTCTAGTTCTTGGTAATCCTGAGAGTAAAAATGTTTTTTCTCATGTTTGAACAGAATTTTGTATGTCTTAATTTATACCATTGCCTCTTGTCCTTTTAATGGGTACCACTGAGAAGAGTCTGACTCCCTCTTTGTTACAACCCCTGAACTCCCCAAACAGGTATTTATACAAAAGGACAAAATTGTCTCTGAGCCTTCTCTGGTTGAATGGCTCCTTCTCTTACAATCACTTCTTATATGTCAGATGCTCCAGTGCCTTGACCATCTCTGCAACCCTTCACTGAGCATCCAAGTCTTTCCCAGTTTCTAGCATCAGTATTGAGCAGAGGGGAAAGATCCTATAACCATTCCCCAAATCTGTGTAGGGACTACCTATCTGTGCTTTACAATACAAAAATTAATAATTATAAAAAAAATACAGAAAAACTTCATTTGGAACATGGTAAAATCCACACCAAAGTTTTGAGCTGCCTCGATGGCTAAAGGAGTGGTATCTAACTTTTGGCACTGTGCTACATTACATCATGTGGTTGCTTTCAGAGCAAACAGAAGATGATGTATCAGTATGAACATCATGTCCTCATATGTTGTTTACTCCTGATCTGGATCAATTTTGATGAAGTCTGTGTATGATTGAAATTGAGTACCAAGGGAATCTTTTTTCCCAGAGAGGTTTCTAAGATTTTTTTAAGTGTAGTATTGGGGTGTGCCTTGGTATGAAATGAAGTAATGAAGACTATGTGATATGTTGCTTTTGAAACACAGCTCTTATGAAAAATTCAAGAGGAAATGCTTTCCTTTTGTTCACTGCCAGTTCATCTAGTTTGCAGCTAGAGAACAGAGGGATGATTATTTTGGGGTACTTTAATGTGTGGGAGCTTTTAAGTGGATATAGATTTGTTCTGTTTGTTGTCAAGGTGCCAGAAGTTCTTGAAGCTTGATAATGTTCTCTCCATATTTTATTCAGGTTGTCATCAGTAATGAAATATAATTTAATTTTACTTTCCTATTATACTTTTCTCATCTCACTATCAAAAAAAAAAGCACAGAACATTTTTTTATCACTGCTCACAAACAAGGGAGCTTTAAAAACAAATGTATGCAAAGAATTAAGGCTTTAATTTATTATTTAGCTGTATTTCTCCAGTGATAGCAAGAATATGCTTTTTATGAACATCATAGTACCCTTAATTCTCAAAGACAATTTACACATTAAAAATAAATTGTAAACTCCCAGTAGGATTCAGCACGTTGACACATTTTAGATTAAGGATGGTAATGCTGATGACTGCTAACTTTTAAATAAGTAAGTTAGATGTAGCAAAGTGATTAGCAAGAGCTGTGTTAAAAAAAAACTAAAAAAAATAAAAAATCCTTGAGACATTTAGCCTTTTCTCTCCAGGATGGGATCTAAATACTTTTTCCTTTGTGCTATTACTAAGAGTCTTTAGAATACACACAAAAAAAAGCAAGCTGCTTCTTAAGATGGCAGGATGCAATCTGGAGAGAGACTGTAAATACATTTCCCTTGAGATCCACAAGGTCTGGGTATTTGTTTCTGTCCCCATTTCTGTGGGAGCTAGTTAGTCTTTCATTGTCTAGTCTACTATTGGTCATAGTCTTTAACATAGTCTTTGTATCAAATCAATGTCCAGCCATGAAGCCAGCTGACTGGTAACATAGAAATTCCCGTACTGGTTCTTTCTGGTCAGACCTAATAAAAGTACCATGTAGGATTTCCTTAAACCAATGGAGTAGCACTGTCCTACTCATCAGGAGCATTGATCTCCTTCAAACATTTCATCTATAGCCCCACTGTGGAAGATGATCCATTCATCCCATCTCTTCACCCCTGTGTGTCACCATATGGACTCATTTTGTGCTCTGCCTCTGCATCATCATCTCCTGCAACCCTGACACTCATTTCCTAACAAAAGTCTTCATCCTTTGCAATCACCCACATTCACTTCCCTTTAATCTTCCTCAGCGTGGTCCCATATCTCCTATTCCTGCTCCTAGAATTTTACTTTCTTGAAACAGATCTTAAAGAGAACCAGCCCTTTGGCCATCAGGTATCTTTTCTGTCCTTTTGCAGATTTTTATTTAAATCCCATTTCTTTTGCATTCCTTCATTAGGCTGCTGTCAAACCTCTGTGCATTTCTGCCTCAGGATAATAGACTACATATGCATAATACATAGTTTGGATGTCAATAGATTTTATTACAGTTTAGGATAGTGGTTCTGCTTAATTTCATGCTATCCACAAACCAGATAGTAAATTGTTGGCTCTGTCAGGAAGGTTATACTACAAGCTAAGTTTTACCCCAAGTTACATTCAAATTTTTCTACTAGAGTCAGAATTTGGCTTATAATGCATTTGGGAGTGAAATAGAAAAGTTCTGGTCTCCCTATCAGACTTGACATACAACTCTGTTACATTACAGATGCACTTCCTTGATATAAAGAAAATTAAAAATCCCCAAATTCATGGTGAATTTATATGGTTAGTATTGTCTGATAAAATACAAGTGAATGAACAGAACCTTGCGGGAAGGTTGGATTGGTGAGGGAGAAAAGACATCCAGGCAAACATTGCTACATGCCTAGCAGAAGGGCAAACCCAAAGATAAATGTAGGTCAGTTGAAAAGCCAGGAGCAACACTAAAATACTGAGAAAATTCTAGAAGAAACAAGACAAAGTGACCTACAAAAGGGCTTATCCCTCATCACATCTCAGAACGCACTAAAAGCAAATCTAAACAACAGAAATCAGCAGAGCTACATCAGTACTGCTCCCTTTCTTCAGAAGTGTATGAGAAAGAAAGTATCAGTTTTCAAACTCAATTCTTTAAGTCTGTTGGGTCACAAGTTTGAAGCAAACCTCTACTTGGGAACACCACCACCAGTTCTTTCCTGTCCACTGAAAAACTCAACCAAGCAAGACACTGATCTGATCTCACTGCGTGAGTGGAAATGCCATGCACATCACTCATAGAAGGATGGAATGTTTTCTCACCTGACTTGGTTATTGTCTGCTAGACTAGGGAGTTCAGCAATAACAGGTCCTCCCATGTAAGGAGGGGGTTAGCACAGCTTGTGTGTGCCCTGGTTCAAGACCAGGCTCCAGTTAACTCCATACAGTCAGCTGACTCTTTCTTATCCCAAGTTTGTAATCTGGTGACTGGATACAGGACAGTTCTGCTTTAGACATGTGCGATAATTAAAACAAGGAGTGGGAACTGTGAAAAGATGCAGAAGAACTAGGAACACACTCAAAATGAGAAGGTTTCTTCCTGTGTTTTAGTTTTTAATAGTCTGTCCTATACAGCAAAACTGCGTCAGACACAAGATCACTAGGACTTCTTCAGGGTTGATTCAGCCAAAGAATTAAGAGATACCACCCACAAGGATACCTTGTTTCTATATAGAGCAGACTTCATGGTAGCAGATATTTGGAGGCAATTAATCACATCAAAGACAAAGAAACATAGACATAAATCATTAAACTAACAGGAGGAACATGATCTGCTTCTCTATCTCCTTCCATCTCCTTATCTGCCTCCACACTGCTTGCAAGGAAGACCCCTGGCTTGCAGAGAGAATGCAATGTTACTAGGGCATTTACAGCTTATAATGATAGCTGGAGGGCTTGCTTTATTTTTTTCCCCTTTGTATTCTTTTTTCTTTCCCTTGTGTGACTATGATGTGAGCGTGCCTGTCTGTAGATCTTCCATACTGAGAACTCCAACCATATACAAAGAGAGCACACTCTATTCAACCAGCAATAAGCATCATTTGCAATCTTATACTTTATGATCAGTGTCCTGTCCATTCAGCAAGTTTTCATGCTTGAAATACCAGTGCTGACCCTTGAGATGTGTCAGCTAGTTTGTGTAACAAACTAGTTGTGATAACATGCTTTTTATTACTACTGTCTTCAGCAGCTCAGCTCTTATTCACATTCATTGTACAATGCAAAAGCCTTGCATCTCTGACCTTATTCCCCATGACCTAGTTGTAATATTTTTGATTTAATGGTGTTATTGTTGAGTTGCCCTCAGAGGGATCCTTACCCTTTTTCTATGGAAGTCTCCTTGAGATACAGTGTCTTATCACAGCATTTGTGCTTCAAAGTACTCTAGCAGGGCCTAAATCACCAGCCATCTAACCAAATATGGCTTCTAACTGTAGGAGAAGTTCAACTGTATCCTTCACAAAGGGCTGTTATTTTGGAAAATGATAATAAATTACAGAAGGACAGGCAACAAAACCTGATCTCTGCTGAACTATTCCATTGTCTTTTAGCGAGTATGTCCAGAAAAGTCCCTAAACTAGCAGGTTCAGAAAGCAGACTCCAGTTAACTCATTACTAGGTAATGAGAAACCTTGAAATGGAGAAGGGAAGTTACACAGATGATTGTGTTTTGATTGTTTGTAAAGTGAAACAGTCACGATTTTGACACATAATACTGAGACAAAACTAACCGGAAGAACCAACTAGCCAACAGAAGTCTTGGAATAGAACTAGTGTAGATTTGAAGAAGGATAGGCACAAGTGTGAGTACAAAGATGATAAGAGTGTATTGTGTACAAATGAAATACCCAACTACAACATATCTATTACAAAGGAATATCCAGTACTGCCAAGGAGAAGGCAAGACCTGTAGACTTTTGGCTACTGGATATTTCAATCCCATGGAAAGTTATTTAGTCAGAAACATGCAGGTCTGCTCCTGAATAAAAAGGAACTGGAATTGTTGCTGTTTATGAAGAAGAAAAGAAGTAGACTCCAGAGAAAATCCAGCTTGTGATTTCTCTAACTCAATGTAAGTTCCTTCTCAGAGCAAAGATCTTGTTTATCAGAAAGCTAGAAGCCCCAAATGGTACTACCCTATCCCCAAATACAAGAAACTTATCTAAAATATAGCTAATTAGATAAGAGTCAAGTCCACCTCTACTTAAAGCCCCTTTTGGAAGAACTCTTTCACCCAGCTTTAAGCATTTGCAATGCAGATACCTCTGAACTAGCTCCAAGCACAGTCAATGAAGAGAAATAAGTACACTCAAGATGTGAATCATCTGATATATTTTAGGTATCTCTGAGGTGAATCACCTCTTGCCTACTTGTCTTTGACTACATGGGCAGTCTAGATTACTTGGTCAGATGTAGATGATCTGATCACCTTGTAGACGTTTCTGTTGTGAGAGATGTGCATTATCCTTCAGAATTTTTTGGATAATTTGTATATTTGTGTGAAGAACTGAACCTATGTTAACATGTTACTTCATCTCTGTGGCCTGATTGATAACCCAGGCCTACTTTTCTGTTAATCAATTATCAGGATTTTGCTTTCAGAAAAGTTCTTCTCTTAAGCAGCAAGCAAAGTAAAGTGATTAGACTTTCGACAGTGGCTAATATCCAAACTCAGGTCTTTTTGGTTTTCTTTTTGCATTGATTTGAAAAATACAAAAGCAGACATTGCTTATGGTTGCTACTAAGATCAATAACTATCTGAGGGGTTTT
Organism: Bucco capensis; assembly: GCA_013396975.1. Classification (NCBI taxonomy): domain Eukaryota; kingdom Metazoa; phylum Chordata; class Aves; order Piciformes; family Bucconidae; genus Bucco; species Bucco capensis. Next base: position 1,175,397 of record VWZO01010925.1, read on the forward strand.
CAGAGTATTAAATCTCTTAGTTCAAGAAGAAAACAAACACTTTCAGTAAAATAAGTATTACACCCAAAATTTATAAAGTTGACAAGAATGTTTGGCTCCTGTCCCCACCCCTTGTATTATCTGTCTCTGAAGACACAGCACAAAGGAAGTACAGCAAAAGATCAATGACCTTTGAACACACAACTCTCTGAGAACAAAGTTGTTTTATTTTCTTGTCAGTAAATTTAGTATTCCCTTCATGAAACACAATTTAGTCAACCTATTAAAATGCAATCATAAATCTCATTAATGAAAAGCTGCTAATTTAACTTTTCTCCAATTATAGTGAAAGGTTTGGTGTACGAAAAAAATTATACACAGCAAAAATAACTTCTGATTTCTCCAGCCTTTCTATTGTCTGTAGTAGAAAAACAAAATCAGTTTTCTTCAGGCAAGAGAACACGAAAACAATTATCTCCTTCTTTCCTTTTCAAATTCCCTTTTTGCTGTCTGCCTCCTCATCTCCCTCTATAGAGGGATTATTATCAAGAATAATAAAACCTACTCCCTAAGGATAAAGGATGAGTAAACCTTATGGAAGGTGAGATTTTCTGAACCATTCGTTCGTGACGTCATTTAGTGTTCATAGCTCTTCTCTTCTAATTTAAATCTGTATGGCTTGAGTCAGATCTCTCTTGGACCAGTTTTACACCTGAACAATTCCACTGGGCTTGTTTCTCCACTGCATTGCATTTTGCACAGTGATTTATACCTGAAAAAATGCGTGCTAGGTGTTACAGCCCTGCATTGGGATGATTCTTCATGCACTTTGCAGAGAGGCAGATGATTATCTAAAAGTCATAAAGCAGCAGAGATCTGGGCCCTTTGCCATTTATGGTTTTACTTCTGACTTTCATCTGCACCAAAATTGGACTAGTATCTATGGATCATTCAGATGAAAACTAAAAGTAATCCCTGTGAAAGAGGACAGAATGCATATAAGCTCTGCTCCTTTCTCCCATCTTTTTCTCTTCAAGCTAGACAGACACAAGCCAGTAGCAGCCTTGGAGATGTATATGTGACAGTATCATAGCCTGCCCAAGCCAAGATGCTTTCTGAAGAAAAAGCCTCTCAGCAGGACATGGTGGCTGGTGATACTGACATACTAGAGTGGTTGACTGGCTTCTGAAACTTCTGAACTCCTTGTCTTCTCAGACTATGTGCTGAGGAGTTTGGAACTGCGTCTGAACTCACCCCTGCTAGATAAGGCAAATGGTTTCAACTTAAAATGGAAGATAGTTGATGTTCTTCATGGTTCTTATTCACTGTGGGAATCCATTTACAGGCACTAATTCCTAGGAACACTTCTGATTCTCAAACAGATTTTTATCATTCTTGAACTCCATGCCAGAATAAATCTTGTCAACCCTGTGCCATCATGCCAGAGTCTTATTTGGTGTTTCATACTTTTAACAATTGCTCTCTTCAAAGCAATCAGGAGGACATTTCACTGTGCTGCTTTGGTATGGTAGGCAGGGAAGGGTGTGTAGGCAGCATCTAAGGGTGCTCTGCAGTGAGCTGTATCACCTAGGGTTTCTCAAGTTTCACAGCCTTCCTGGCTCATTGTCCAGATGAAAAGTGACAAAGGTGTGAATTACCCTGACATATTTATCACTAGAAGATGGCGAGTGTAAGCCACATGATATACACTGGAGAGTATCATCAGCTATTCCAGTCTTAGACTGTGACTACACCAAGCCATAGCAAATTCCAGTAACAATTCAATATATTTATGCCTTTTCAGATAACAGTTTAATTTTTATCTAATAAGGAATGGAGTCTCAAGTAGGAACAATGCCTTGCAGCCCAAGTAAACAGGAGACGGCTGCCAAGTCTGTCAGCAGAAATACCTTAGACTGCTGATTCCTTTTGTTGAGACAAGCTACTTAGAAAAGGAGGTGATGCCTATGCTTTCTGAAAGTGAGCAAGCAAAGAGTCTATTAAATATATATTCTCTGGGAAACTATTTCTGAAGACAGAGTTTTGAAATCTAAGACTGCTCAGTGTTGCATGAACCACACAGCCAGGATTCAGGAGGGAGAGTGCAGAATACATCATTGCCTATGAGACAGCAGATTCTGGAAACAACCAGTTCACCATGGGCATGCTCAGAGAACTATTAGCCTAGTCACTGGTGACTTGATATTCAACACAACATCAGTTCCTCAACTGCTGTAAACTTGACAATTTAATGTGTTAATCCTCAGAAGCCCTTTACATTGTAGCTGAAGATTATATCTGTTACCCAGGGAAGGACCCTTCAGCAATGAGTCTGAAGGCTCTGACAGAAAACTAAAACCAAATGGGTTAAGACAACATCACTATTCAGCTTTGTGCTTCATCCTTGCTTCAGAGATTTCTACCCTTCCTAAGACAGGCAAGCTGCAACCTGGTCTATTAAACAATGGGATTTCCTCTCTGTCCAATATATTGTTTCCAAATTATTCCCCTTCCTAAACAGATGTCCTGATCACCTCTCCCTCCACCTCCTTGGCCCATTTTACTCTAGGTGGTTAAAGTCAGCCATGGAGTCTTGAGTCAGACAGTTTTAACCTTTGTGGAATTTCCTACTCACTATATAGAGCTTTTGGGGGCCAACTGTAGAGGGAAAATATCAATAATGTGAAATGTCCAAGCAATTTCAAAATCCCTGGAGTGGTGTCTGATTTTAAAGTAGTCAAGACATTTAACTTTGGATTCTGTCATGTAAGCACAATAGAGCATGTTTCAGGCCAGATTTAGAAAATCTTTAAGTGTTCCAAATGCATAGTAAAAGAAAAAATGTTCCATAATCAAAGAGAATATACTTGCCTGACACCTCCTGGGATATTTATCCCTAGCAACATGTGAGATATATCAGAACCTAGATCATGGAAGTTTTTTTTCCTGTAATTTCAGATGCTTTGGCATCCTTGTTCATACATTCCCTAGGTGGAATGTACTTAACCTAAATATCAAATTAGAATGGAGGAAATGTTGACCTTGTCTTCACTCCCACATTGATAATGTAATACCTCATTACACTAAAATGCACCATTGACAAGTTATACACTGTATAGAAAGAGAAATTGTGTTTATGAGCACTTTGCTTCAATGTGAATAGAGCATGAGTGGTGAAGCATGCACTGCTTGCCTCTGTGTAGCCCCTTAACCTCCTTTCTATGCTTATGCTAAGGTGGTAGCACAGAAAAACTAAACCCCACAGTCAAGAAGCAAAACAATTACAGGAGGTACTGTGATAAACAGCCAATGCATTTGTTAAACCAGGTGTCTGTAATTGCCTAAGATAGGGAAATGGAAGCGAAAATGCCACCCACAAAGGAAAATTATCACAGTGAAATTTCCCAGAAGATGAAGCAGCACTTGCAAAGAAGTATTTTGACAGTTTTGCTGGAGATGAATATCAGGAGAAAAGTTTAAGATTGCCCTTTTAACCACAAGTTGCTGATGAGAATGAACACCCTTGCTTTTTGGGGGGCTATTGCTATCAGCAGGGAAGTCTAAATCATCTAAGAGGCTAGGTTAAATTGGTCAATTGGTAGCCTCATAGCTTAGGCTATCTTGAAAGCAAGTAGAAAACTGATCAACTTTTGGTATTTTTCTTCTTATGAGGAAGGCTGTTCAGATTTTATTGGTAAAAATATACCAAGAGGATTACCTTAGGTGGTGTCCAAGCCTGGAGGACACTACAAGGATTAAATGGCCCTGACAGGTGGCTACCTTCTCTGCATGACTTGGATTTGATCTTCTAGACAATAGCCCATTTACAGACTACAGTGTCTGTCAGGCAAAGAATCTCCTGGTTAAAGTTATCTCACATTGTATAAATATGGAATGTTAAAGCAGGACCACAAAGGGTTTATGATGGTTTAACCCCAGCTAGCAACCAGGCACCACACTGTGGCTTGCTCACTGCCCCTCAGTAGGATGGGTAAGAGAATTGGAAGGATAAGTGAGAAAATGTATGAGTTGAGATAAAAACAGTCTAATAGGTAAAGCAAAGGCTGTGAGCACAAGCAAAGTAAAGCAAGGAATTCATTCACCACTTCCCATCAGCAGGTAGGTGTTCAGCCATCTCCAGAACAGCAAGGCTCCATCACACGTAATGGTTACTTGGGAAGACAAATGCCATCACTCCAAATGCCCCCCATTCCTCCTTCTTCCCACAGATTTGCATGCTGAGCATGACATCATATGGTATGGAATATCCTTTTGGTCAGTTGGGGTCAGTTGTCCCAGCTGTGTCCCTTCCCATCTTCTTGTGCACCTGCAGTCTACTTGCTGGTGGAGTGGTGTGAGGAACAGGAAAGTCATTGACCCTGTGTGAGGATTGCTCAGCAATAACTAAAACATCCCTGTGTTATCAGCACTGTTTCCAGCACAAATCCAAACCACAGCCCCCTACAAGCTACCATAAAGAAAATTAACTCTATATGAGGTGAAAGCAGGACAGGTACTAATTATGCTCATTATGTTTTCTGGAGAATGTAACATCTTCCTCCAGACAGATGGCCCTGATTTGAAACAAAGTCAAGCTTGCTCAAAGGGATTTTTTTTCACTGTCTCTCTCTGTTGGCCTGGATCACTCTCTAACTTTTGACCCAACGTTCACGCTTCCTGATTGTTACAGACTATTACAGCTCTGGGAATGAAGGTTCAATTTCCACAGAGAGATTAATGGTTGAATCAGATGATGACAAAACACAAGGAATATTTATTGAGTTAGACCATCCTTTATTACCTAAAACAATGTTCCAACTATTATTGATAATCTTATTACGAGTGCTTGTTATACACAAACTGTATCCCACCTAATGTGCATTCCACAAGGGCACAGGCAATCAGTCAAACACAAGCCCTGCCAGCACATCTGCACACCAGCTGCCTTCTGATGACAGAACCACCACTGCCCATCAGCCATTCAGTGTGGCAAATCATCCAAATGCTCATGCACAGGAGCTGTATGCACAAGATACTCTGTGAAATACTCACATGAGCCAGGCCGTGTATTTCCTCTCTAACAGGATTTGGAAACTGCTTGGTAACAGATCTACTTTTCCACAATGAAATCAAATAAAATCACCATACAAAAATATGCAGCCTGGTTAAGTTTTGAGAAGGTTGTAAAATGCCAACAGGATCTTGTGCAACAAGTGGTGTGGAATTTCATGCTGTTTCTCTTATTTTCTAACTGAATTTTGTTTTCCTTTGTCCTGTGGAGGTGGACTGTGATATCTGTTGGATCTAATAGGAGCTTTTTGGTAGAAGTACCATTAGCATTTTTCTTTGTTCAGGTCATTTGCTTTGTTAGGCAGCTGGATTTTCTCTTTTTTTTCTCCCTTTTTTTTAATTAATGAAAAGCCCACTGCAACAAAAAAAAGAAAATTGATCCATTTTCCCTCTCCAGCTGACACAGATCTAACAGATTCATTCCTTTTCACCTTCTCCTCCCTATTACATTTTATTCACAATTTTACCAGTTCGCCTTCTTTAATAGGCCCAGCTCTGTGTGTTTCTATTTGATCATAGTGTGATGAAACCCACAAAATCCAGTATCCATTTCCTCTTCCTTCATCATCATTGCCTTTCATCAGCTACTACATCCCATACCATGGTCCTTCTATCACCTTTCTTTCCTTTCCTTTCCTTTCCGATTTTGCTCTTATTCACTAAATGTGTTGATTTGTAACCATGGCTAATTGACTGAACATCTCCCAGCTTGCTCCTGCATGGCCTTTCTGTAAATGAAAATGAAATTATTCTTTAATTATGACCAGTATTTCATGCTATAAGACATCTTTTCTGCCTATTTGCTATAATCCAAACTACAAGACAGTGTTGAGTTACCAGGGACCTGAGCATATTTTGACAGACTCAAACCTAAGAGATGTTACTTTAGGAAGCATCCTAAATTGTAGTATTTGGAAGGGGGAATGGGGGAATGGGAGAGTGGACAAAAGGCTGAGAAGCTTCACTGGGTTGTTTTTTATTCTATATACTGTATAGTGAGACATTTTTATTGCTTCTTCTTTATACTTAATGATGTCTCTGAAGCAGATGTCTCTTGAAGCACTATTTCCAACTCCTAGGTTGTTAGACATAGGATAATCTACCTAAAAAGTAAAGAGACAAAGGAAAGAGACTGTCATTAGTTGTTCTTTGCCTGGAATTCCTCCCTTTGTGTTTTGTTGTTGTTGTTTTGGGTTTTAGGTGGTGGTTTTTTCTCTTTGTTTGGTTTGGGATTTTTGTGTGTGTGTGAGTTTTCTGTTGTTTATTTGTTGTTTTTTTTTGGCAATTGCTTCATACCTGGAAGGGGTTTCTCTGTAAATCAGAGGCTGGGTTGCTGAGTCCTGCAAAGAAGTCATAGATTACCCACTGCTGCTGCAAAACAAATGATGCTGTGAGAGGAGGACATCCTCCAGTGCCTGCTCTCACCATGATAAGATAAAACTCATTGAGGAAACACACTAATGTAAGCTAGAGTAATGGGAATTTCAGGAGAGAGAAAGGAAGGTAAATTATAGATATGAAACTTATGAAACCAACATGTTTAGATACACTTTCCTGGCACTAACATTGTCCTGTCTACATTTTACACTCTCAGATTCAGGGTCTTGTTAGATTAGACCTATAGGCTTGACATTTTCATGCAGAAAAGTAGTTCAGGCTACTTCTATAATAATAACTGTATAATCCTACTGTGTTTAGATTATCTGAAAGAATCTTGTTCATGTCTTTTCTGTAAGGTAGACACTACAAGTGCTGTTACCATTTTACTGTCTAAAAAAAGCAGGAAGAGAGAAACGCAACAAGTTCAAGGTGACAAAACATGTTTGCAGCAGAGCAAGTCACTGGTATTATCTGTTTGCTATGTGAGGATGTATGTGCTTCCAAAAGTTGAGTTATAGCTAGAAAAGGTCTATGAGATTTATTGCTCTCACCATCGGTTCATCCAACTCCATGTATTGTCTTCTAATTTGATGCATGAAACTAATGGAAACAGAAACAAGGTCATCTCAAAGGAAAAAACCTCATCTTCTGTGCACAGAAAAGAATGCTCCATCTAATCTAAACCCCAGACTTGTTAGCAAGGAGCTGAAGCCTGAAAGTATGTGTAGACAAGGAAGAGAATGCAATTAGCTGGAGGGAGAAAACAGTGATAAAAAGAAATAAAAAGGCACAAATGCTTTCAGCTGATTAATATAACAATCTGGAAATGATCAGCAGGATGTTTGGGCCATTAACAAAACTCGTAATTCCTGTTCTGAGATGTTAAACATAATGCCAAGATGATTTTGTGCCAAAATTACTATAACACCTGGTGTTAGGAAAATATCCTTTCTATTTTTCTTCTCTTTTATTAAGACATTGCAGGCCTCTTTATCCTGAAAGTAAGTCATCCTTTCAGCTCTGCATGATTATTCCCTCTCTGTATGAAGAAATACTCAGTATATATACTCAAACACTGTCACTAATCATGCACTACTTCTAAACCAGCAAGAAGATGACCTCAAGGTGACTCCCATTTCACTGGTTATGAAAACCACTTCACTACATCAGGTTGTGTGACCTTGAGGCCTACTAAGGCATAATTACTCACGCACAATTAGTTTTGTTTGGTTTATTCATTTCATTGGACAAGGGCATGTGACACTCATATAAAACAGGCCCTCCTCTAACTGATGGCCTGTATTAGGCACTCAGAAACATGAAAGTTCAAAACACCTCTTCATTTATTCATCTACATCTATATCATTCTGATATGAGCCAGAACCAAAACCAGAGCTATTAAGATATTGATATTATTAGTACACTATTTTTATATAGTCATCTTCAGCAGCAGATCTTCAAACACTACCTAAAATAGTTCAGATCTACCAGGACTTCTAGATGCAGACATGCATGTCTGTGGGTAGGAAATGATATGTTCAAGATTATAGTTACAGAATCCTGTTTACTAGTGAAAGCTTTGTCTTTTATTACAAAACTGTAACACAGGAGTGGTGGATTGATCTTGACCAGCTGCCAGATGTCCACTCAGCTACTCTCTCACTCTTCCTCCTCAACAGAACAGGTGGAAAAAATAAGACAGAAAAGGTCCTGGGTAGAGATAAAAGACAGGGACATCATACAACAATTACCATCATAGGCAAAATAGACATAACTTAGAGAAAATTACTTTGTATTATCACTAATTAAAATGGATAGTGAGAAACAAAGATAAATATTAAAAAATAACTGGCCCTGTCATTTTTTCCCATGCTTAGCACCTCCTCTTCAGTCCTGACTCCTCTCTCCTCAAGGGGAGCAGGGGTGGGGATGGGGGTTGCAGTCAGCCCACCCCAGCACCTCTCAGCTGCTCCTCCCTCCTCACCAAAATGCTTAACTATTTAAAAACATATATATAGTTCAAATGAGACCGTATGTGAAATATCACTGCTCTTTGTGTCTTTATTGTCATAGCTAGTCATTGTGTTTTGACTGAGGAAGTCCTGAGAGGCTAACCCTGACTGCTTCAGGACCAGATTTTTGGGTTTCCAAACACAGGCTCCAGCCTCTTCCCTACTCCAAAACCACAGTTAAAATATATGCTGATGGCTTAAAGGTAAAGGTTTTAAACTAAATGGCTTATCTGTTTAGACTAGATCTAAAGAAGAAGTTTTTTACACTGAGGATGGAGAAACAGTGGAACAAATTGCCTGGAGAGGTGATAGATGCCCCATCCCCAGAAACATTCAAGCTTAGGTTGTACAGGGCTCTGAGCAATCTGATCTAGTTAAAAGTATCCCTGCTTATTTCAGGGGGGTTGGACTAGATGGCCTTTAATGGTCTCTTCCAACCCAAACCATTCTATGATTCTGTATAAATGGGAATGGGATTTAATAAGAAGACAGTACAGACTGCTGTTCTCCATATTCCCATGCTTATTCCACCCCAATCCACTTTTGATCCCTTCCATTCTCACACTTGTCCCTTCCCCTAAATATTCCGTGATAATTTTCATGCATTCCCAGAACTCTCTCAATCATTCCATAAGCAGATTTATATAACCACACAAGCCCACAATCAGTGTGTTCTTTCCTGTGGGACACATGGAAAAACTTATTTCCTCCCTTCTTATCAGTTACAAAATTCTGCCTGAACCCTCTAGAGGCTTGACTCATTTGTTCAGTGGTCCCTCAGCCAGTGTCCTGAGAGCTCAGGTCTTTGCTGTTGTCTGTTATCTCTTCTTTTCCTTGGGGCTTGTATATCTAGGTGTTTAATTTATTATTTTTCCTGCCTCTTATCTTTGTCTGTTATCTTTGTCTCTTATGCTGATGTTAACCAGATGTCCTTACATGCTACACATCCTTGCATCAGTCACTGCATGGAGTAAAGAGTTTGAGTGAAAAACACAGCAAGTGAAGTAGAACTGAAAGCATTCTAAAAGTCTTCAGCTCCAGGGGCTCAGGTCAACAGCTGAATCCTGAATTTCAGTTTACAAGAGGTTCCCAGCCTCCTTCCTTTCTATGTTTATCAGCTATTTATACACCCCACAGGAAAGACCAAGGCTATGTGGAAATGAATCTGCTGTGTATTTGGTCTGCGATGAGCTGGATAAAGGTTAGCAAGAGCTAGGCCCAATCTCATGACATTGACAATGAAATTACACAGTGACAAAAAGTGGTATTATTTCTGGTTTATGGCTAGAGTTCTGGGCCACAGAGACTGAATGGGATCCTAAATCATGCAGGAATTTTATGACAGACAGAATTGGACCTTGCTCCCTCAAGTTTCAACCTAGTGATTTAGACATGTCAAAAATCCCAAAATTCACACTTGTAATCTTTCCAAAATATGAGGGCATCACATTAAAAGATATCAGTGTTCTCTCCAGGACACTTCTCAGCTTCTCTTAAAGCTCACCAAGATTTTCTTGTTCTTTCAGAGTCCAATAGGTCTTCAAGGCTTCCGCTCATAGACAAATCCTTCACCATGGTCACAGAGCAGTGCAGAGCTGATTTAGGGGCACTTTTGCACTGGTTTATGCTCTAGTGAGAAGCTCTCACCCAGTTTTTGTTGAAGAAGACAGAACAGAAAATGTTAGAGAAAAGAAATAAAGACACATTTTCACTCTGGTACCCATATGACCTAAAGTAAATTAGCACTGGCATGCTGGCACATTCAACAGTCACCAATGACTGCTGTATTGCTGCAACCATGCTGCCACATGCAACAATGCCTACATAAGCCTTCACAGTCATGCATAACATGATCTCATCTTCACTTCATTGCCTGGGAAGTCAACAGTCTGTTTGAAAGGGCTCCTGTCTGAAAGCTTGCTCACATGCACAGGGTTTTCTCCTCTCCAGAGACACCTTCAAGTACTAACTTTCAAGCTTACTGTCAAAGGGGACAGCAGACATAATCTAGAGAGCAGCTTCAAAGACTGGAGAAGATAAACCAATAAATAAATGCTAAGTTATGCTTTGTGGTGTCAGTGACTCTTACTTATCCCTTATCTGCTGGCTGTGATCTCTTCTGCACTCACCTGACCTCAGTCATGGCCAAATGCTCAGCAGCTGCCACCATGGCCTGCCCACAGGGCTTAAGCCCTTCCAAACCTCTTCTAAAATGCGTAATAATTGATTCTCAGTCTCCTAACCTTCTTTCTTCCCTAAAGAGTACAACTTGCAAATCTTAATGTAAACTATACAGCATAATGATCTCTTAATTTATCCTTATATTCAGCTCACAGCAATACAAAAGGTGTGGATAAGAAATGAACTTCCAGTGGTAAACCAAACTGCCTGAGAGGTAACCATTAATAATTGTGATGCAATCTACATGGTCTACTCCGGGTGAGGAGTTAGAGAAAATCAGGAATGAAGTTGAGCCTGGGAAGAAGGGATGGGGAGGGGGAAGGTCCAGCCAAGGTCAACCCATCACGTTGTTCCTCACAAGCAAGTTTTGTTTGACTTTTAAAATAAGCTAATATGTTTAAATATGAACAGCCGTAATTAAGATATCTTATTATACTGAGTCTATCTATCTAGGAGTGAAAAATACAAAGTATGTCTTTGTGAATCACTTTAATCCAAACAAGAACTAGAAATACTATTATGCTCTCATTATAACTATGCAGCCATTTTCATCCCTCTTTTTGTTTCCCTACTTAGTTTTCTTTTCAATTTTATCTTAGTTTTAAATTGCCTAGATTTGGCACACTTCTTTTGGTGATGTTTATAAAATCCCTGTAATAACAATATCTTTAAAGGTCGTAAAATTTCTTTAAAGAGAGGTACATCCTTACTGATGCACGGAGGGAGGTTTCCCTCTCAACATCCACAATCAAGATCCACAATTGAATTATTGTTTTTTACCAGGAGACAAACGTTCAAAACTGGAAATATGCTTTCCACACCATTTCAAAAATAAGATAAATACTATCTCTAAAGTCAGTTGATGCTGCAATTTCAGTATCATACTCCTGAATAAAGTGAAAAAAACCCACCAACCAAACAAACAAAGCCAAAACTGGTAGATCTCCATGAAGGAATAGGCATCTTGCTGGAAGTGTTTGATAATTATGTACTCTGACTACTGTTCTTATTCTTTGCAGGTGCAGGTGCTCCTGCTATCAGTTAGTAGTTGGTTTATGGCTAAAACACTTTAGTTTATCCCATTAGACATGGAGAACAACTGTTATCAATTCACAGGCAGGCCTTAAGTCAAATTTAAAGCATCTACATGTAGTTATCTCTAGTGGGTGACTAAGCTGTAGGCATCAAAAAAGTGAAAATCTAATCAATACTTTTAGTGTGAAACTAGCTGGAAGGTATTTTAACCTGGTTTGAGCTATGTGTGCTCCTAAGGCAGCTCATTTTAGTGAGTGAAAAGTTTCCTCTTGGTATTAAAGGAAGCTGAATTATGTCTCCTATTCTGTTTATAGAGCCATGCACAGACTCTTCTCTTTTAATACATCTTCTGACTGCATTTACAGACCTATAACATAAAGAGTGTTATAAGTAGATTTTTATTACGTTTACATGCTTGAAAATCAAAACTGGAGTTTGTCCTAATTTGAGACATCATTCATGCAAAGTAATGGTATCCAGGACACACAAACACTGCCCTGGGAAGAGTGACTTAGTCCCTTTCCTGCCCTTTTTTATTTGCTAGGGACCAGAGCCAACCTGATAAGATTCAAACACTTGCTTTTTCAGAATATAGAGTATGCTTATCCTTCCTGCTCTATCCCTCTCTGATATGGTGCAAAGAGAGCAAGAGCTGCACTAGCTCTCATCTAGTAATGCTTTTAATCATTAGCCCTGAGGTAAATAAAGGGATGCATGCTGACTAAGGCATGGAAAAATGAGATCCTTCTTGATATTTGGCATATTAAACGTTACTTTTCAGCTTGAAAATATTTTGTTTCCCTGCTGACCCTTCTTAATTTTCCAGTTACTCAAGTCAAAAAGTAAAAAAAAACAATAAAAATGTGTCATTTCTCTGCTGCACCAAGGAACTTGAAACCCAGCTTAATTCTGGAGCTGTGGTTCGTGCCCAAAGTTCTTTGGTAATACAGTCCATAACCAAGGGAATTATTGAATTCTGTTCAGTTTGCTCATCTCTTCTCACACCCATAATGAGTTCCTGCATAAATTAAACAATAATTAATTGTGTGACATTTTGGACCATGTGCTGTGGATTTTAGAAGTAAGATTCCCTGATGGAATCCAACCCATGTATTTAGTTTCTCCTTGTTTACTGTAACAGTTTCCCAAGTTTTTTTTTTTCCACACTGAAGTGCTTGCAATGTGGTTCCATGCATAATAATCAGATCAGAGTAAGGTTACATAACAAGAAAGAACTTTACTTTCATCCTCTCTAGGTAATAGATGAGCAAGTCAGGAAATCAGTCTGCTTTCAAACAGGGTATATTTAAAAATTTATCATGCAAAGATATCTTATACTGCCTAGGTTTAGAGGAAAAACCATGGTTTGATAAAGAGGCATCCTATACCCAGAGCAAAACAGTAAAACAATTGCAAGTGTACAGCATGAAACAGAACCACTGACAATATCAATCCTATTATTAATCATTCTGTTGAGAAAGGCTATTTATCAAGCAATGAATCTCCCAGCAACTATGGCTTGCATTACTTGAACTTAAAGAGGCCTGAATGATTCTTGAAGGATAAAAGAAACATTAAATTTTCACGTATGTCACATGAGCCTTTGCTTTCCTGGGTCAGGAGAAAAACACGGAACTACCATTAAGGCCATAATGGTTAGGCTTGTCCCTGTTACAGTAAATCAAGGGAGGAACAATAGGATAAGAAAACAGAAAAGCTTTTTTCAGCCTCCCCTTCAACTCTAAACATCAGCATCCAGAGGAGGAGGCAGCATGATGACTCTTCCTGGAGAAGAGGACCTGGTTGCTGCCCTTTCAGCAGTGGTGTTCTTCACCCATGTTCACATGGGGTACCAGCAGAGCTGTCATGCAGCAGAGAGCTCCCAGGCAGTTCACTTCAGGTGAGCAAGGAGATTGATTAATAGTCTTAGAGCCTAACTCATCTTCTCAGGACTTGCTCCAAGTTTTCTCGAAATCAGAAGAATTAAAGGAAGACAACAGAGGAGGTACTGTCTGAGAAACCTTCTTGACAGAGATGTTAGCTGGAAGTCAGCACCAGTCCTCTATTACTGATATTACTAAGGAGAGAACTTGTGTGAAGGTGGTAAAATGGGCACTGTTTCCCACTGAGGAGTGGAAGTGGGGAAATTCTTCTGATGCCAGCATATCCATTTACACATCTGGTATTCAGGAGACTTTTTCCACTGGATTTAGTGAAGAAAAGAAGGATGCACTGTGCAATGGGGGAAGTTTGCCCAGATGACATTATAACTCTCCATCTGTTCTGCAGGCAAAGTGAAAGCTTTGGTGTCAAGAGCAGTGACATCAACATTAAATATACTTTTTTTCTCTCTTTTTCAGAAAAAAAAAAGTAAATAAATGAAAAGAATCAGAAAGAAGCTCATGAAAGTGCATAACTTTCCACAGGCACTTCTCTGAAGAGAGAAAACAGTCTGGGTGGATGCTGAGTTGAAAGAACTCAAGAGTGAGTATGTCAGTTAACAACAATTTGACTTGAATGATACCTTCCCAGAGGAAAGAGGTAACTCATAAAACTTTCCTTCTGGAAGCTTTCAGATTCCAGCTAATTAATTGCAGTGAGGTATCTTTTAAACTAGAGGTGTGCTAAGGCAGAGCCAGTTGCTTCTGAAACACTTACTGTTGCCAAGACTTGCTGTTATTACTTTAAAGACCAGCTTCAACATACATCAATGCAAAAGTCCTTGGCAGTACAAAAATAATGCAGAAATACAGCAGTTTTTAATGGAAAATAACATGTCAGTGAAGACAGGAGAGGAAATCAGGTCTTGCTATGAAGCATTTTAACTTGAACACTTTGGAATAAAGTTCTGTACCCTTCAGCTCAAAGGCTGGTGAGCAGTGCAGCTTGTTTGCCTGTTGAACATTCTAGGGTGAGCACATCTTCCTCCTAGCTTTACATATAACATGTAGTGGTCTTCAGGGCCTTATCTTCCAAAGGCCATACTTGCCTGACTTGGAGAGCTTTGCTTCTTGCTGTGTCTTCATTTGACATGACACTCCATGGGCTGGGATGTGTCCTCTACCAAATATTCCTGCTTTTATTGCATACACCTGGGGGGTTACAATGCAGCTTGGGCATGAAAGTCTATTCACTGAGCAGGAGGGAGATTTGTTGGCTCATAGAGTTGCACTGAGACTGCAGGATGCTACCAGAAGGGCCAAAATCATCTGAGTCTCTTTCCAAGCAAAATGTACACTGATGTGTTTGACTTTGCTCTCTCATGGCAGCTTTCCCAAATGCACAAGCTGGCTTGTGCTTATTTCTTTGCTTGTGAAACAAAGTAAAGAAAGAAAAACTCCTCAATAACCTTCAGCATTTCCTAGTGATGAAGCTGACACAGGTAGGGTACACTTACTCTGGTATACATCACTTAATAAAGATGGGCTTCTCATGACAGTTTATTAACTCCAGTTAAAAAAGCTGTATAGACAAGGACACTTCCTTTTTAACTAGCAGCTACAGCTCATGAAGAAACCCTTACAGAGTACTCTGCCAAATCAAACAAAAGCCTATATTGTTATTTATTTCTTTTTTGTTTTCATTGGTATTTTAACCTGCAATAAGCCCACTGGTTTTATCATCCTGGGTAGATTGACCTAGATTAACCCTTGCCAGGTTTTGGGATCATAGAGAAGATGTTCAAATACCAGGGTGATAGCTAACCTTAGAAAAACCTTGATGCATAACTTGTAATTCATGTGCAATACAGCATGAAAGATTCAAGTCAGTGGCAAACAGTTTTGTTTTGAATCTGTATTCCCTCACAAGAAAAAAGTAAAAAAAAAAAAGTGTGCAATGACCTAAAAAAGCTGTATTTTATCATGCTTAAAAATTAAAAGCAAAGTTTATTTGCTTCCATGTTTATAGCCCTGAGCCCCACAGAGACACAGATGCAGGTTGCCACTTTGAATTTTTAAATGAACGTTGTTCCTTAGAAAGTGCAGAGGAATAATAGGTAGCAGAAATCTTGCTCAACTACTAATGGTGTCATTCTGTTAGAAAGATGTAGGGAAAAGAGATAATAATGATTATCACAAAGTAGGAGAATAAGTTGGAAAAGTAAACTATTATTTCAAAGCCATGAAAGCACTTGGGAGGCAGTTTTTCATCCACCTTTTTCTGTGTCTGACTTTTACACATCAGAGCAGAGAGATCTCAATAGAAAGACAGTTTGAAAAGATTGATAGGAGCTAACAGGACCAGAGTTTTCTTTCACAAGTGACTGTGCATTTTGATTTAATATTCAGGCTCATTAGATGCAAAAGTGTAAAACTCACAATTCTGATTCAAGACAGACTCTGTAAGGAGTCTGAAACAGGGACTGTATAGCCAAAGGTGGCTCTGGTCAGCCTCACCACCTCCCACACTCCTATTTCTTCCTGAGGCAGCTGCCTTCTTGGGGTACAGATAAATAGGCTGCCCCAGCTGCCAAACTTTCAGAATTCACAGGCTAAAATTGGTCCTGATTTACTTTAAAACACTAGCTTATAAACTGCAGAGATGATGTAAATGTTCTGTAAGTTATCACAATGGCTTATTCCTGCTATGAACTCCAAATCTCTTCATATGGGAAGAGCAGCATGAAGTCTAATATAATACATCCTCTGTATACAATACTGATAACATAATCTTTTTGAAAATAGGCAATCACTTAATGATTTTACTAAATTAGAAAGTTCTTCTGTGTTTGATCTCAGTGATCCCATGATCAATGGATTACATCATAATGGTGAAGTTGCAGTAGATCTTGGCAAAGAGAACTTAAACCATAAGACATGGCAACAGCTAAAGCAGTCTAGGACCAAAATCTGTGTGGATCCAATCTAATACAACAGCCATGCTCATGGTCATGTCTGTAAACAGAGTCAAATTCATCAAGGCACTGCTTAACCTACTGTAACTTCAGGGTAAAGGAAAGTCCTAAAACCTCAAGCACTAGCCCAAGTGCCTTGTTTTTGCAATACATTCAATAAATATGTAGCATCTTGCAGAACTGGTGCACAAATGCTTTCAACAGTAAAGCAAAAGTATATTGTTCTGACAGCAACACAGAATGCCTTCTTTTGTCTATTTGTTAGTATTGCAAAAGTGGAAGTAGCACACCTATATACTTCTCTTTCTTCCTCTTTGGAGAGCCCTATTTCCTTAAACAAATACATTTTGGTCTGTTTTCTGACAAATCCATGGACTCTCAGGTGTTCCTTAAATTTTCTAGACATTTGTATTTGCTCCTCATTTTTCCCTTAGCATCTCAATGACTCTGCTTTTGAACTGCTCATACCAAGCTCTCTCCTTTAGTTTGTTTTTGTGGGAGTTATTTATACCTATATTATGGTTCACAACCCTAACCCTGCAGGCAATCTCTTCAGTCTACCTAGTAGAATTATCATCACAAGTTTTGACAGCTTCTCACACATAACCAATATCAATAGCAAAGTCTCTTTTAAGGAGTCTTCTGGAATATAAGGTCTAGCTCAGGGTCAGAAGGAGACATATTTTCTGATCTTTGCTCAAATTCCTAGTAGGCTCTAGGATGTAAAGGGGTGATTAGTTATGGTGTGGAACATAACAATGAGGAAAACTTTCTAAGACTCACTCTTTGGGTACACCAGACAAGCAACTGTCTCTCAATTTCTAAGGTTGAGAACTTTTAGTTCCACTATCCCAGTACTTGGTCTTGGGCCTTGATCATCTGCTTGACCCCAGTGAAGTTCAATCCCTGTCACAGGGATGTGTGATTTGAAGGCTGATATAAATGGGATGGGAATCTAAGAATACTTAGGATGCACTGAAAATAGTAAGGAACTTAACTTCTGGGAATGGCTTTGTCATGGATAACTAAATCACAGGAAGACAGATACTTGCATTCTTATACCAGTGAAAAATGGTCCTCATATTCTCTTCCTGGACAGCATGGGCAATCTAGCTTACTGGTGACAAACATGTGGACTGCTGCCAGCAGTCTCTTTGTGCCTTTCAGATCCATATGCCTGGCCTGATAGGCTTGGCTTCATACACAATCATTATCCTATTATGTATGAAAGCAGACGTGGATTTTTGCAGAGCTAAAGAGTTTGAGCTCCACAGCTCATCTGTTAAAGCAGGGAAAAAAGCAGTGTAGTACCTTAGTTCCCCCCCCAGCAGCTTTGAGACATGATACTGCACTGTTCTCCAAGCATCTTTTGTGCACCACAGCAATTTTCTCATGATTTTCTCACTTGACTTCCCAGCCTATTGTAACAGCTGGTCTACAGGAGGAGTGAATTGGCCCTGAAGTCTCCTGTGACCACTCCTTACGTTGCACTTCTGCTCCCTCCCTTTGGGAAGGGAGTTAGACTGGCTGCAGCTTTTATTTTCATTCCTATTCAGTCTTCAGCAGTTCCTGTTTGATGCTTCCTGCCATCTCTCTCCTTCTTGCTGTGCTTTGACGGCTTGCTACTGCAGGCACAAGTAAGATCATGCTGTGATGAGCTTCCTCAAAGCAATGTCTTGCTGGTAACAGGTAGCTCTGCAGTGGAAGCTGGCAGTGTACTGCTGTAGGGAGACATATTGCTCCTCTCTGTCTTTCCAGATTCATTCCCTCTCAGGACTCACAAGGGCACCCCTCTTGACCAGAAATGTCAAACCACAGTTTGAAGCTGGCAGCAGATAAACTCTGACAGGGTTCAAATCTGCAAGCCCTGAGAGAAGTAGCTTGCATTGCCATGCTTCCTAACAGTCTGCAACTGCATTAGGAGAGCTGCTGATCTTGTCCCTTAATGGTTGAGCATTTTAAAAGATACCATGGTGACACACAGAGAGGGATCCCCTGTCTGAGTTTCTGAAACTTTCAAAAAAAGCCTAGAAGGGATTATTTCTCTGAGAGATGAAACATTAAAATAATAATAGAGGTTCTAAAAATACGCAAAAAACCCAAAGATTAGGAGAAGGAATGTATGTTAAAAAAATTAACAGTGAGAAGCTGAAATTATTTCAAGTGCAAAAGGTAACTAGGTCTCACAATGAACAAAAAAAAACAACACTCAAACACTCTAGATTGGAGAAAAATTTCTCATGCCTTCTGTTTACTACTGGGAAAATATAGTTCCACACTCAGCAAACACCATGAGATGAGTGAAACATTATTCTGCTCTCTAGGGCTGAGCAATGTCAGGATAGGAAGGTTACAGGGCCAAGAATAGCCAGAAAGGGTATGATTCCTCAGCTGATTGCCAGCTAATATACTTGAAGACAGCCCCAATGTTACATCCTTACCCTAGGGATCAGAACAGACAAAATATATCCTTATTTAATAGTTACAACATAAACAGAATACAGCCAAAAAATGCCCCCTCCTCCATGTCTCAGGCTTTACTAATCAAAAGAAAAAAGGAGAGCAGACCAATAAACTAAATCCTAGCAGTATTGTGTGGCAGTTGGACATTTGACCACCTTTGTATAAGCATAAAGGCAGAGTGATAATTGGTTTTAAGGTCAGGTTTGAAGACCTGGAGAGTTCCTGAGCAGACTGAATTATAACAAATATCTTGCAGTTTGGGTTGGTGGTTACTTTTTAGCCATGTACCTGCACAGCCTGCCAAGGAAGATGGGGGAGGTCTCTCCTGGTTTTGAAGAGCACAAAAAAACTCCAGAGATGTCTCTTTTAGAAAAGATACAGATAGGGTCTATGACTTTTATTCCATTAAGAGAGTGAGAAGCAAGAAGAGCTTTGTTTCTGCTAGAATATGATAATTTATTTTGAGAGAAAAGTGAGTATTAGAGGAAGGACTGGTAGGCCTGAGTCAAGTGGAAATCTGACTTAATTATTTAATATTCAGAGGCATCCCTTATAGGTGGAAAATGCCTAAATGAGTGCCCCCCAAATAGACAGTGTCCAACCTTCAGTAACTCATAATAAGAAAGTCATTGGGAAAACTGTTCTCAACATTGTATTCTGCTTTCATTTAGAAACCCAGAGGAATTATATCTGAAATATTCACATGACACTAAGGGAAGCTGTGCAAAGGGACATACAAGGGAATGAAAACTCCTGGAAAAAAAATCTAGGACAAAAATAAAAGTTTAGACAAACAATATTTTTGAAATTGTTTTGGCTGCTTCTTGTTAAATTATGCCTACATGCAGATGATCTAGGCTATAAAAATAAAATCATTCTGCTCTGACACCTACCAACACTCCCACTGTTAGTAAACAGTTCAAGATATTGGCATCCATATAGTCATGGGGAGGACTGGGGGAAAGTACTTCTCTTCAGGTCAGCCTATTGCTGTGTGTTCCCTTTAAAACACTTTCCTGAAGAGCAAAGTAATTTGGTGCTTAAGATGAAACCATTCCACTATTAAAATGATGCATGCATTGTAATTAAATATCCTTGGAAACAAGATTGTTTTTAACATGTAATTTTTTTTTAACACACAATTTCTCTGTTTGATGTCCTTGAACATTTCAGCAAAAGGACTTTTATAAGGGAGTATTTTAAATGTCAAGTAGAGGGATCCATCCAAAGGCAGTAGCTGTGCACACACCAACAACCTGTTGTTGCTGGAAATATAGACTTTTTTTTCTATGCACTCCAAACTATGACAATTTTTCTATAACTACTCAAGCCCTTTGCAAAGGAATTAAATTTCATCTGAGAGCAAGGAAAATGCTGAAGAAGCCTGTGCAGCATCTTTCTGCTTCCTTTCAGCTATCTTTTGTTTCCAATTTTTAGGAAGAATAGGCAGCAGTGTAGTAAAGATGTTTCTTTCTACACAATATGGGAAGCTTGATGTACTGCTTTATATGAATGTTGCAGATTAAACCTGTTCTTAATACTTATAAGAATTCTAAACCTGATGCTAATATAGCACTGCTCTCTTTAAAGATGTAACAAAGCACAATCCTTGAGGCAAAAACTATGAAATAAATATTTTTTGAGATAACACTTTCCTTCACTTTGCATAGATTTAACACTGTGCTCTCTGTACAATATGTGATCTTTTTCCTGTTCCCCATAGACATAAATAGCTCTGGTGAGATGTCATGAAAGTAACAGAAGCTTTGGAAAACACCACACATTAAGGATGCTGCATTTAATTTTCTGCTTTTGTTTTGGATGGCCTACTTACTCTTCAAAAGCCTTGCCATGACAAGAGGCAGAATGGAGATGAAGGAACTTTTAAACTATATTTAGAGAGATATTAAATCTCAGCTGTAAACACCCAACAAACAAAATTCATGGAAGCTTTGAGGTGTCTGTTAGCAAAAAAAAATGACATGGTACAGTCAACTTCATTAGAATAGTTTGTATTGTACATGGTGGTCTACCAGTGATAATTCCTCCAGTTATTGGTCCGGGTTTGCTATTTTAGAGGATGGTAAATATGGAGGGAATAGGTGCCTGCAGGGATCTGCCTGGAATAGCTATTCTGCAGACATCACCTCTTGCAGATCTTGTGACTTTTGACATGAAGCTCTCATTTTTTAAGGACATTAGATATTTCTAATGTACTGATATAAAGAAATTCATATCCTGAACTTAATACTCTCTGTATTCAATAGGACTTGCAGTTTGACTCTGGCTTCTAACCTAGAAGCTAGAACTAGCTGCTGTGTCTACCCCAACAGGCCACGAGAAGTGAGAAAGCTGCTAGCAAGGAAGTAAGAAGTTGCTTAAGAAGAACTGACCTTGGTCAGCAAAAACCCAAAAAGTATGAAGGTGGAGATAAGAGTTAAAAGTTCATTAAGAGAAAGTTCATCAAAAGACCCCCAAAGACCATCACCCCAAGGCAACGTGCAAGTGCGAGGAGATTTATGATAATGAGTTCCCAGAAAGCCTTAGAATAACCCTGCCTATTCTCAGAAAAATAATGAATATGCATATTATGGTTGTATACACATCATTGGCCAAATGTATTAAAATCCAGACTCTCCATGTGTGTTATCAAACATTCTTGTTATTTGCCCTCCCTCCACTTTGCATCTCCAAATGATATTCTGGCACAGATTCATGGAGTGGTAGTTCAGCAGCTTCCCATATTTCCTTGGGTTATCCCCTTAGCTAGGAAATTGTTGATCTAGACCTAGAGCAATGAAAGTTTCAAGTGGCTTCAGGCTTTCAGACTGGGTACGAGCAATCCAAGATATAAGTACAGACTAGGAGAGGAACTCATTGAAAGCAGCCATGCAGAGAGACTTGGGGGTCATGATAGATGAAAAGCTAGATATGAGCTAGCAATGTATACTCACAGCCCAGAAAACCAACTGCATCCTGGGCTGCATCAGGAGAGGCATGAGCAGCAGGTCCAGGGAGGTGATTCTGCCTCTCTACTTTACCCTCATGAGGCCCCACCTGGAGTACTGCATCCAGTTCTGGGCTCCTCAGCATAAAAACAGATGTGGACCTGTTGGAGCAGGTCCAGAGGAGGGCTACAAAGATGATTAAAGGACTAGAGCACCTCCCCTATGAGAACAGGCTGAAGGAGTTGGGGTTGTTCAGCCTGGAAAAGAGAAGGCTTTGAGGTGACCTTATAGCAGCCTTTCAGTACCTAAAGTGGGATTACAAGACAGAAGGGGAGAGACTTTTCAGCTGGTCAGATTGCAATATGACAAGAGGGAATAGATAGAAGGTGAAGGAGGGGAGACTTAGACTAGAAATTAGGAGGAAGTTCTTTACCCAGAGGGAACAGCTTGCCCAGAGTGGTTGTGGATGCCCCATCCCTGGCAGTGTTCAAGGCCAAGCTGGATGTGGCCCTGAGCAACCTAGTGGTCTAGTGTGCGGCATCCCTGCCCATGGCAGGGAGGTTGGAACTAGATGATCTTTAAGGTCCCTTCCAACCTAGGCCATTCTAGGATTCTATGATACCTGTAAGAAATAAAATGGAGAAAAAGATCATTTCATTGCAAACTATGATCACAAAAAACGGACAACATAAAGTAAGCCAGTTGGTAAATCCTTCTCCTCTAAGTGTTCATGTTCTCCTCAGTACCTACTGGATATTTTAGTTCAAAGAGCAAAATATCACCTCATCTGGTTATGGAATTTCTCTCATTCATCTGTGGACATAGAGGTGAATGAGAGTTGACTCACATATTGAGAAACCAAATTTAGGTATCCACATGTGAATCCAAGCACTTGCCCACTGCAAGTGTGAACTAACATCTCCCTCTAAATTTTATGCTGTATCAGTACTCCCCTCTGAATTCTCTCAGAGGAAGAAACAACCATCATTTCCACTGCAGGTTTTTAGGCTTCCCCTTCCTGAAAGCACCAGCAATTTTTAGCCTAGCTACCTGGTGGGATATCCTAAACTATCCCATGTGGAGCTGTAGAGCACATCCTAGTTACCCCCAGAGAGGCAGACAGCCTGGTGGCATCTAACCACCTCCCATCCAACCACTTACCACCTGCATGGAGAAAGAGGGGAAGCAGGAAGCTGGAAAAAAAAATCTGGAGAAAATAGAAGCATTCCCAAAGAAGATTTAAGGGAGGTAATTTGGGCTTTGTGACCTACCCATAAGGGGCCAGCCCCGACCTCTCTCACTGCTGTAACCAGCTTACAGCAGCAATGTGTATTTGGCAGCTCAAACATCTGGCCCTTCTCCAGCCAGCCTTCCTAAAACAAGCCTCTCTGTTAGGCCAAAAGAGCAAATACTATCAGCATATCCTCAGGCAGCTCCTGCCCCACCACCAACACCACTACACCCTTAAGCCATGCCAAAACCTCAAGTGAGACCCTCACCCAACCCAGGTGACATGCTGAATGGCTCATCCTCACTGAGGATGAACAGCTAGCACCCATAAGTGATNCACTGGGTGGGAGGGCAAAGAGCCACACCTGGGCAGGGGGAGGGTGGGGAGGGAGGGGGGGCACGTGTCTGTAACTGAGCCCAGGTGCTCTGTGATTTGGGGAAAAGAGCGAGGAAACAGGGTGGGAAAGGGGAGGTGGGAGCAGAGGAGGGAGATAAGGTAGAAGTGTCAGTGGGGCCTATCTCTGGAGATCACAGAATCACAGAATCACCAAGACTGGAAAAGACCCCCAGGATCATCAAGTCTAGTCTATGATCTAATACACCACAACATCTAAACCATGCCACTCAGTGCCACATCTAATCTTTTCTTAAACACCTCCAGGGACGGTGACTCCACTACCTCCCTGGGTAGCCTATTCCAGAGCCCAATCACCCTCTGAGGACGTGTTTCCTAATGTCCAGTCTAACCCTCCCCTGCTGCAGATTCAAGCCACGGCCTCTTGTTCTGTCACTAGCTGCCATGGAGAAGAGCCCAACCCCTACCTGAGATATTCCAAATTATGATAATGTTGATGAAAAGGATGTAAAGAGCTGGTGACCTATTATTTTAGTAACCATTCATGACATCAATCAGCCCTTGTCTTTAATCATAGAATCACAAAATGATAGGCCCCACTGATCCCTCTCCTACCTTATCTCACTCCTCTACCCTACCTCCCCTCTCTCACCCTGTTTCCTCACTCTTTTCCTCCAAATCACAGAGCACCTGGGCTCAGTTGCAGACCCCCNATTCCTCTATGTCTTTTCTCTTGAACAAATATATTTTTGTTCTTTTTCAAACCAATTACTACTAGTGCTCATCTTCATCTCTACTTAGCCAATTGTTCAACTGGCAAGCTTTTTACAAAGCTGGATAACATAGCTTCCTTCACTCTAGAGTTCATGCTACTGCTCTATTAGGTATTTCTCTGAAAAATATTTTTTTCTGTGTGTCTTTCCCTCTTTCTCTGAATATGTCTTCTAGGTTATGTTGAATAGAAATAGGAGAATTCTTTAATCATGCAAACAGTAAGGTATGGGAGACTATAAAAAAATTGTAATTTTCTTCTCTGTGATCTGCTACTGCTCTTTTGCACATGGTCTCCACACATTTGCACTGTCCTCCTGTGCCACAGTATCTGTGGTTCCCTCCCACCCTCTCCTGTGCTAGCTGCTTTCCTAGCCAGGATGTGTGAAACTATATTTCATTTCTTATTTCAGGCAGATTATAATTACAGACTAAGTAAACTGACTTTATAAGTGATGACAACATTTAATTCAGTCCATTAATCCACCCCTAACTGTTTCTCAGTTCTACAGCAAAACTCACAGATGTCTCTAATGTTTGCAGCATGATGGGTTAGAAGGTGACTGCAGCAGATTCCCAGGAGAGGTTTCTTCTCAAAATCTTTCATATGAAAGAGGTGCAGAGAGGCTCTTGTTCTTACATGTTCCTGTGCAAGCAACAGGTAGATCTGCCTGCTCAGCCTTTCACATATTAATGTGATTTTCAGCATTAAAAAGATTCTGAGGAACTCTTGCCAAAGACTCACAATTATAGAGTTACACTGGAAACAGGCAGTCACCACAAAGTGAGTAATTGTTCATGACCTACCTCTGTGGACCAGCAATTTCCTTCAAACTAGCCCAATCAAACAAATGTGTTTTATATGCATATTTCATGCACGCATGAGAGATCTTGGTGGCAAAAAGCGCTGCACTGAGATATAAGAGAGTTTGCTGTAAACTTCACAGATCATTACTTGGAGCCCTCACAATGGCACATGGCCAGAAAAAAGCCCCACTTCACATTCCCTGTTTCCTGGTTCCCTTCCCATTGGTACATTTCCCACTAAGACAAGAACAATTTTTATTTGTAAAGAGTGAAGACAACAGAGAGTGATTTGGGGAAGGAACAACTAAGGTCAAATAACAACATTTGCATAAGAAGGCTAAAAAAAAGTATTTCTTTGTGCAATGTCACAAACAGCAGCTACTTGTCCCCAATTTGTCCTCACTCTGTGCATGTTCATTGAGCAAATATCCTCTTTACATTCTGCTCTGTACTCTCCTCACAGTTCTCCTCTGAGTTTATTACCCTCATTTTTTGAAATGACTACAGCTGTCTAGCTATCCATGGAAAGGGAATTCCTTTTGCCTCACAGCCTTATGCAACCTCTGCATCCTTCCTCAAACTGCACTCTTGCTTCCTAACATGATTCTGGGTCTTAGGTTGTCTCCAAGAGTTTCTCTCTGGGTTGTCAAGAAATATTTGAAGGAGTTCATTAAACAATCATATGCCAGTACTAGGATTAAATAAAGGATTAAGGGACTTAAGGGGCAAGGGAAGGAAGAGAGCCTTGTCCTACTTTCACTACCTTATGCAACATATGTGTTGCAACATGGTGTTGGTCCAGTTTACATTATGGGAGAGGTAGCCTACCTCAAATAGCAGAGCATTCCTTTCTAACAGTAGATGCTGCATGTCCAAGAGATACTCTGCTGAACCATAGTCCTGGCAGGAATTCTCTAGGATAAGAGTCCTTTAGAAAAAAATCCATTTTCACTTGTTTAAGGGTTTTTTTGCAAGGAGGTATAAAAATTTTAATGAAGGATAGAGAAGAAAAGAGTGTTTGGAACACACATGAGGAACACCAAGAAGGCCTTTCAAAGAGCCAGAAATTGCCTTTATCAGAAAACCCTGTACTGACTAGAAGGTGCTTACTTCCAAGCTGAGAAGATTTCACAGAGGCCTATCATGTTAGAGAATGGCAATCACTATGTATCAGCAAATTTAATCACCATTGGGCATTTGCATGCAAATCATTCAGTGCAGTTCATTACAGTCCAGGGAGGGCCAACATGTGGGGAAGAATGAGTTAAACAAAACCATGACATTAAGTAACAGATTGCCAAAGAGCTGACTAGTGAAAGCTTGCAGTCATATTTCTGCCAGGGCAAGACAGATAAAGTAGATTTTGACTGGATCAACAATTACTGTAAAAGGCATTAAAGGTCAAAATGGATAAATATCAAGTCATACAAAGCCCATCTATAGCTAACAGCAATTTGGCAGATTGTGCTGTTTTAATAACTCATTGTACAAAAGCTGCTGGAAACACATCACATAGTTCCTGTAGAATTCATATGTTGAAGCTGTGTCTCCCTAGCTATTAATAATACTAAAACAAGTATCCTCCTGTATCATTTTAGTGGTTTTTAACTGCTCTTCATAAATATTTCTAGAACTGGTTGAATTAGACTTCTAATGATTTCTCCATTAAATGTGGTCTGATCAATTTTTACAGCATCGCTTGGGGAATGGAATCAAACAAATGTCATGCTGCACTTGCATTTCCTCTATGGATTTTTGAGGCATTCTTTTAAAAATATATCTTTGTTTGACAGTAGAGACATCGATTTGACAACTTGCTATACAAAATTAGAGTAGCTTTCAAGTAAGGTAGTTATGCTGGGTGATCTGTGTACTACACTCTTACTTGAGGTTTCAGTTCACATCCCAGTCACATGGGGAAATTTATCATTATCACTGCTAATGACTATGTGAATCTGGATCAAACTGAGTAGCTGCTAAATAAACATGTTGATTTCTAGAAAACTCCCATCCGAGAACATGACTTTAATATTTGTCATTTTAAAAGTGGCACAGCTTCCTAAATGCTACAGCATGCACTGTGGAAGATGAGACATACCACTTACCAAAGGCATCATTTTCAATCTAATTTGTCAGTGGAGGACATGTGAACTACCAGTGAGGCAAGCTAAAGGCCTTCCAGTCCACTATGATGTTTCTTAGCCTGGTGAGTAGCTGCTGCTTAGAGAAAGGCCACAGCACTGCTGAAGTTGATTAGGATAGCTGACTATTTTACGTTCCTCTATTAAATGAGATATCAAGGGTCATTCTAGTTGATAAATGAAGGGATTTACTAAGCTCTATTGTAAAATATCTCAGGAAATGTAGGGCTGAGATGAAGAGGAAAACGCATTGAGCCTAGCTAAAAGCACCTCATTAAAGCTCTGTTTCATTAGCACAGCTTGTTAAATCAGTAACTTAAGGCTTAAAGAAGGTCTATCCACTGCAGCAGTGGTGGTCCTGCAGGGTCCTAGAAAGAACATCAATTGAATTATCCTGATAAAAAGCAGAGATGGGCCTAACAGCTTCTTTGTTGATGTAACAGATACCTTTGCTGGTATGTACTGAAAAGATAGCAGGTTGTGCTGGCAACCATTTTCAAGTCTTGCAAAGCTCCTGAAAATGGCCAGGATTCAGCACACCTGAACAATAGCTTTGATTAATTATTATCAGTGCTGAAATAAAAATAATTGGTTAACTAAGTTGTAATGGGAGCCTGTAGTGAGCTTGCAGACTTGCCCTCTCCCCTCTTCTGAAATGGCTTTCCTTGTGTCTAATAATAGATAATAAATGGCTTTTTTGATTTTACATTATAGTTGTAAGACTTGAAGTTACATCAGTTTTCTCTGTATTCAGTGACTAAGAAGTTAGAGGAGATCATTTTAAGCTTTTTATCTTGTCCCACCTGAGCTCTTGCACCACTGCCCTAGCTTTCTGCTGGTTGAAAGCACACTGTTTAAGCATACATTTATTTTCTATTTTAACTGGAAGATGAAAAATCACTGGTGTCAGCTGTATGCCTTGTATCATATCTACATGATACCTGAGCACTTTTTAACACTGAAGGAACAAATTCTTTGTCAAAAAAATGTGTTGCCCATTGAAGTACATGGAACTGCATCTATCTGCAAGATTGAAAAATGTAATGTTTTATGAGCACTAGCTTTAAAGCACACACTACTGCATGACT
The DNA here is from genome assembly GCA_013396975.1 of Bucco capensis. Lineage (NCBI taxonomy): Eukaryota > Metazoa > Chordata > Aves > Piciformes > Bucconidae > Bucco > Bucco capensis. The sequence goes on from VWZO01010925.1 coordinate 1,203,712, forward strand.
TCAGTGACTGTGAACCATTTGACACAGAGGTAGAACTAATCCAACTTGTACAATGTGAGGCTTCAGAAAATACGTTTAAAACGAGACAGCTTTAGTACAGCATCTGGAGCTTAAATTGGTTTTACCAGGCAGGGAGCCAGTTGTTTCAGAAGATCCCAAGAATCTTGGATTGATACCTGGACCCTTCATACCCTCTGTAGTGGACCATACCCACCAAGACTTTAGGGAACTGGACATCTAAATCAGAGCGTCCTGAGAAATTCTGATGTCACTTCCTTCTTCCCTGTATTTAAACAATGACCAATTTCACAGATGATCCAGTCTTGTATTCCTTTTCCATCTGTGGACATTCATTCTCATCTTTGCAATAAGATTTTGAGGCCTGGTAAGCAGGAAAGGACTTGCAGGGGAGCTCTGGAGTCTGGAGAAAGAGGCTGTAAAGTTCTTCCATTTAAGCTGTTTCACTTTGATCAAATTCTCTAAGTATTTATTGGACCATCAAGAAAAAAAGCTCATGAGAATGATTCTGCAAATGTAGAGGCTGAGTCACCTATCAGGAAGAGAAAGAAACTAAATGCTAATGCTTGCTGCAATTAATAGCAATTACTACTACTCCTCCTTCTCCTCAACTGTTACTCAAATATTCCCTAAAAACAGGATGAGCTCTAACAGGAGAGACACATATTGTGAAGGCTTCCTCCAAATACACTTTCTTCCAGTTGTAGTTCAGGTTCTTTCCTAAGAGTTTGAGATCTCCCAGGCAGAGGACAGAGATTATGCTGTGTCTCCCAAGTCAGGTATTTGTTCTAATAACAGACTGCAGGGTTAAATGTTCTGTACAATACACCTGCTCACCCACCAAAACGCCTTTGAAGATGAGTCTCACAAGTAACAGATTTGGTGATGTAATAAAGTCTTGATTGAGAATTTAAACAAAGAACAATGATGAGATAGGTATTCAAATCGGGCAAATGATGTGTGAACCTGGGTGATGTTACTACCAAAAAATGAGATTATCAGGTCCTTCAGAATTTGGCTAGAAACTGAGAAGCTGCTTAGCTTAAATTCCATGATAGTAATTATGCAGCAGTTAGACACCTAACTTCTTCTGTGGATAGATCTCTAAAATAAATAAATATAACCCCTCAAGTATCTATTTCAGGCTTCTAACTCACTTGGATGCCTGTGAGATTTTTATCCCTGAAATGTGAAATTAGTGGGACCTGATCTCAGGTGATCATATGCATATAGATCCCAGATATATTTTGTGCCTAAAGGTTTCCTGTGTTGCTAAAAGGAAACTGCTAAACTTTAGCACTAGCTTACATTTGTTCCAAGATCTGGCTGCTCCCATGTTTATTGTTTTACATATAAATTCTATTTCTCATAAATATACATGCCCTGGGCTCTACTGTGCTTGTTGTTACAGATTTAAACTGAAGTTAACTTCAATGACTGGTATCGCCATGGGTTAAAAAACCCACAAACCCAAACAACAAGCCAGTCTCAAACAATGGTATGAAGAGTTAAAGTATTTAACACAAGATTCACTCAACCCAAAAAGTCTGCATTCCCAAATTGCTACCATCCTTTTGCATACTTCATAGCCAGACTGAGCCTCCATATGTTCAGAGTAATCCAAGTCATGGTGAGACTAATCTCCTGAAAACTAACTCATTAAATTAATGTCAGTCATTTTATGTGCTTGACTTGGGGGGGAAAAAAACTCTTGAGTAATGACAGGTGCTATGTGCTATAACACTGTGACAACACTGCCATTGAACTGACCCCTATACATTGTTAGAACCCCAGTGGTGAAGATGTCAACTTGATTTCAGTTGTATTGGAGCTGGAGAGCAACGTGTATGTATCTGCCCTGCCAGGACTGCTTTTGTGATGCTTATTGTCAAAGGATGTCTTCAGAAGAGAGATATCTTAGCCAGGCTTCTGTTTCCACAAGCTAACTTATTGTTAGAATATTCAGCAGTCAAACAGATCATCCCTCAAATGAGTGATTGCAACAGCAGTACCCCACAGAAGTATTTGGAGGTTAGAAAGGATGTGATATTAAACACAAGCAAATACTGCAGTGCTATCACAAAAAAAGGCAAAACTTGCACCAGGTTGAATTCATGGAAGTGTAATATATTAAAAATGTTCAGTAGGTTTTTCACTGTACTTGGCTTGGGTTAAGACCTGGTGGCAGTGATTTATTGCTTTTGGTTCTGCTGTTACTGGTCAAATTAATCGCCAGTGTCATGACACTGATTTACTATTTGTACTGCTTTAGAAATAGATGTCACTCTCATGAACCATGGCCCTCTTATTCTAGGTGCTTTGCCACCGTGAGACACAGGTATGGTCTCTGCTCAAAGAACCTTCAGTGGAAAGCAGGAGATGTAGACAGATGGGGGAGCAGAAGGAGCCGATGCATCAACACCAGTCTCAGTCATTGGTCCTGATCTCAGCACAAGTGCAGCCTAGCTGTGCCAAGTTTGTCATACGCACCAGAGGAATTTCAGGGTGGATTTGAAGCATGGAAATTAAATGACTTTGGCAATTTTCACAGGAAGACACTTCTAAGTTAACAGAGAGCCTGGACAGTCTAAGTCTGGCATGGGGAGGAGGGAGCTGCCATCTTGACAGAGTACAGGCACGGTCTAGTTGGTGAAAGACCTTGAAGATAAAGAAAGGTGTACTTGATGTGATGGAGAGGGTAGAACTCAAGAAGAGAACGGGGGAGGAAAACAGCATCGTCAAAAATTCCACAATAGGAAAATAATTTTACAGCAGTATTTTGAATTGGGACAGGAGAATGTGGATAGATAAGAATACACACATGATTAAAATGGATAAGGAAATGGAGTGCAAGGGGACTAAAGCATGGATGAGGTTTTTCCAGGCAATATAGGAAATATAGGGTCATTCCAAGACCATTGTATCCCTTTGGTTCAATTCTGTAATAAATCTTGTGCAGTAATGGGTAGACCACTTAACCTGCCTTTACCTCAGTTCCTTTCCTGTAAGAGATGTAGGATAATAACATTTTTAGTTGTTGTTAGGATATATTCCTTTTTGGCAGAGAATATTCTGACCGTAGTTTATTCCTCACTTAGAACAAGTTTGACCTTTCATCATACTGAGACTTAAAGTGCAGCACTACATAATAATAACTTTAAAGAGATATTAATAAATCTAAAGCAGTTTGTTAAAAAGTAGAAGAAGATACTGAGCAGAGAAAACAAGAAGGAGCTACTTCAAGAACTAAACTTTATCTCCAGGCTTTTCATGACCTGTGTAAGGAAGCCACTGGCACAAATGCAGTACTAACAGCACATCAGGCTAACACATCCTTTTATTCATCATGTGGATGCCCCAGCAGTGAAGGACAGATATCCAACTGGATGCTGTCTGTCATGAATACTGCAATGCCTGAGAGACTTCCCAAATGTTTTGTTCATTTTTCAGTTTATTTTTCTGTTTGTCACAGGGCATTTAGGAGGAAAAGGTTGTTGATGTCTATCCTGGCTGGATAACACAGAGAAAAGCATACTAACTGCAAGCCAAAAGGGGTGGTGTGGGAAAATTCAGAGAACTGGACATGTTTATAGATAAGGAAAAGTATTCAGTGTCTTGACCTTTTCATTCTCTCTGTTGTATTAATGTATGTTATTAAGAAAAAAAAGTTTCTTCTTATCTGAAATTGAACAAAAAGATCCACTCTTTTTGTAGAAGATCAGAGTTTTTGCTGCTTGATTCCTATTAAGAATTGTATTTGGGTTTATTAAAAAGTTGTATTGGGTTTGTTGAAACATTTCCTTTGCAAAATGTGTAGTATCTAGGCAAATTGGACTTAAATTGGTAGCCTGCACCCTTTAGCAGGGTATAGCTCTGACCCTACTTTGAGAAATGAAATACTGAGCTTGGTCCACAGAGAAACACAATCTGTGTTAAACAACAGAACAACAGCAACCTAAAATGTCTTTTAATAGGGTGTCCATACTTCAGGGCTTCTTTTAAAAAAGTCATGTTATAAAAGAACATTCCCTTCCTTCTTTTCTCCTCCCCTGAAAGCACCATTATAATGATGGAAGAGAAGACAGGTTCGTACCATGAAAACTAATGAATCATTTAACAAAATGGCAGTATCTCTGTGAAAGTGGTTCTCAAAACTGCATACAAGGAGACACCCTAGTAACAAAGGAAACAAAGCAAAAAAAAAAGAAGAAAACTCTGGAAACAAATCTTTTTTATTATTATTGTGATGAGAATTTGATTTGTGTTAAGATATTAAATTCCAGTGAAGAGTCCATGTTGTATCTTCACCTTCACGTGTAAGCATTGAATAAGAGAATGTACAGCCAAGTCACAAGAGAGAACCTCTTCAAGTAAAAATGTACAGGAAGACTTTCATACTATAGCTATTAGAAAAGAACGATGAATATTTGTATATGTTTCAGCTGTAAGCGTATCCCATTGCTGTCTCAGAGGAAATCACAAATCAAATTTCCACAGCAAAGGCTGTGGTTAAGGTTTCTATAGTATAAACTCCATTGTTTTGAAGGCATATGATTAATTTGCTTCATATCATAAATCTGATCAGCTGGTAGGATGATTAATCAGACATGCTGGTCCTCCTTTCTCAGATCATTCCTTGTTTATCGATTATAGCACGGCTTTTTCTTCCTAACAGTTAAAGCTCACTAGTTTTCACTTAAAATGATCAGATTAGATCCGAAATGTTTACTGTGTGTAAACTAATTCTAGTCACTTGAAACTTCATATAGCATATATTCTGTCTAAATCTGATTAGAATGGACAAGTGTACTCCTGATTCCTGCTCACTTCAAGGGACAGCACAGCAGCCCCTGATTTGTAATCAGGCAAAGCACATGGAGTCCTCTGTGCGGGAGGAGGCAGGAGCTCCTGGACTGTCTGCCACTTACCATTAGCCAAACCAACAGAGGATATCACTGAAAGAAGAGCTGAAGTCAAAAGGCAGAGACTGAAAATGTTCAGTCTCTGAGTGCTATAAATGACCTTGAGATATCTCCTTTAAATGTCAGGGAATCTGACTATATTCTCAGGCAAGAACATACTGTGATGCTTTTCTCAGTCATGAGGTACTATTTTTGAAACATTGTTCTTATACTATAAGACTCCACAGGATAAATAAAATTTGTGGTAGGCAGATCTATTTGTATTTACAGGAGGTGTTGAGCTCCTTCTGGATTCTGGACCATTTCTGGTTGTCTGTTGCTCCTTATTTCTGCTTTGTTGTTCAAGGTCTTCAGAGAGCTCTTAGTCATAATAAAATTCAAGTGCCTATTTTCTTTTCATCTTCCTTGACCTCTCAGACACTTGACGCAGCCACAGTATTCCTTAAAATCAGACATTTCCTGGCTCTCTGTAAGTCATGGCTAGGCTTCGCGAATGAAGATCCAGGGAGGGCTCCACCCACGCTCCTCATCAGTGCCTTTTCCAAGCACGCTGATAAAAAGCGGGTAGTGGATAGCACCCTTGAGCCTGCACTATGGATTTTTTTTAGGTGAGACACAGCATGCACAGAGCTGGACCCACCCTTTAGTCCTAAGGTTCATCTGCCAGGGCATAGCAAGCTTGGACTCTGGCGGCGAAATCCTTAGGACAGAGGTTTAACCTCTTAGATGGAAGGCCTTACAGGGCTAAATGAGGTCCATCTGCCCGGGTTTGGAATCAGAGTTGTCCCTCTCCTAGGATGACTGCCAGAAGGCTAATGAGCTCATCCTACCCATCCAAGGATTCTAGGAACATGGGTATCACTGCCCACACTTTCCCGTGGGCAATGAGTTTAATGCTCCCTCTGCTGTGGGCACAGTTATGGCACCAGGGGCCACAGGAGACCACAAGTGATTTTCAGACTGTGCCTGCTCTCTGTAAGTAGGTAGCCTTAATTTATAGAATGGCCTAGGTTGGAAGGGACCTTAAAGATCATTAGGTTCCAACCCCCCTGCTGCTGGCAGGGATGCCAATCACTAGACCAGGTTGCCCAAGGCCACATGCACCCTGGCCTTGAACACTACCAGGGATAGGGCATCCACAACTTCTCTGGACAACCTGTTCCAGTGCCTGACCACCTTCTGAGTGAATTCCAGGTTCCTACTTCCTCTTTTCTGTTCATGCTTTTACTTTTTTTCATTTTAAAGATTTTACTATTTTACTTTTCTATAAGATCGCTTCTGTGGAGTCTTCAGGAGCTCAGTCTCTGCACTAGACATGATTTTACTCAACTAATTTTAACTAGTGCCTGCAAGCATGTTTCTCAATCCTCAGCACAACTCTTCTACCAACCTTTGCCTGTGATACTTCTCTCCTTGCTAGCAACTAAATGTAGCTGAAGCAAAATGGGTTGTTTTGGCCTCTTATCCATGCCATCCTTTCCACGTGCATTGCAGAAAGAATGTTAGTCTAGATGTCACCCCTGACCTCCTAATTGTTACCCTGCTCTTAAATCTGATCTCTGATATGCTGTTAGCTTTTTATAGGCGCTACACCTATTTTCTTGAGTCCCTTCACAATTCTACTGTGAGTCACTGACATCAAGTGAAGGTTACCTCTGCATCTATATCTGTACAAAAATAGTTGCTCTTGCCCTTGTACATTTTCATGACCTCCCTCTTCCCAGGTCTCTCTTGTTCACATAACTCTCCTACAGAACCCCTTATGGGCTTTTCAACAAACTCTTTGTCTAATCTGTAACTAAGGAATAATCTCTGAAGTCCATCTCTCTTTCAAGTCCTTCCTAAAGGTCTCTTCAAGAATCCTCCAACAGTGTTTCCTGTAACAAATTACAAGACCAGAAGAGAAGGATCTTGGCCTATTTGTATCTCTTCTCATTCTATGTATCAGACTTTAAATTACTAAATTCCAAGTAGGTAAGTATAAAGATGATCAGTGTGGACATACAGTTTTTCTTCTCCTCTATTGTTCTCTCTTGAACCTTTGCCTTTCTATGGACTGTGACACCTATTTGTTGCATTTTATGAAAGTAAGACATAGCTAATGAGGAAATTGTACTGCACATTGCACTGAAGAATGATTCTGGCTGGAGGATCTCAGCTCCCTTATAGCATTAACAGTAAAAAAATAAGGACTATGAATTAAATGTATTTTTAAAAATATCTGGGTTTTGGACACATCCCTATAGAAGTGAATCCTGGGGGGAGTTGATATTCACATTACATAGACAACTTAGGATCTAATAGAACTACCTCATAACAGCAGGATTAGGCAAAACAATGTTTCAAGAAGACAAAAGGAGGGAGGAACGATCACTTTGATCAGTGTAAGGGAATGAACTGACCTTGCAGTTTCCCCAAAAGAGATTGTTTTTATGTTTGTTTATGTGACAGAACTTAATTCCTTTTCTCTTGCTTTTATCAACCCTTAGGAATATAGTATGTCCTTCCACAAGAGTACTGGAGTCTATTCTCTATCCTCAGAATAACAACAAATCTTGCAAGTGCTTAAAAAAATGGATCAGCACACAGAGGCAAGAATAGATGTAAATTTTAATTTAGGGCAGCATTTTTTTGTGTTGTATTATTACACCATTTCAGAGTAATTTTGGTGTTTTATGTAGTGTTTAAAGTTCTACAGCTGTAACTTCTAAAGAAAAAAGGAACCAATAAAACCCAGAGCAATTCTTTGCTATCATCAGCTGTGATATGTTTTTTTAAACTTACTATTAGATGTCCAAGAAAAAAATAAGATCATGGGGGTAAACTTAATCAAAATAATTGGAAAAACAGAAGTGAGAAAACTAGGAGAAACAATAAAGAGAAAATTATGTTTCCTAACTATAATATGAAACTTCATACCACTGTGCTTCTCTTCTGACTTGTAAAGGTAATAATCAGAGTACATGAAAATAGACTGCTCATTTTGTCATAATTATTTCTTTAATATTGAGTAGTCAACAGCAATTTTAAAGTTTTGAAGAACAATTACATATCAATGGGCAGAACATGTTTTGTTCTCTCTCCCTTCCCCCTTCCCCACCACACACACTCATCCAGTTCACCAGGAATGAAGACCTGGAGTTTGCAAGTACTGAAGAGGTGTGTGACCATCTCGTCAGCAATGTCTTGCAGCACTGAGCCAGGTGATATGTTCATCTGTAAGATCTGGCCTAAGTTTAACAGCTTTGCCAGACAAACCTTTTACAGAATACCTACACATGGTCCAGCTGAGTATATCATCTAACACAGAGTCCTGGGAAATCCAACCAGATATATATGTATGCATATACCTAGATATGTCTGTGTGTACAACTTACCATGAGGTCTCATTCTAGTCAAAGAAGGATAGAACATGGTTCATTGCTGCTTAAAACTGATGCTAACATTTAGTCTAGTGAAACCTGCTCTAAATGCCATTGACTATCAAATGGATCTTTACTTAATAGGCAACAAGCTTCAATGTGGTAATCAATATCATTGAGAGCTGAACTTAAGTGAGGTGAATCCTTCCATGGAATGGGATTCTGTTGTAGAAACAAAAGTGTCAATAGCACTTCTTTGAGATGTGTCAGACCATCCCAGACATCTCAGTCAAGTAACAGGTAAGGGAGGGTCTCTTGGGAGACCCAGATCATTACAGAATTTCAGACAGAGATTAAGCAGTCTATACCAGGGCTATGTTCCTGAAAACCTTTATTAACTGGAGTCTACCTCACTTATGGAACATATTTTGTCAGTTCTGTTTCAGAAGCTGAGTAGAACTGGCTATGAGGAGAGATAAGCATTTCTAGCAAGCGTACAGAGCAGAAAGATAAAGCAAAAGAAGATTTTAACAATAATCACTTTTACATGTGAGAAAGAGCTTAAAGAGTTCAAAGATTACAGGTTTTCAAAGTTAAAATAACTAGAGATGTCCTATACATAAGGACTAGCACACGGCTGTAACACAAGAGAGAGGTGAGAAAGTACAAACAGCAAGTTTAGGGGAAGGTGCTAATACTTTACAGCAATTCTTCAATTTTTTTTTCATGCTATTGACCTCTGGTGATTTTTCACTGTTTCGAGACTTTCTTGCCTAACTTCAAGTGTTCATTTTATGGTTGATTACAGATGAAATGCTTTTTATTTGCTTGTTTATATGCAAAATGCCCTATTTTCCAAGGCAATATTTTGTTTTGTTTACATATAGAATATATTTTCTCAATGAAATTTTTCTGTAAGTCAAAGGCTTTTCTATCGGAGGCAAAATAACAGTTGCACAGTGGTTTAGCCAAGATTATGCGTTATGATGCTGTAAAAGAGAGCAGAAAAAGAGATTATAAAGCTTGCAATACAGATAGTTTATGATTTATATAATGAATAGTTTGATCCTTTTTCTTTCTTTGTTGCCATGGTATTCTTTTGTGACTTTATTTGTAAGTACTTTATGTAGAATTCATAATCAGTAGGTATTTCTCAGGTTGGGAATTTTTTAGTCTCTATGTAATAACAAGATCTCTTCCTGTATCCAAATTTGAAGTTCAGACAACATTGATAATATTCACTTTGGAGATTTTCAGAACTATCAACACCTAGGTAACACCTCAGACTTTATAAAAAATAATTTTCAGCACAGATCTTCATGCTGTTGCACTCTGCCTTTTAAAAGCATTTGAACAATGAAGCATAGGACTGTTCCAAAAAATCAGTGAAAGAGCTTATAGAAATCCTCAAAGGTCTCCAGATAATATCCACACATTTTCCTGCACCTTTTTTTTTTAACCTACCAAAAATAATAAAACTTTCATGGCCCAGAAAAAAGAAAGCCCAGATCTATACACAAAAAAATTAGACTACAGAAATACTCATTCCTGAAAGTTTGGAATGGCAACAAAACAAAGGATAAGAAATTAGCACCAAAGCATCGAGTAGGCTTGTGGTTGGCTCCTTGCCTGGAGTGTGGGTTCAAAGATCTCTGCGGAATAAAAGACTGAATCCATGCCTCCCACATCATAAATCAGCACTGTGACCACATTAGAAAGTAGACACTGGCTGGGCTCCAGGTGTTTCTCCTGTAAGATCTCAGTTGTGCTCAGAAGAAAAAGCCTTTGAAAATCCTACTTCAGGTCTTCCTCTGTAGCTAAGGACCTGAGCAGCATGTGAATGTCAACAGGTAGAAATTAGATGCCTTGGGGATTATACAGAGGTGGATGTGGTCCTGAATACTCAAAAAGACAGGCTGGTGTTTTAAGGCACCTAGGCTTGAGTGGTTTATAAGGCTAGAATGGTTTAGGTGACCTGGATTTAAAAGCCAGCAGTATGCAAAGGATTGATGAGATTAACATTGGTTCCAGCCAAAATTGCTGCCCCGGAGGAGGTAGTCACTCTCGAGCCATGGCAGGCTGAAAAGAACAGAGGCTGCTGCTTTGATTCAGCAGTTGTGTCAGTGCATCAGAGCTGACTGCTGTTGCATGAGTTGCACAGAGAGCTCTGAGGATCTGCTCTTCCCCAGCTACTAGACCACACAAAATCACAGGAACATAGAGGATATCCCTCCCCAGGGAGGACACTTTGCAGCAGATTGTGTGAAGACTGGAATTTTGAAGCTGGAGACTGTTCTGACCAGTTGTCCCAAAGCCTCATGGTCTAAGTAAAGGGACAGTCATCATTCCTCCTCGCAAGCAGTCATCCTTACCAGATCTCAGACTTGAACAATGGCCACTACAACCTGCAGACAGTCCATCAACAAGATTCAAGGCAAGATCTTCATGCAGGCTTATACAGGCTGTAGCCATAACATTTTTTCTTGGTTTGAGGGTGGCTGTAGCAGTTTTGTGTGCTGACAATAACTATCACTTCTGCAGCCATCAACAATGTCTCTGTCCTGTGACACTGTAATCCTAGAGCAGCACTTCCCAGCTTCAATGCCTGTTTGTGCAGCCATTGCAAGGTTGGAGTTGGGAGTCTCTTTTCCTTCCTGCACATTCTGTGATGCTACATTTGTGATGTCTTTTCTGGGATGCTGCAAGAATTCTCTGCTTGTGTCTTAATGTTCCTGTTATATTTTGATTCTTTCTTTATGTCTCAGAAATTCATCACAACCAAACCACATGTAGCAAAGATGCTCTCAAGTGTTATTGTTCTCTGCATGGCAAAGAAAGGAAACACAGCAGGTTCTGAGTGCTACTTTCAGATGTTCACAAGGGACATGGTAAAATCTTTGCTAGATGGCTTAACTGCTCCTGTGATCTTGTTTGATTGTTGTCATACAATTTGCTTTTCTCTGGAGTATTTCACACTGATGCTACAATTCATCCTGACTTCTTGAATGCTGAGTACTACATCTGTGGCAGGACCTTTTTCACTTGGCTGGCTCTCTTGAGACAGCCATTAATTTATCTCTTTTTCTTTATGGTTGTTATTCAACTTTTTGTTAAACAGATGTGATAATCATACTAACAGTGCAGTAACAGGATTACACAAGTTTGATTAGTACATAATGAAAATTGCCTGTAACATGAGTACTTCACAATTATGTAAAAAGCACAATGCCATCTGGGTCCCACTCATATTTCTCTCTCTTTTTTTCTTTTTCCCCCTAATAAATGACAACTAGCAATAAAATTTCACTCTGTAGTAAAATGTGAAGTACAGGAACAAGAATTCATAAAAAGCATTTTGTGTTTTGTCTGAGCATTTTAAGACTTGGAAATCAGTCCAGCAAATGTTTAGCCTGCTGAGTAGTCCTTATTCACAGAAGGAGCAATTGACTTTAGCAGCATGACCTATCTGATTAAAGATTATTTTCAAGACCCAAATGTTTCCAGGTCTGGTAGAGAATGGCAAGGGATTGATTCAGGATCCTGCAGAGTAGTAATTTCCTGTCTTTTCTTCATTCATTTGATCTATGAAACTATGGCAAATTGTAATGCTCCAGACAATAGTGTATCATATCACTTCTGTTACCACTGTTATTTAGTGCATGTGTACACCAAGAGTTTCTGAGTGGTACATCCCATAGTGGGCACAAGCTGGCAGCCAGGAGCCTGACATCCTCTTGACTCTTTCTCTTTGATCTCATAGAAATATGTTTTTGGACCATTGAAACTGGGTTTCTGGCATTAGGCACTCAGAAATAAGAAATGAAGACAACTAGCCTGTCAAAGACCCTTGAAAATGCTGAGGTAAATGACCTGATGAGAATCCTTGTATGAGCCAATGAGGCAACTGGGATTACCTGTCTGGGTTAACTGGATCTCACATTTTTGCTACATCCTCTACAAGAAAAAGGAAGTTTATCCAACTCCTTATTAAAACTGTGGGGTAAGAGGAGGAAGGTAATTATCCTTCTATAAATGTTGAAAATTAGATAAGAATTTCTGATACAAGAGGGTCTGCTGGATTTGGGCTTTTATCTCTGCAGAATGGTATTCCTTAGGCACCAAAATACATAGTTAGAAAAGTTCTTGCAAGATTCATGTATCCATGCATGTATAATGAATTCAAACAAGAATTATATAAACCTCAACTACTTTCATCTAAGTCTGGGAAGTCCTCTGTGCTTTTGCAGTCAAAATGCTGTTTGCTATTACTTTGACTGGATGTAAAAAATGGCCTGTTTACATAAAGAAAAATAGCACAATGTTCCTCTACAGCTACAGAGAGAGCCACAAAGAACTTTTACTCCCAAAGAGCACTAGATGAAGCATTTCTCCGAGCTGTTTGTGGCCCCCTGGGAATACAATGACTTGGTTGGTCTGTGGAAATATGGCACTGAGCACAGGGCAAAGGAATGATGACAGGTTCTGGGAAAGGTAAGCTGCATCTCTCAGATGGAAAGAAGAGGACAAACTGGATCACCTCCTTCTCCAAGCTCCAGAAGGTCTGTCAGAGGAAGATGCACTAAATGACAAGGGAGGGTTTATGTCAGTATACGTGGAGGATAGTTAATTTTCAAGTGAGGAAAAAGGGAAATGATTGGAATAAGTTATGGTCCAAAGCTTCAGCTTTTATGTTTCAATAGGTTTAAAAAAAATTAACTGAGGAACATTACTTACATGAAGTAAACAGAAAATGAGATAAAATGCTAAATAGTTTACCAAGTGTAGATAATGCTTGAATAATCAAACACCTCCTTCTGATAACATAACTGATTGTCTAGACAAAGGCAATACTGCAGATGAAATCTGTCTGAATTTAACTAGGGCATTAGACATGGTGCCACATGGGAAAACACTAGTGAGGTAGAAAAAGGGAGAATCAGTATAACATCTGTAAAGTGGGAAGAGATTTAGCTAAGGGGAGCTGATAGCCAACTGCACTGCAGCAGGGAGCTGTAATGCTGAAGAGAAGCTGTTAGGGAAGTTCTCCAGAGTTCCTCCAGACTTAGGATTAATATTTTAAATACTGAATACTGCATACATGGCTATTGAAATTCTCCATTGACCAAAGGTTGTGATAAGCACAGATCAGGACTGCATGGATCCAGAGGAGCAGTGGATTTTCTGAGTCCTGCCACACTAGAAAAGGGGTGATACATACTTGTACTGAATGAAAAGTAATGTACTGCTGACTAATAACAAAAAATTGTGCTATATACTGGGAATAAAGATGAAATTAGCTGGAAACTCTGTGAAGATGTAAATGGATTTTTTTTCTGCTGTTTTACTCATTAGTTCCTCTTAGAGAAGTGCTCCAAGGAGAACAGTAGAAGGAGAAGTAGAAAGGCATATATTTATTTCCTACTCGGGTTTTTTGCAAGTGAAAGAAGAGCTGGAAGTCAAAGGAAGGGAACAAAGGTCATCTCAAACTGCCATTGCTGCTGTCAGCAGCTACATCATGGAAGACAAGAGAAATGGATTCTGCAAATGTGAGCAACAGAAACCACCAGAAAACTATTCAAGCCTTCAAGGTCCCCTCTTCCCTGTGATGGGTGATGCTCTTTGTCAGCATTTGCTCTGTGCTGGGAGCCCACTATAGCACTTCAAGCTGTCAGTGCCCACCTTTGGTTTTGCTCCCTTAGTGAGTATCCCTGATCTGATGACTTAGTTAGACACTCTCTGTCACCTGAACAGCTATGAGAAGTAAAGGCAAAACACTTAGGTTTTTTTGCTTGTTTGCTTGTTATTTAAAATGTGCATCAAAATGACTTTCACACTAAAAGCCTTTCTGCTGAGATCTTTTACTAAGAGACATAAAGAAATCTTTCATCTACATACTTGTGAAAAAACAACTTTGTTTACAAAAAAAAGTAGTCAGAAAAAAGTATACCAAAAGCCATTTCCAAAATAAATTGCAGAAGTTACAAAAGCCCTATGTTTATCTTTGTTTCATTTCAGAGGGGTTTGAATGATAATTAAGATATGTAATCTATTTCTCTTAATTCATCCGAATCAACTAAACATTATATAATTTGAGGACTATTTCTGGTTTGCAAATTGTTCAAGTCTGTACTAGTTTATGATAATTTTTGTATATGAAATGTTTTAATCCTGTGGAAAACAAAACACTAGCATTTGTTTAATGAAATCATTATCACTAAACACTTCTCATCTGTTTAATGAAATTCAGAAATTCACAGATGGTTCTTCTCTTATACAGCAAATACATGTTTAGTAGAAACAACGTTTAGAAATAAACATAGCAATCAGTATTATAAATCTGTCTTTTTTGCAATAAAATACAAAAGATTTTTTTAAACATAGACATGGACTATCAGCCCAGAGTAAGAATATTTATCTGTTCCAAAGAGTCCTCTTCAAAATTAAAATGGGGAATAATCTGCTTTTTGAAATACCGGATTAAAACAAACAAAAAAAAGTGAAACACTGATCCAGAGGCCAGCAACTACCCAGACTTCTCAAATCTCCAGACACCATGTGTGTAACAAACTTTGCTGAGGCTGATAATTATACAGAGGAATTATCCAGGATTACAATGGCAATAATTTTTATCTCCTATCCAAAACTGGTGTAAGTTTAGCCAGCTTTCAGCCCAAGAACATTTCTTTTGTTATGCAGAATACATAGCTTTGCAATTTTCTTTCTTCTGTAGATCTGGCCTGCCTGTGGGCATTTACCCCTCACTGCCTGATTTTTTTCTGCTCTGCTTTAGATGTTCTCAGTTATTTAACTGTTCCCATATGAAATTCTGGGTCTGCCTGAAGTCGTGTCATGTTGAACTGAAGCTGAGATGTTAAAGCATGTGATTTAGCCATACAGCATAGCCTCACTCCTCTCCCACATCCACAGAAGTTCTGGGGATAGAGCTTGACAAAATGTCTACAAAATCAAATTGCTTCTCAACATTTTGTCCTTGGATTTGTTCTTCCCTTATACAAGGACAGCAAGCAGGAGAATAGCTAACACAGGAGATGAAGCTGGAAGGGAGCATTTACTTATGGGGATTAAAAAGATACAGCACACTGATTTTGCAATCTGCACTTTAAAGTACCAGATGTCCCATTACAGTAATCCCCTTAATTTAAAGGAATACACGTACAATTTCTTTTTTTCCTGCTTTGTTCTTCTTAATAAATTCTGTGTTGCTATCCTGCTGAAAAGGCCAAACTTTTCTGTTTTCAGTTTGCTAACAATCTCAGCATGAAAACATACTGATCTCAACTATGGCTTTATTCAATAAATAAGTGTCGGGTGAAAGTAACAGTTTTATTGGAAACTTGGCAAGAGCAGGCTGCATTGGACACAGAATTGCTTACACTAGTTGAAGTTTTAATTCATAAAATATAGATTTCATCTTTTTTTTTTTTCCATTTCACCACTTTATGGAACTGGGAGAAGAGCTACATGTCAGAATACTCTTCCAGAGAAGCTACATGTGATTGATTTCATAAAGACATTTCATACATCCAGGCTGAAAATTGGTCAGCCTCCAGAGATAACAGCCTGTAAGAGCTCACAACTGTCACAATCAGGTGGAAGAACAGATTTATAGGTTTCTATTGATGATCTTTCTGCTTGTCCATGGTTCAAATCTGCTAAATCTGCTCTCAGTTCAAGGT
Source organism: Bucco capensis (assembly GCA_013396975.1). Lineage (NCBI taxonomy): Eukaryota > Metazoa > Chordata > Aves > Piciformes > Bucconidae > Bucco > Bucco capensis. The sequence goes on from VWZO01010925.1 coordinate 1,219,711, forward strand.
GAGGCTGATGAGATGAAAAAGGAAATCTGAGCAGAGAGGGAGAGGTGAGATAAATTATGTAAAGAGCCATCAGCCTTCAGCCCTGGGGAAAATGAGGGGAATTACTAGTGCAGCCAGATTTTCTATTGCTTTACTGTAGTGACTTTCTGTGGCTAGAAAAAGTTCTTTTGGAGGTAGCATAATTCCAGCTGCAGGGCTGTCAGAGAGCAAGCAGGAGAAGTGAGAAACCCTGAAGTCCAGAAACAAACCTGACTGTGAATTGTTCTTCTGGAGAGATGCTGAAGGAGTTGGGGTAGGGGCATGGACAACTTGCACTCTACAGGGCAGACCTGCATGCTGAAAAGGAAACAAAATTTGCAGAAGCTGTCAGAAATACTACGATCAATGGAAAAAATTATGATCCCTTTGGATTTCCCTTCCTCAGGAATTTCTGCAGGATCAGTCCAAGGCAAGACAGTATCAAGGGTATTTTCCCTCTCTGGCTAAGGGTAGCATAATTCAGAAACCAGAGACAATAGTGACTGCCACACTAAGATCACTAATATTTAGGGATAAATTTCACTTTGAGTCACAACAGTGTAACTGGAGAATTTGGCCTTGCAAAAACTCTCCACAGAATCTCAAAAGCCAAGGTAATTACTGTGCATTTTCCTTCCAAGTGCTGTTCTACCACTTTGTGTTTCTCAGACTCATATTTTTGAAAAGAAAACAACTGAAGGACATTTTCTACCCTCTACTACATGGTTAAATATTTGAAAGCTTTCTATTTTCATCTGGCACGTATCCTTCTCAGACTTATCCCTGCCCACCCTCCAAACAACAGCAAATCCAGATTATATGTTAAAAACATGAAGTTTTCAGTGTATATTCACCTTATATTTAAAAGATTTTTCTTTCCAAGTGTCTCCGTTTAAATCTTGTCTTTTTTTTCTCCCTGGGAAAGAAGGTTATACTTTTTCCCCTTCTTTACATTTTCTGAAGGCCCTTAACCCAATGCTCTTAGCATTGCCATGCATTTAATTTAGTTAAGCAAATTTAGTTTGTCTCAGTTCGTTTGCTGTTCATGCCAATGTACTGAGCCTGCTATTAGTTCATGGGCTGTGGGAACAGCACTGAGGGTTTAATCTGGATGGACAAACAACAGAGGACTTTACAGCACTGACAGACCATTGTGTTTGTGCCAGACTATGAGGCTTTTGCCAAGAACGTGAATAGCTAGGTGTCTTATGTTGGTAAGTTTATAACTATTTCCTTATAATTGCCAGAAGGGCGGGATGCCATCCAGAGGGANTGGTGAGACTTTTTAAGCCGTCAGATTGTGATAGGATGAGGGGAAATGGCTATAAAATGAAGGAGGGGAAATCTAGATTAGAGATTATGAAGAAGTCCTTTACCCATAGGGTAGTTAGGCACTGGAACAGCTTGCCCAGAGAGGTTGTGGATGCCCCATCCCTGGCAGTGTTCAAGGCCAGGCTGGATGCGGCCCTGGGTGACCTGCTCTAGTGATTGGCATCCCTGCTCAGTGAAGGGAGGTTGGAACTAGATGATCTTTAAGGTCCCTTCCAACCTGCCCATTCTGTGATTCTGTGATTAGTAATCTGGAGGAGGGGATCACGTGCACCTTCAGTAAGTCTGCAGTTGGGTGGAAATGTTGATCTGCTTGAGGGTAGGAAGGCTCTGCAGAGGGATCTGGACAGGCTGGATCAATGGGTCAAAAATCTACATGTTTACTTTGTAGAAATGTCTACACTTTGGAGCAGGTTTACATCAAAAGTTACAGTAACTTGAATTTGCAAAGCATCAGTTGGTTTCATTGTAATAGGAGACAGGACACGTCTTCTGGTCAGTATTTTTTTTTAGTAAGTCTGAAGTCATGGGACAACTGAGGATTGTAAACACAACTCATAACTCCCTCACTACCACCCCAGTAAAAGAATATAGCCAGTTGCAGCAATATGACTGTCATAAACGTTTTTTTCTTATTTATTAAAAAAAATTTCAAAATTACAACTCAAAAGAATAAACCAGAAAATTCCTAACTCTATTTTCGAAGTAGATTTTCCAAAAAAAATCAAGATTCCCAATATTTTCATTCCAAAATACTTTCCCTGTGTGAGGTTTTTGGTTTTTTTTTTTATTGGGTTTTTTAATTGATTCCATTTCAGAAAAACTGCTTCAACCTACTTTGCAACAGCAATAAGGGGGAAAAATGGGACCTTTTCCAGTTACCATACCCTGCAACTAAGTACTCATTGAGCTTCCTCACTGGTCTTATTACAGCCCTGCCAATGAATGGAACTGTTTGACTCAGACACATGGTGCAACAAAAGGAGAAGACATCTCCACTGCCCCATAAATCTTGTAATCTTAATACCAATGTTATTCTTACATGCATTCACAAGGAGCTGCCATTGTCAGCAAGCAGAGCAATTTGTTCAGCAGAGAGCTGAGTCTTGCCTTTAGCCGTGCTTGAATCTGCTGTCACACAGCTCTGAATTGAAAAGAGATGCAAACACATCTGCTGCAACTGTGAACAAGACAATGTAGCAAACAGAGTAAATATTTTGTATGCAGTTTATGGCTAAAGTGCTGACCTCACGTAAATGTCAGGAGATAAAAATGGTAGTCAAGAGAGGAGAGAATAACAAAAAGGTAGGTCTGCTTGAAAGCATAGTCTTAAAAGTGTGGTTTGGATTCAAGGGACAAATTAGTGCGAATTTTGCCACGTATATTTATCATCATATAAGAAGCAAATGCTAACACAGTATTGGCATCATTTGGTGAGTGATCTGATCAATGACGAGTAAGGCAAGGAAGACTGAAGCTCATTGTTTGAGATGTTTTATGGATTTACTGAAAAACAGAGCAATAAGAGCAAAAAACATAATAAAAGAGAAGAAAGAGTTAATCATTGTGCATCCATCAGGTGGAGTTTAGGTGGAGAGAAAAGAAAGGGCTTGCAGGTTTTTAACAGATTCCAGTGAAGAACCAAGAACTGGATCTAGAGCTTCCACGTTCCACTCAATGTCACAGTTGCTGTCTCATGCCGTCTTTTATAATACATAACAAACCTGTTAGAAAGAGAGATTTTGTGGCTTCCTGCATACTGTGTACTCTAAACAGCAGCTTGAAAGGAAGATGAATCATAGGCAGTCAGTTGGCAACTTTTTCTCCTGTTTATTGAAGTGCATAGTCAGAAAGAAAATACGCTTCCAACAAATACAAGTTGGATGAGCTATAAAATTAGTATAGTCCTTTTAATAACTGAAACTGTAAACCATCTGAATTGTAAAGTTTTGACAAAGCATGTTTCTTGGACACCTGCCATTCTCTCCACTGAGTTAAACCCGAATGACTGACTAAGGTGGTTGAACAAGAGTCACTGGGCCCTGCTGAATTTCTGGACACAGGATTAAAACACAACAGATTCATTTTCTTGGATGCCAAAACTATTAATAACCTGTCAGACATGTCAAACTGAAACAAAAATCCACAGAGTAATGTCATGCATTCAGGGCTCAGCTCATCTGTTTGCACATGTGCACCTGCTCTTATAAAGTCATATTTACCATATATTTAATTGTATTTCTGTCCACATTTACACAAGTTTCTTGGTCAGTTATAGCTCTCTTTCTCAAAATGCTCCACATTTAGTTACTGATGGTGTTATTGGATCACACAGAAATATTCCTCTTGTGGTTTTTGACTTAGCAGATTGGGCTATGGCAGACTGACTGTGAAAGAGCAATATTGTGCTGCTGTGGTGGGTTTGTGCAGGGCATGATTAGGGGAGAAGGTTCAGGAAGGTGTTGCTCCTGCCTCTGGGAAGGGCCATGCCAGTCACCACCTCTGCAGGTAGCAGATCGAAGCGGGGAAACCACTTTTGGGTGGGGTGTTCTGTCCAGTTGTTTTGTTTTGCAACATGGGTAGCAGTGAGAGAGGGAGAGACTTGTGCCACCCCTCTCTCCACAGAAGAAGGAAGCTGTTCAGGGGAAGATCTTAGAGTGACCATTTCCTTCAGCATGCAGCAAGGAGGCAGATGAAGCTGCTGGAGCCCTGCAAGAGGAGTTACCGGTGGGGAGCTTGCAGTGTGGGCTGTGGGGCAGGAAATTCTGTGCTGGAACATAGGGGAGTTACCCCAAAGACTTGTGGGGATCATTCCCTGTGGGAGGATTCCATGTTGCTGCAGGGAAGAATGGCCAGGGTTTTTTCTCCTGAAGAGGACAGACTGGTAACATCATGGACTGGACTAGGGTCCTGTTCCACCTATTTCCCTGTCGTTCTGCAGGAAGGGGAGCTTTACCTCAGGAGTGGGGCTCAGGAGAGAGGAGAAGGTGGAATGTAAGGGTTGTGTGTGTGTTTTGTATAGTATGTATGTGCTCTCACCCTGCCCTGATTTGACTGTTGTTTGGTTAGATTATGATTTTTTTTTGTCTGGTCTGTCTTTTTCCCGTGACCATAAGTGGTGTAAGAGCCCTTTCTGTCCTTAGCCTGAACCCTAGAGCCCTCCTTGGGTTTTGTCCTTCCCATGCCACCAGAGGTGGGGAGAAATGAGCAAGCAGCTGCTTGGTTTAGCCAGCTGCAGAGGTTAAACCATGACAACTGCCATAAAAATCTTTTCCCTGAGCTTATTTTTTGAGCATCTCTTGTATATTTTTACTTTTCAGATCCACAAACATATTACTCCATATGCAATCTGAGACATGATAGGATTTGTTCTTATGTTCAATTGGCCTGATTTGCTGAGTGTTTTTGCCAGGGTTTTTGCAATAGGAATTAAGATAGCCTCTGTGTAGTGTAAAAGTCACAAGAAGGGAGGATTGTGAATATAACAAAGAGCTTTTAACTGCAAGCTGAAAATAGAAACCACAGCAGTTGACAATCCTTTGAGTAGAAGGGCTTTTAAAAAAAGAGCAGTTTTTACAGAAACAGAGAAACGGAGGAGGTCAAGCAACAAAGAATAGGTCTGTGTTACAGGGAAAGCAACTGAAAAGTGAAGGTGCTGCACTGCAAAGCAAACAGTAAAAGAATTTGCTGACTTTACAAATCCTTCATCAGGGACCCTGCAGAGAAGTTACACTTCTTTGCGTTTCTCTTTGTTTTTTGGGGAAAAATAAGCATATACATTTCAGAATATTCCAGGCTGCTGTTAGGCATATTCCACTATTTAAAATTACCCCTTATATCCCTCATTTATTTTCCATGGTTCAGCAGGGTGCTTAAATACATGATGAATCTTGCTGCAATCAACTGAATGACATGCTTAAATTTTGGCAACTATTAAAATACCTAAGGGAAACGACACCTTAAATGAGATGCTGTATGTGACAAAAATAGAGGTTACACAGGAATGCAAAGATGATATGCAATGGTCACATCACTTTTTGGCATACTAATATACCTCCATGGATTTCAAAGAAGTCACAATGATTCATGCTGCTAAAGACCTGTATCACTGTATAGATCATAAACTATATTTTCAGTCTGTTAAATAAATACCCCTTTTCAAATGAATGAAACATTACATCAGATAGTATGAAAGCAAGACTCTTCAAAGAACAATCTATGACAAACTCTGAAACAGAAGGTTGTGAGTAAACAAAGTTAATTTTTAAATTATCAATATGAAAATTCACATTGTTCCTTAATTTTGAAGGGGTATATGCCATTCATGCTACATGTTGTTACAACTGGAACATCTCACAGTTGAGAAACACAGTATTCCATCAAAGTGCAAAGGAAGCCAAGTAGGTGTCAAGAAATAAAGATGACAATCAAAGCAACTGTCTACAATGACAAATTAGTGACAGATTCCTCAGTTGATCCTATCATGAAAATTTATGACTAGTAATAACTTTCAATCATAGAAACCTGGGATAAATTGGGTAAGGAAGGATGCTGGGATGTCTCCATCACAGCCTCCAGCAGCATCAGCCATGCAGTCAGTCCAGGTTGCTCAGGGTTTATCCAACTGTGTCTTGAAAACCTCCAAAGCTAGAGATGGCACAACCTTACTGACTGGACAAGTGCTCCAGCCTGACTGTCTCAGTAGTCCTCCACTGAAGTCCTTGCAGTTTCCTAATGTCTTTCTTGCACTTGAGGACCAAAACCTTGATGTAAACTCTTCTTGGATGCCTGTTTTATTACTTAAAAAAGCTGAATGTTGCTTTTTCTTCATTGTCTGGGTGCTGTGAGGGTTAACAGCTCCCTGAGTGCTGGTGGCCAGTAGCAGTCAGCTCCCCTTAGGGGTGAGCAAGGCAGGGCTTCACCAGCCAGAGCCTCTTCTCCCTGGCCAGGGAGCAAGGCAAACCAGTGGAGAGGCAGCTACAGCTGCAGGGAAGAGTATCAGGCACCTCTGTAGGGAAGGGGATGGACAAGGTCAGGCCAGGACGTTAGCCTGTGTTCAGGGTTGGGACCTGTCTCAGCAGTACCTATGCCAAACACATGCAGGGTTGCAACCCAGTGGAACTATAGCTCAGGCAGGGACAGAGGACCAGAGATGCAGTGTAAAGCATCTCCCCTGGGCCAGAAGTCAGTTCTTGCTTTGTTCATGGATAAACACAATGTGTTGGATAAAAGTTGTTAGGCCTTATCTCAAGTGAAATCCTGTTTTATCAATGCACTCATACTTTTATGGAGATTTAGTAAGCATGCAGCTAATAGAGATGCAGAACACCTTATACATTTGGATTTTCAAAAAGGCTTTTGATAAGATTCCATAACATTGTTAGACAAACTAAGTTGCCAAGTTTTTGGACTGAAGTTGGTGAAATTATAGGAAGAGATTTTCAGGATTCAGAAGTAGGATTCCCTTGGATCCTTAAGGCAGTAATTCTTAAAAATAAGCAGAATACCTCAGGGGAAAGAAGGACTGAATGACAGGGAACACACTCTCTAAACCTGAGAAAATATTTAGAAGCAATTTAGAAAGTAATTTAGCAGGCACTTCCCAGGTATTAGGAATTATCACAACCCTTAGAACTGTGAAGAGCCTATGGATTAACTGACCACTGCTCCCTCTTGTGTACCTTCTCACGGTTGTCTTTTCAGCTTGGAGACTGCATTTTGGACATATTTCTCTCTTTCTCTTCAAGAAATTGCAGTTCAAGTGCTCTCGTATGTCTCTCATCTCTGTTCATAAATGGGCCCTATATTGGACTCCTTCAATTAGCTTTCTAGTGTCAGCACTCAAGTAATCTGAGGTCCTTACCACTGTATCAGCTAATATTCTCCTCACTGTTTCAGCTTCCCAGAGAAAAATCAATGTTATAAAGCATCACATTGATGTCTTACCCACAAATAAGCCCTCTGAGTAAAAACTGCTTGTTTCTAGCTATTAGGGAGAAGACTCCCTTATTCCAGCAGAAGAGGCTGGTTCTAGGTTACTCACCTTATCCCCAGACCTGACATGATTCTTTCACTATTTCCTTAGTAGACTGCAGTAAGAGATTGTTTATTATAATATAAAAATATCTCAAAAATCAACACATATAACAGGCAAAATGTGTCCAGCTCAGTAACTTCCTCTTGCCCCACCAATATTTCTTCCCACTTGGGTCTTTGGTCTACCAGGATTTCTGATAAGCATTTCTATTCATCTCCCAATTACTCCTTCAGACTCCATAACTATTGCATGTCTGTGATTTTTATATCAAGTAAATTTGGTTTAAACTTTGAGGTTTTTTCTTCACTGCTTCCATTTTTTACAAAGCCAAGCCTGTGTCTGCACTGCAATAACCAGAGCTGGGTTTTTCCACAGCAAGTGCCACATGGTCATACTCCCCAAGGGTCTGGTGGCTGTGTTTCAGAGCCACGTTTGCTCCAGCATGTACTTATACACCCAGAGTTTTTAACTCCCAGAGTCACCTCCTCAATAGCCAGCTCTGCTATCTAGACTCAGATGCTTCCCTCTACCTTTGTTGTCGTCNGTGCCTACTCTACCTTTGTATCACTGGCAAGAAAGGTAGAGTCACATTTTTATCCATATTGTCCTCAGGTTGTGTTCCACTGTCTCCAAGTGGTGCTAATTTCTATCCCTACAAGGACATTTTCTGCAAAGCCCTTTTCTCTTGGTGTAACTTCTGGGACAAGCAAATGGCAATAAGGTTATGGAGGTGTTATTGAATTGTTACTGCTGGCAATAAAGTGCCAGCAGAGAAAAGCACAGTTTGACTGCTGTATTCCAAACTGAGTTACCAGCTCTGACAGGTAAGGAAAAGAAATCAGTACATTTTTATTTTTTTTTTGTTGGCTGGTAAAGTGATCACATGTGACTCAAAACCCCTGAAAACTCTGTGTTTGGAACAATACTATAGAGGTTTTATAGTCACTAATCAGAGGACAAAAGAGGAGAAAAGTGATTTGCTATAATTTATTTTAATGCAGACATTTGGATGATATAAGCTAACCGCATCCAGAAAATCCTAGAAAAAACCCTGAAATTCTGATCCAAAGTTTTGCAATAACCATACATATCTACAATAATAGCTTGAGCTCCCTAATCTTTATTGCATGTGTAGTGCACCACTGTGGTAGAATAGTGTACATTAGTGTCATTTGTTTTTCAGCACTGCAAATTTAAATAATGCTAACCTCTCTTTAGGTTTGATGTAAATGTAACTTGGTTATATAGCAAACTCCAATCTTTCCCTGGATAAATTCTGCATTCCTCTTCTGTCTTGACCTTTGAAAATCTTCCCCATGACTACCAATCAAAACACTCTATACATCAGAAATTCTTTCAGATCTTCCTGGAAGATGGATCATTCTGTATTCCAAAATATTCAGTTGAGAGTCTTTTAGTTAGTTAATTTCCTCAAATCACATTCAAATACTGTTTAAGTAATAAAAATTGGCAGAAATAACTAGTGGCAGTGTCCTACATTTGCCATTGAAAAGGACATGAATACTTCTGCACCAAAGATATTCATTCCCCAAAGTGTACTTTTTGCTTCCTAAGCTGGATCCAATGAGAAACTCCTATGCCTGGAAGCTAATGCATGACATTTAGAGGTCTGATTTCCCCTAGGCAGAATCCAGGATTCTTTGCTGAGTGTCTGGACTCTGGGTACAAGACATAGAGAATAACATACCACAAAATGAGACTTGGGGCAGCTACTGTGCTGAGCAGAAAGCTGACAAATGCATTTATGCTCACACTGCAGCCACCTAGGTGTTGTTGATAAAAAAATAAATCTTTGTGATAACTCTGGACATAGCTTTAAAAAAGTTTAAAAACATCTCTGCTCTTGCTCCTTGCACAATCTAGTTTCTTTTCAGGAATACTGAATCCAAAGATAATCCAAATATTAAAAAAGATAGGTTTAGAAAAGGTCCATCAATCTACATCCACCAAACTCTCCCAAAGCACAGTGGCAGTTAGCACACACACATCCCAAGCAACTTGGCAAATTCTGCATCCAGCTTTGCCATGCCCACAAATAGGGGATAAAGGTGCATGTGTGTGTTCAAAGAGAGCGTTCATGCTGATCTCAAGAACCTGCTCCTTCTTCAGTTGTCTAATGGAAGGTAGAAAAGTCGTTGTCGTGGCTAGGCTTCGAGAGCGAAGATCCAGGGAGGGCTCCACTCACACTCCTCATCAGCGCCTTTTCCAAGCACGCTGATAAAAAGAGGATAGCAGATAGCACCCGCGAGCCTGCCCAATGGATTTGTTTTAGGTGAGACACAGCATGCGCAGAGCTGGACCCACCCTTTAGTCCTAAGGTTCATCTGCCAGGGCCTAGCAAGCTTGGACACTGGCAGTGAAGTCCTTAGGACGGAGGTTTAACCTCTTAGCTGGAAGGCCTTCCAGGGCTAAACGAGCTCCATCTGCCCGGGTTTGGAATCAGAGTTGTCCCTCTCCTAGGATGACTGCCAGAAGGCTAATGAGCACATCCTACCCATCCAAGGATTCTAGGAACATGGGTATCACTCCCCACACTTTCCCGTGGGCAATGAGTTTAATGCTCCCTCTGCTGTCGGCACAGTTATGGCACCAGGGGCCACAGGAGACCACAAGTGATTTTCAGACTGTGCCTAGGAAGGTAGAAAAGTAACTAGATCAGAAAGAGTCCAAAAAGGGTTCTGGAATTTGCTGCTAACATAAGGCACCCTCTCACCCAGGGGCACACAGCTCCTGTGGTTTCTATTCCCACAAGTTCTGTTTCTCCTTTCTATTGCATTTGAGCAATAGAATTGCTCTGAATTTGAGCAGATGGAGACAGGTCTTCAACAGCAGGATCATGTAAGTGCTTACGCTGTAATCTCTGAACTTTCCCTCCAGAAAGTTCTTTTTTTTTTTTTAATACCCCTGTATATCAAAGATCCATCATATAATAGTGTTTACAATAATTCCTCCTTGGAAAGTACTAGCAGGATTGTTCAAGATGAAAGATATTTTAGAAAAAAAATAGTTATCATTGTGATATGTGGATTAAATCATTTGCAAACTGCACAAATAACACTCTTAGTAGCTTTTCCTAACTTCGTGTTTGTGCTCCCGCTAATTGGTGTCTTTCTTGGGATTCTTAACCACCAGATGGGTGACCATATGGGTGACACTTGTTTATAAACCATCTTATTTATGTACATAAAAGGCTACCTAGGGAAAATAAACTTCCCCTAGTTTTTATTAGGGAGACAAACATTAAAGTAGTGTCATCCCATAGTACTTGCTTTTCAATAGAAGCTAGAGAAATATATCAGGGTTTGGTTGGTTTGGGATTGTTTGGTTTTGGGTTTCTTTTGTTGTTGTTGTGGGTTTTTGGTTGTTGGCTTTTTTTTCAATAACTTCTTAAATAAAGTGAGGATTTAAAGTAGTAGCAAGGTAAAAAGCTATTAACTGTGCAATTGCATAACATTTTCTTCTCCAAAGAGAGAGCAAAGAATGGTAAAAAAGATAAAGAAAATTGTCTTGCAACAAGACTGACACCAATAAAAAACAGTACATTTGACTATTGTAGAGTTCACTGGAAATACTAGCTAGAAAAAGAGCAAATGAAACCTGCATTTTAAGTCCTACCAAGAAGGAAAAGGGGTCTGGATTTTTCATCTATTACATTAGAAATGTCCAGAAAAAATTTAGTAGCTATAAGTCAATAGTTATCTCCATTCATGGCCGTGTAACTGAGATCAGACTCTGTCCTGGAAACCGTAGTAAAACTAATAATATTAGAATAATACTTTAGGCTAATGATAATTTGCATTAATTAATTTGCCATTTACCTAAAGCTGTTTAATCCACCAGAAAAATTAATTTGCTGTTAAAAGTCCTTTTATATCCTTTTGACTTCAATGGACATTGGATAAACCTTTATGAGTTCACAGCAGTTTTCAAAAGGAAAAGAAGATAAATAATAGCTAGTTTTACTGTTGGTCCATTGAGACAGTACCAGTAAGGAATATTATGAAACAATTTATACCAAATCATGTTAGGGGTTGGAAAGGACCTCTAGGGTTCATCTAGTCCAACCCTCCTGCCAGAGCAGGTTCACCTAGAGTAGGTTGCACAGGATGGCATCCAGGCAGATCTGTGACTATCTCCAGAGATGGAGACTCCACTACCTCTCTGGGCAGCCTGTTCCAGTGCTCCAGGACCCTCAAAGTAAGGAAGTCCCTGCTTATGTTTAGATGAAACTTCCTATGTTCAGGTTCCTGCCCATTACCTCAAAAGTGAGCAGGTTCTGAAAGTGAATACAGGAGCTGGGAAACACAACTCAGATTGTTGGGGGTTTTTAGTTTTTTTTTAGGATTTGCTTTTGCTTTCAGACATAGCTCAAGAAATGGCTTTGTTTGTGTTTAGCTTCTACAGCCACATAAATGAGGTTATAACAAAGCCTAGCTTGCTTTTTCAAACTGTTAGTTGCAGCAACACAGCACTGCAGGGAGTGTTCACAAAGCAGCTCACCTTCAAAGCCCCGTGTGCAGGAATGCCTTATTTCCCCTTGGAAGCCCTGTAAGGGAAATAACAAGATGGCATGAAATGGGGGAAGTTTTTCCTCCATGCTGCGATTTTCCACATAATATGTCTGAAACACTGCCTTACTTCAATATCAATTGAATTAACTCAGCTGTGAGCTTAAATTTAGGTAGCAGGTTTACACTGGCACTTCTCTCCCTTTCCATTAATACCCTAGTAATACTCGCAGCAAATGCACCAGCAACTTGACTACCCAAGTACTGATTTTGCACAACTACCTAGAAGATCCACACTTTCAATGACAGAGCAGCATAGCAATTGCTTTCTAAGGTCAAAGTTTTCTTCCTATTTGTCTAATAGCCACTTTAATGTAGTTTCACATAGGATTTATGGCTATGTCTATACAGGACATTATGAAGTGCTAGGGAACATTCACAGACATGGGTATTCAATTCTCTGTATGCATTGTTAAATCATTCCGATGGTCCCTGGTGCTGAGGGGTTTTTTTGGCCCATGCCAACCAATGCTGCCTAAATAATGTCCAAGAATACTTTGGGATTAGGATGTAGGCACCCTGTTTTGGAATCCACAGTGCTTGAGTAGTGTGGACATGAGCCAATATCTTCAGGGGCAGAAGACAGTCTAGGTTACTTTTGACTTCTTAGAATAGTCTACAATTTTGTTGTATCAAAATTAGGTAACCAAGGAAGAGATGCTTACAGAAGGGTGAAATTTGCAGCCATCATAGCTCATTGTAATACACAGCAATGCATGTTATTAAGGGAGTTCCTGAAAATAGTGGATATAGGAGATGAGGCCAATTCCAGACAAGTTGGATCCAACAGATACAATGTACTGTGATAGTGACTTAGCACAGAAACAGGTTACTCAGTGGGGTTGGACCGTATCCATTCTTGGAGATATTCAAAAGCTGTCTGGACATGGTCCTGGGAAACTGGCTGAACATCCAGATATCCCTTCCAACTTCAACCATTTTGTGATTCTAAAGAAAAAAAAAATCATTTTAATTTCTTCCATTTTGTGTCAAAGGGCACAAAGTGGATGAAGGAAAATGTCCTTCCTTCTGGACTGTTTTGTAACAGAATTGATTGTCTTATGATGACTGCATAAAGCTTAGGCAGCAGAGAGCTTGAGCCATGAGAATACTCTGCTCCTGGATATGTCTAAACTACAGTGCACAGGAAAGTGGGAGGCTGGTGAACAGATGAGCTAAGAAAGTTGAACAAAGAAGAAAAAAATATCTTTGCCACCTTTCCCTTTTAGTGAGAAATCATCAAACCCTAGTACTGACTAACTCAAGCTGGATGCCACTTTTTCCTTTAAAGGCAGAATGCATTTCTCACAAAAGGTGATGAATTGTCCAGCTTCTGCACAGAACAGGAAAAGCACAGGGAATGAAAAAGAAAACTTCTTTGTTATGAATTGACAAGCATGTTACTAAGGCTATTTATTCTACAAATATGCCTCCAGAAGAAGTAAGCTGTCATCCTGTCATCTGAAAGAACTGCAGGACCAACAAGTAGGGTGGCCATTTGACCACTAGAAACAGAGCTGAGATCATTGCACTCAATTTTGACCACAGGGTATAGGACAAAAGGTCCCATATCCTATGATTCATCAAGTTTTTCAGGTCATAAATATGGTCTTATTTGCTGAATATGCTTGAGAACCAATAAATCATTTTTTTTTTTTAGGTAAAATCTGCACTGGAAACATTTCAGACATGTTTTTAATATTTCACAGCCTGAAGAGAGTTACTGTCCCTTTGTCAGAGGGTTGAGATTTGAAAGGCATGTCTATACCACCTTCTTTTCATACCAACTGCACCTCATTATTCTTTCTAGGTAACTTAATTTCTGGATTAGATTCATCAAATGTTTCTTGAGAACTAAGTAGAAAAATGTTTTGACATAACCACTCTTTCTTCTTTCGCTTTAAAAAGACAAGACTAAATCATCATCACATGAGCTCTTTGAGAGAACAACTGTAGGGGCTTATCCTAAAGAGAGGACTTTGAACTTTACCTTCCAAATAGTTAGGTAAATCTCTCTGAAAGATCTTTATTGAGATTCCTCATCTCCAGAAGATAGTCAAGGCTGAAAATGCATCCATGTGCTTAGCAGATTCAACAGACTAAGTGGAGAGAGAGGTCAACCTGAGCTCTGAAATGGTTGAGTTGATCTAATAGCTACTAAAATGATTAATGCACTTGAACACCTCTGTTATGCAGAGAGGCTGAGAGAGCTGGGGCTGGTTAGCCTGGAGAGGAGAAGACTTGAGGGGGCACTTTATCAATACTTATAAATACTTAAAGGGTGGATATCAGGAGGATGGGACCATTTTTTTTTCTGTAGTGCATAGTGACAGGACTAGAGGTAATAGGGAAAAATACTCTCACATGGGAAGATCCATCTTAACATGAGGAGGAACTTTTTTACTTTGAGGATAGTGAAGCACTGGACCAGGCTGCCCAGGTAGGTGGTTTAGTCTGCATCTCTGGAGATGTTCAAAACTAGACACCATCCTGTGCAACCTGCTCTAGGTTATCCTTCTCTTGCAGGGGGGTTGGACTAGGTGATCTCCAGAGGTCTGTCTTCCAACCCTTAACATTCTGTGATTCTGTGAAAATCAGAGGGTTAGCTTTCTTATGGTTATATGCTCTCATTGCATCTTACATTAGTGAGAGACCTTGCACAACTAATCTAATCCAGGAGAAAACTGTTAACTCCTTCCTCTTAGGGCAGTTTTCTTCTAGCATAAGGGAGAGAACAAAGAAAGAGGAGGGGGGAGGAGAACTATACCTCTGGCTAAGTTTAACCTTTTTCACGAAACCTCGCTCTGAGTGCACATTCTTAACTTGTTTTCTCAGCCTAAATCTTCCTGTACACCAGATAGAAAGTAAAACCTCTGAGGTTTGGATGAAAGACTAGGCATCAGGGAACTCCACTTGTACGTACTTAAGTCTTACATTGAATTAATTCAACAAGAGTCAATAGGCTACTGTTCAAAAAGTCTTCAGGCCCAGTAACCACAGGTCAAAATGCAGTCAACAGATCTGATCTCTGTGGTGCTTTCCCAATGACCCTCTGGCTGTGTTAAACTTTCTACTTCTCCATTCCTTAAAGACACTGAGCAATGTGGAAAAAGAGATATATCTTGGCATGTGCAAAACACCTCAAAACTCACCCAAGAAATGTGGGTTTTTGCCACATAAGTGAAAACTATTGGCACTATAATTTTAGAACTTGGCCCTTGAGTAAATCTATTTTTCTTGTTCTTTATAATGTTTGCACCATTATTAATCCAGGATTTTATTTACTTCTGTGTTTTTAAGTCAGACTGGAATCCCATTTTACTTAATATGTAGTAAATGGTACTTGTTGCTGTCATGAAGGTAATTCCCAATGCACAAGTCATAAGAGGTGAGTGTCTGGTGCCTGTGCTCTCACAAGTACACTGACTACTGGAAAAGACTGGAGAGATAAACTAGGTAAAGAAGCAGTAAGTAAGAATGAAAGAGGAGATCTTGAAGACAACACCTTATTTCAGCATTAGTCTTCAATATACATAACTTAGAGTAAATCAATAGTGGTAATTACAACTCCTTACTGACCTGACCATTATCAGATGGCAATACTATATAAATACTTATGTTAGTGGAATGGATTACTGTAATTATTCATAGCTGTATTAGTTTTGACAGTGATGTAACAGTCAAATTCATTTTCATCCATGTGTGTTGTATTAAAATTTTAGTTTTGATGCTCCATTCAGCTTAGCATAGTTCAGCTGATGATGAATTTTCTGTTTACTTAGCCCTGAAGAAATATTCCTGATAAACTGCCATTTTCTCTCCTCTTGTCACAATCTACATTTCAGAATAGCAGGACAAACACTGGGGAGGTGTCAAGCATTTATAATTTGACTTCAGTGAACGTAACAGGTGTGTGATACTTTACAAGTCATGAACCAATGCTTGCTTCTCTAGCTACTGAAACACTCATGCTGTCCATTGTAATTTCAGTTCACTTTCAAAGCATGGATTTGACTGTCAATTGCTTGGGTTAATGGCAGTCTTGCCATTCATGCCATGTGGGCAAGAGAGAGGTACACACAAAGAATAAGAAATCTTTATTTCTCATGATTGCATTGAGTATTCTGAGGGAACTAAGTAATAGTAAAGCTGTATTTTTAGAACACATTTTATAGACAAGTCATAAAAGTTCTTTACAAATAGCATAGGCTTATGCTTCATGTCTAATGCTCCCAACAATTCAGACAAACTCCTGTGGTAAGATTGGGTTAGCCTTTACTCCAAGTTCAAGGCTCCAGTTAATCAACAAAGTATTTGTTTACCAACTAAACAGAATAAAATGCTTCTAGAAATAATTATTTAGTTTATTTAAAACAAGCCATAGAAATATCTAATTTGATTTTTGTATTTTATACTTTAGTGATTAAATATCAGCAAGCACTGGTATAAAAATGAGAGGAAAATCTGAAGAGATAGATACATAAAGATACCAGTGTTCACACATGGTGTTATGGTTTGAATGAAATAATGAGACTTGTGGATTGGAAAAGGCTGAGTAAGTTTTAATTCTGCTCCAGCCCAAACCAGGACACATGGCCATGTATTTCTGTGTCTGGAGACTAGATGGTGTTTTAGAGAGGGCCTCATTGCACAAAATCTTCTAACTCCACCTGAACTCAAGTTTCAGGCATAAAAGAAGTGTGACTGAGAAAATGTTGACACTTGGTAGCCGTAAAGCACTGGGCTCTGTAAAGCAGAGATGTGAAGCAGAAGAAGAAAGGTAGATTAAATATCTTGCAAGATGTTGTAAATGAAAAATAATTCCATTAAAAGTTGAGCATTAAAGAAATCTCAGCAGTGGGGTGACAATGACAGTGTACCACTGTCAGGTTCTCCACAAGTTCACAGCTCTCTGTTTATCATATTTTCTGAAGGATTTTGATCTTGAGAGATCTTCATCACTTATAAATGAATCAGTCATTAGTAGTCTTTTATGTATCTCCAGAGAACTATCACAGTTCTCATTAGCTGCTACATCTAAACAACTGAAATATCCTGTTCCAGTGGCATGTATATTCAAGTCTGAATACTTACCTATTACCATGTCTTGTCTTATAGAAGCAGAATAAAACCTGAATAAATTAGGGGAAATCACAAATCTTTCAGCAAAGCCTCAGTTAGTGTTCAGGATGTATACGAGATATATTGAACTTTATAGCTCGGTCTCAAACACTTCTTCAAGAAAATGAGGAGAACATAAAGCACTGTGGAAAATATTTCCTCTGAACTGACAGAACTGGGTTTTTTCCAACAATTGTTGGTGATCTAATTTATACCATTCATTTGCTAGCTATGAATGTGATGATTCAGGTAAGAAAAGAAACCTGTAATAAGTGTTTTATGCAAAATCAGTTTGGACAGTTATTGAATTCTATCAAGAAAAGCAGATGTGTTGCTTGCTCTTTTTTTTCCACAGCTTTCCAAAGGGAAAAAAAAACCCACAGAAATTAGTTGTAACCTAATTCACAGGTTCCACCCTGTGCTTTGTATGGTTCTTTGCCTAAGAATGTGTAGAAATACCTTATGTACTTAATTAATTAAATATTTGTGCTTCTCTTGGTCTTACTACTATCCTTTATTTTAGGCATAAATTAAAACATATCCATACTGAATTGCAGAGAAGCTTCATCTTGTTGAGTCCTCCCTGTGACAGCATCCAGTCACTGCTGTTCATAGTAAGATAAAAAAATCAGACTAAGGATCCAATGCTATTTTCCCTTATCCACTCTTCCAGCTTCCATAATGGCTTGCTTTGTACTCATCTTTTCAACCAATTTCTTCCCTTCCTGCTAACTTGAAGGATTTTATGAAGCACTATAACCACACAATCACTGTCCTCTTTTACAGGCACAGACAACATTTCCTCCCACCCCCCTCTTTTATTACATTTATAGTCTTTGCCTGCCAAGATACTTTTATAGCAGTGGGAATGATGGCCTCACTCTTGATAAAGTCTGGAGTATCCCTTGGTGCTCCATATAACTTGTCACAGTATCCTTAACAACTCGTCGCGTATTCCTGAGCGACTGACGCTTGCTACCAACTCCCCTGATCTGCTTTCTGACACTGTTAAATAATGTTTTTCTTTACAGCATCTCCCACAACAGTGCAGTGCACCAGCTCTTTCCAGCTTCTGCTCTTGGTTTCTTCACTTCTTTTAACTCCTGGGCTTTTGCCTTCAGAGACAATGAAAGTTTATACATTTGCTTTGCGCAGCAACTACACAAACAATTTGAAGTAAAACATTTCCTTCGCTGCACCTCACTCTTGTTGAGTGCTGAGTATGTTCTTGTAAGGGGCACATTCTCAGCACTTTTTTTCTTAATGTAACTGGAAAGCAAGCATGTTTATCTGAAAGCATCTCGTGGAGAGCAGCTTGCATTGCTACACACTCTTAGCTTTCCATTCCACTCAGCCTTGCTGCCTGGTTCATCTGCATTTCCAGCTCACAGAAGATTACAGATGTACTTTCTGTGCTGAAATGTGTGACCTAAAAGGAATAAAAGACCAAGCCAATAGTATAGATTTGGTTCTTCTTCAGAGATCTAAATGGGAAAGAATTATTGAAGATACTGTTAGGGCTTCTTGCTGAATCATCAAACTATTTTGCAGTGGTAATAGAGACAGCATATAAATACTGCATAGATATCTCTTCAGGCCCTCTACATAAAGCAGTTATATTCCATTAAAGTGCTTTTCTTGTACAGGTTAATCTCTCAGAATAAAAGTGGGAAATACAACAACAAAACAAGATGATAGTTTCACTACTCAGTAAACCTCTCTTCCCTTGTTTGTAAATAAATGATTCCCAGAGGCATCCCCTCCAGGGCTTTGGAAAACGCAGAAGAGCAAGGAGAGGAATTTAAAAAAATATCACAGCCTGCTCCAAAATAGTCATAGTGTTTATTAAAAACAAACAAACAAACAGATGATCATGTCAGAGGCTGTCCTGCTTTATACTGCAAGGAGCCTCACTGACTTACACAGTATGCAAGTCAAATCAGATTTGGAGCCAGTCTGACTGTCAGAATACACACCTTGTAACCCCATTGATCAACATGAAGGCAAAAACAACCTCCTAGTTGACCTAAAGCAGAAAAACTGGTTTTTTTTTGAAAATGAGAAGAGCAAATCAGGGTTGATGATCAAGTCAAATCCAAAGTGTGAAAGGAGGAGTAGAACAAGCTGCAATATCACCTCTTGCAATTGCTTCCACATCCCGTGCTTTCTTTTTTTCCTGTCCTATGATTTATTTTTTTTTTTAGTACCAGAAGTATAGCTGCAGCAACTGCACAGCACCTGATAGATTTTGGATATTATGATAGTGTAACTGTCAGTGACAAAAATACATTCATGTTGCAGCTACACACACAGGGAAATATTTCAACACTCAGTGTTGGATTGATTTCGCATTATAGGTTAAAAAAATACAAATGTGTCTGCTATGGGAAGTGAAGTCCTGCAATACAATAGCTAGATTTCAGTACCAGGGTACTTAAATAAATTGCATTTACTTATAATGTATCTATTATCTGCCATTCTGTTTTGACACCTTTGCCCTTCTCTTCCTGCACCAAACTGTTGTACGGTGACATTGCATATTTTGCCAGACAATGGTTTCTTGCTTAAACACTGGTCATTTCTTCTTGGGTCTTGTATTTCCTCTTGAAGAGGGTGTTTAAAGGAGTTCATAAAATGCTTTGGGATCTTTGGGAGATGAAAGTTACTGTGTAAATCTCAGTTATGACTATTAAAAAAGCACTGAGTGAGTTGTCTAGAGGCAATTCTAGTATGTGGTTCGGCTCTTTATTGATAAATCATAGAAACTTGCATTACTGGTCTGCTTCACTGTATATGAAACAAGTGTTGGATGACACCTTGTATTTCACCAGCTGCTTTCCTGCAATTTCTCAAAGAAAGTAACACAATATATGGCCCACCTGCTGTGACAACATCTGAAATACCACAGACAGTAAAAAGCCTTTGAGTAAAGTTCTTCCAGAGAGTCTTTTGTTGATATGCTCTATAGCCTTTACTTAGTTTTCAGACAGTATCTCCAGTGTTTCATGGAAAAGAACTTTGTTTATATCACTGTTCATTTTTTTTATGTGCATGGGAATCTGATAATTTTTTTAAAAAAAGAAATAGTTTTTTCCTTTTGTTGTAGGCTTCTGCTTTAAAAAAAAAAATCATTTAGGTCTGCACACAGGATAAATCAGCACACTATTACCTCATTGCTGATTTAATATGGAAGCTTTTTCCTCTACAAATTTGGCTCCTGCAAGAGTCCTACCAAAGGGCTAGTCTTGTATCCTCCACTTGTGTAAGTAAACTGTCAGATGTTAGTGCATCTAATTACCAGAGCATTGCTTTCTGCTTTCATCAGCACTTTAAGGCCTGATTGAAGCATGGTCGATAGCCACCAAAGTCTTCCAAGAACATCTTTATTCCAGAAGTTGATTTAAAAATTGGTGTCCTCTTTGAAGAGTGTGAAAGAACTTCATGAGTTATAAGAATTAATTCCTGCAGTGACCTGGAAAGAGGCTACAGCCATCCTACAGGCAAGCCTACTGAGTTGCAGCAAGGTGAGGTAGTTCATTCAACACATCAGCATCAGTGACCAAGCCACATCTTCCATAACCCACACAATTCTCTTCATTAAATTCCACTCGATTCCCTACCAGCACTCTGTGCCTTTGATTTATACACAATTCCTTCAGACCCACAAAGAAGTCACTAACTCTACTCTATGTACACAGTGAAATGGGATCTTAAAGGATAGATTTTTAGTAACTCTGATGACACCTTTCTAGTTAGAGCGGTGTAGCAGTATCCTATTTAAGATTGCTTTGTTTAATTATTTAAAAGCCATTATGGTAACTGGATATACTCCAACTGTAATTTATTAACTCATACACTTGAATTATCCAAGTCTCTACATCCACTTCACAGAATTACAGAGGAACTAGAATAAGGTAATTGTATCAAAACACTACGGAATATTCCCTCTGCTGAGAAGTACAGAAGCTCTTTTATCTCTCAGAGCAAAGGGGTTCATAATTTTTCTCAGACTATGCAATAAGACCATAAGAATCATTTTAAAGCAGCAGCAGTTGTTCATATAGACAGCATTAAGAAAATGTGTGCATTTTAGATGCAAATATATGCATATGTATAAGTATTTACACATATATGTACATTCATAGATATGTCTTCAATGTAATACTACAATTTTCTCTTCTGTGTAAAACCTGATACTGCATTCCTCTATTCATCCCTCTTTCTCTACTCCTCTGAATTGCTTCTTCACACCCTGATCCTTGTCATTTTCTACTCTTGTGCTTTCTTGTTGTCTGTTCATCTAAGCTAGATTGCCATGTATGCTGCTCATTCCCCTGAATCCCTCTTTACTATCATCCTCTGCATACACTGCCTCTCCTCCTCTCTCACCAGCATGAGGTATCTTCTTTCTCTGGATAATGACAGCTCTGGGAGCAGCACCTTGAAAGCAGTTCTTCATTGCTCCTATAGAATTTCTGTTCTTGCCATCAGCTGCTAGACTTTCTTCTTGCCATTCAGGCACTTTTACACCTCAGAGCTGTCATTCGCAGAAATAATAGAGACACATGGAGCAGCAAGTGAAGAAAAAAATCTAGATGAAATCATGTGAGCAACCAGCTCCCTGAAAGACATAGCAAGCACTCCCAGACCACCTCAGTGTCATAAATTAATTTGGAACTGCATAGAAAGGAATACTTTCAGCAGTCAAGATTCTTACTTACAGCAGTCTCTTCAACAGAATATTGCTTTTGTTGCAGCATGTATCTTTCTTAACCCAAGATGCTTACCAGAGTTCTGCTGCACTCCAGACAATATGTTATAAACATCAGGAATGTGCAGAGCCATTACAGGTCCTGCATTCCAGGCTGCAGCATCCCTGCTGTTAAAATACACTGGCACAGGACAAAAAACTGATAGCAGCAATTCTAGAAAGCTTTTGAACCAGGAGAAGAAAGGGATTACAATCAAATACTGCCTTGGAGACTCAGATGTTCTAAAGCAAAAAGGAGGAAAACACACAATTTACATGGACTATCCACTCTTGAAAAGAAAAGAGTAACTTGCTCTAAACTAAATGCTTGCCAAAACCAAAAAGTTAGGCAGCTATACTTAAGAAAGATTATCAGTAGATACAGAATGATTTCCTGCACAAACAGAATTGTGTAATCACTAATGTGCAACATCCCTCTTATACTTAACCTTTATGTGCTACCAAAGTACAATGTCAAGATTGTCCTTCCAGCACCTGTCTGTAACTGAAAGCATTTAATATCCTTCTTCCATCTCTCCCTCAAAGCCAAGTTATCAGGAACACAGAAAGATTTAGCCACTTATTAAACAGTGCTATCTTGTCAGGCAATATGTTCTTTCCCGCAGGGCACTAGTGGATTGAATGTGCAAGAGAGCCAAAGTGTCTAACAAAGAAAAAGTTGTTTCATGACAAGGATTGCTTCTCCTCTCCCAAGGAACTCGACTAGCAAGGAAACCTCCTCGTGGAGTACAAAACAAAGTAAATCCTAGAACAGCAAATGAGGCAATAGGAAATCACCCAAATTAAGATGCAGAAAGAGATTGGTGGACGCGAAATGTAAAACATTTTTGTTTTTAATTTTGCTTCAATAATAAAAGAAAACTTAGGACCTAATTGCTTTGATTACCTGGCTTATGATAAGCCTACTTTTGCCTTCTTCCTTTTTTTTTGCAAAGTAGATTTGAAAAAAACCCAAACAACTCCCAGCCTCATGTTTTACATCACCACTGCACAAACATGGCTCAGAGCAAAGTGTGTACAGAAAGCAGCTGAGAATCAGACCTTGTGGCAGCCATTCATATGCTTTAGAACATGAAATAAATGTCATTATATAACTATAGATTATATAATGACACTGTGGGAAAGCTGGCTTTGGGAATTTCTCCAGTGAAAGAAAATGCAAAATATAGCTCTCTCATGGCAATATTAACACATCTTTATTTTACAGTACAGATGTATGCATACATGCTGACATAGAGAGGTCAGTATGAGCTTGTATCCAGTTTTCTTACCCCACAGCTTCAGCATATCAGCACCTGCCCTGTTCATGGAGACAGAACAGTGCAAACAGTTAAGGATTCCTGCATCCTATGCCAGGAACTCTCATCTTCCAGTGAGACTGCTGCTAATATAGATTCACACTAGTTCACATTTATTTCCTGCCTAATTACCAGTTGATACATAGTCATGAGTGACACATACAAAAGTCACCAGCCCTTTTGGGCTCTTCAGTTTCTGAAACTCAATATGAGGCATCAACCAACTCACATCTCTATTTGCCTCTGCAAATCTCTCCTAATTGGAGGACATAAAGGCTTGTCCATATTCCTACTATTTTTTTACTTCTGGACAAAATTCCACTGAGAAAAAAGAAAAGATGCAGCTAAGAACACCTGGATGCATGGCAGCCTTGAATTTTAAGTTTAAATACTTAATATAGTTACCTAAAATCGGTAATTTTAAAAATGTAGATTTGCCTTCATGCACAGTGGCTATAACCTGACAAAATGGAGTGTATTGTTTTTAAATGAAACATGAAAATCAAGGACATTTGAAAATTGTTTCATTTTCAGTTATTTAAGCTCCTTTCCTCCTCTTTCCCACATTTAGTTTGAAGGGAAATGGCTACCAGAGACTTCTTTATAACACTTTTCTCATCCAAAGTGTGCCAGGTAAAGCTGACAGCCTCTGAGACAAGCATCTGGAAATGATCTGAAATACCACTATCAGTTTTAAACTTCAAGATCTGACTCTCCAGGGGTTACAAAGAAAGTTCCTCCACACACTAGTTGTGTCCTGTGTATATTTGTAGCTACAGGTGTTACCTCGTTATATAGAGCTAGATATGGCACATATATCTAAAATGTGGTCACATTTGAAGATTTTCAGCTGCTTAGTACATGAAATGTTAACAGAGAAGCCAGCTATGAATGTGACAGTGGGAGCTGCTTGGACTAAGTGTCTGAAACTTCAGAAAAGCTGACCCTTCTTTTAACAGCTTATGAAGAGCTAGGCATTTTTCTGAGGACTGAGTGATTCTGTAGTCTTTGTGCAGACAGGTCAAGTGGATCTGGATGTTCTTGGAAAGTCAGAAGCAACATGAAAGGGCTAGTGTATATAATTTAGTTGAAGGATACAGACTCATACAGGCACAGTCTGAAAATCACTTGTGGTCTCNTGACAGACTCATCAAATCATTTCTGCAAAATTATGAGAATTTGCTAGCGATGAGATTGCTCAGTATGCTGCAAAAGAAATTGATCTGGATACACTTTTGACTTAAGGAATATAACACTTTGTGCATCTTCCTAAATAATCTTGCCAAGCCAGAGTAAGAAGAAAACAGCATGCTGGGCTTTTCAGTCTGAGTCTCAATTACTGCAAGCGTAGCAGAAAAATCATATAAAAATGTCAGAAAAAAACATCCTGCAAACACACATATGGATGTAACTATGTGTTATTGCATATATATATATAAAAGGAGTGGATTTAGCACTCAAAATACAAAAGAAACAACATGATTTTTTTTTATAGCAAAAAGTTTAAAATGTAAAGACATCAAGACTGAATGACAGAGGAAGCCACCGGGAGGCAGCATCGCCACTCAGTAGCGTCACACAAGCAAAGCCATCCCTGCTGCTGCAGACCCTCGACCATAACTGGGAAGCAGAGCGTTAACAGCCTTGTGTGCAAGACAACGGCCAGACAAGACCATCAAATTATAGCAAATACAGCGCCTAAGAGATGTTAAGAGATGCGTTTGTCTCCCTTGAATAGAATTGAAAGGATTTGCACTCAAAGCGATGGGCGAGTTTTTGGGGGGTGATCCTTGTCTTGGGCAACTGTGGTACAATGAAAAAAAGGGATGTAATGAACAAAACAGAATTTTATGTGCTTTTGAAAGGAATTCTTTGTAAATTAAAAATTGAGGACTATCTAGAGCATGAATCTTCAAAACTGTAAATTGCTATGCAAAAGAAGAAACTGGAAGTGGTGAGAATGTGACTCTCAGTTGGTTAAAACCCTTATATTTGTTTTATTAATTTCCCACTGTTTCAATCCCCTTCATTATGAACTTACAAGAAGAAATAAAGCTGTGTACAGCACAGATGAAAATCACAAACCACAGAAAACTAAGAGACATCTTGTTCTCATACTGGCATCAAAATAAAAGTCCACAAAATTTAACTTTTTTATTCTTCCAGATAAACCTAAGTGATTTTTTTTTCCATGTGTTTAACAGTTCTTTTGGAGCTTGAAGAATATGGCAGGTCTTTTTCACCCTTGCATTCTGTAACTCTGAAGGGACTTCATAAAATATTTGAGTCTCACTTATACAGTAACACAGTCAGAGAAGGTTTTACTTAATATTCTTATTTTATGCATTCTCTGTATTTTCAAAAGCTGCCATAAACTTGAAATATACAGCATTATTTAGGATTTTTGTTGTTTTGTAATGAAAATAACATACTAACAAGGCTATTTTAAATAATTCTTTATGGTCTCTATTGGTCCCTATATATAAGAGTTTAGTTCCTGTGGCTGATCATGCACGTAACCTCTGCTTTTTCTACTGTTACCCACAATATTTCATATGCAGTATTATTTGCCTTTTCTCATCTGAAGAGAGAAACACACACATCTCTAATTATTGTTAAATGTAATATCATCTCCCTTGACTGCCCAGGAAAAATTAACCCAAAAAGATCTGCTGGTACATATACTTGCTATGTGAAGAGCCCAAAGTGAACAATTT
The DNA here is from genome assembly GCA_013396975.1 of Bucco capensis. Classification (NCBI taxonomy): domain Eukaryota; kingdom Metazoa; phylum Chordata; class Aves; order Piciformes; family Bucconidae; genus Bucco; species Bucco capensis. The sequence goes on from VWZO01010925.1 coordinate 1,245,591, forward strand.
TAAGGCACACTATGCTTTGAATTACTTAGCTTACTACACAGAATACATTGAGAGAAACACAACACACACATCAATTGAAATTCCTCTCTAGTGCAGAGGTTTTAATGTTAAAGTGAGTTTAGTAGGTTAATTCCTGGGAATATCAGATGTCAACTGGCATATCTGTCTGTGCCAAGAGTGTGTGCTCAGGCAGGTGGAAACATGTGGCTTTAATTTTGCTTCCACTCAAAGCTAGCAAAATGCAAATCAGCACCAGGTTTGATAGCTCTGCTTCTCTGAGAGCGTGTCACCCAAGATGATAGATGTGAGCAGAAACCTTAGCCAGTGACATGAAATAGTTGTACTTTTACACCTGGCTTGCACTCTGCCATGTTCCAGTGTGGGCAGAGCTAGCCCAGGTCAGATCATGAAGATGCATCAGGGCACCAGAGAAAGATGGTTTGCTCTGTGGGGTGCAAGCTGGAATCTAATCCACTGCTCTGTCATACCTTGTCTTCAGACAATTTTCTGTGCTTTGGATCTTCATCTATAAAAGATTACCTCTCTAATTATCTCAGTATTGCAGACATAAATCAATTTATGACTGTCGTGCACTTTGATACTGTTGTAATGAGGCTCATGTAAAATACTTCAGAGAGGTGCTTAGAGCTATGTGCTACAAAAGTGCAGTAAGCTGGACAGGCAGAGCTTACATGTCTTGGGAGTGAGAGACCAGCAGCTTCAGGAAGAGGACAAAAATCTCTTCATTTGATATATTTATTTATTTCTTATTGCTGGACAAAGAGAACAAGGGGCAATAATTTATTTCTACTTCAGAGATGGAGAAAAAAATGCGAAGTTCAACTAATATTCGATTTGCTTCTACTTTTATTAAAAGCAAGTTGTGAAATTATGAAGCCAAGTTAAATGTGGGATTCAGATGGACTTGTGATTCACACAGTCAGTGGTTACAAAACAGCTCTGCCTCCCATCACACACACTGCTTACTGTCTAGAAGAGAAACTCTGACAGTCCCAAACAGTCCACTGAGGAACTTGAGGTGACATGGGTGTGTGTTTTCATTCCTGTGCTAATGAGAGATAACAATATTACAGAGAAAGTTCATTTTTAAAAGTTGCTATAACCTTCAGGTAGGAAATAGTTTCATTTATGTTATTAAACAACTTAGCTATTCACTTAGCCTCAGACTCCTGGGGTTATGAGCAACCAGAACAAGTTTCTTGAACCATTTGCATCCAGTAGCTCATCAGAGCATATAGCAGATTATATTTGCAATGTTATTCTACAAATTAAACAATCCAGGGGAGACAGTTTCAGAGAAATCAGAATTTGACCAAATGAAACTCACCTATTTTCATTACTAAGGAAATACATATATACATGACTGGGTATTCTTGGATTTGGGTTTTGGTTGGGGGTTTTTTGGTTAAAGAACAATGTTGTTTCTACAAGTTGGCAGAAGTAGAAAACCAAACAACTGTTGATTGGTCGCAAATTACAATCTTCTTGCAGCTATACAGAGTAATTAATTATAATTAATAACTTTGTGATATTCTGTACTATGTCATGACCTGGTAGAAGATCTTTCATTTATAATTAATTATACTTCTCATTTTTTATATATGGTGGGGTTTTTTTAGAAATAGTAATGGCAGTATTTGTGCTGATCTATTTAACTGCTACCATTCATCTAATTTCATTCATGGTAAAATTTTGTTTCTGATTTGCACCAATGAAAGCAGAAGCATAATTCCTGAAAATTACCTTAAAACTAAAACAAGCTTTGCTTGTTCTTACCAAGGTACAGAAATTGAATTTTTTCCATATAAAAACAAGATGAGAAAATATGCACTTACTTACCTTTACTGTCTGGAAGTTGCTATCCATTTCTTCTACTTTGCAGTATCTGTAGAGCTAAAAGATAGGCTCAGAGGACATTTGTTTTAAAATTTACTCTTTGGAGAGTTATTGGATTTATATGTTGTTTTATGGAAAAGGACAAAAAAAAAAACCAATGGTGAAAACTAGAAGGCATAAAGAGACCATGTACTTAGTTATATACTATAAATCATGCAGATGAGTATTTTTAACTGGGGAAAGGCAATACAAGAACAATGAAGAAATGTAGCTGTTTCTAAACCCTGATGTGATGATCTTCTGCTGTTATGAAGACACTAGAAATGTACATACAGAGAAATTTGTAAAGCTTTGCTTACTTCTCAAAGGGAATTGATAAATGGGGGAAGGCATCCCAAGGGGTTTCCTTTAGTTTAACGAAAACAAAAGTACTTTTCAGTACATTGCTTTTTCCTGATGACTTCCCTCAAATAAAATGAATTATGCACACGCAGATTGTTTATTGCCAATTTGCTTACTGTGGAGTTTGTGTTGTAATAAAGAGGGCTCTGAGGACCTCTCTGTAAATGCTTTTCCTGTTTATTGATGTGGTTTTTATCAATACAAATGCTTGCTTCACCCCCAACATTTTACTCTGCCCCCCCCCCAAAAAAAAAAGAGACATTATTAATTTGGAGATGCTGATATATGTTATAAGCTGTTGTCTCTCCACATCTTTCTATCTGCAGAACAAATGGAACAGGAAAGTTTAGATTCCTGCAGGATCAATTGTGAGATTTTTTACATTCCTCAGCTGATTAGAAAATGGATTCACTAGGTGTGGAATTTAATTTTATAACTAATTAGCCGTAGGATTTGAGAATAGTCATGCACAATTAAAAAGAAAAGTGCATATAAAAAAAGAAACAAAACATGATGATGTTTTTATGGTAACTCCATTCTGTATACAAATAAAGCAAATTTTTGTTCAAGCAGGTGCAGTTCTGCTTTCTTCCCTCAGCAGCCCAAAGCATGAGCTCTGTTAGGATCCAGAAAATACACAGAACAATGCCTAGCACTCGAGACACTCAGTCTGGAGGATGTCTTCTGACAATGGTGGGGGGGGGACACATATTAAAAAAGACAAATTATGTCAAAAATGCACACATCACTTCTTCTGTTATAAAATCCCAACTGCAGCAGCATCTATCTTTATAATAGCCCAGTAGTAGCAATGTTAACCCAGAAACTGTTGAGAACTAGCTTGCATGCTTCGGGAAGGTTCTCCCCTCTCAGAAAGCTACTCTAGTCAGTTGCAAGTTCACTCTTTCACATCCTTTCTCCTCCTGCTGTATGAATCTTTCCTCTTTTTTAACACAAGAGAATACTTTGAAAGTACCTAGAGGCTACTACATTTTGCATTCAATATTCAATGGATTTAAAAAAAGAAATAACCTTGAGGGCAAGTCAAGACTCCAGGACTCCACACTCAAGTCAAGGCATTAGACACTACTGTATAAGCATTTTTGATTGTCAAAATCAGCAGGATAATTTTTAGTGGAAGGGTATCACAATGTTTTTGTGCAAGGTTTTTTACATTATTTCAGATTAGGCATCTTCCCTCATGAAGTGTTTTTGCCTCTTGACTCTGAGGAGGCTGTGTAGCATCTTCTTTGCAGAGCTGATTGTGATGCCTACATTGCAGAGAGGACAAAACCACTGGACTTCTCCCATGTTCAGAATTTTCCACAGGTAACTGCTCAGGTACTAGCAGTGCCCTAGTGAATCTGAGGGTCTTTGGATTGTCTCCCCAAGGGAACTAGTCCTCCCCACAGCATTGCAGAGAAAGCATATGGTAGGCCTTGGCTTCCATTTCTTGGGACCACCCACCTAAAAAATAACCACTGCAAAAAATTCACTGCAGTTCTTTATCCATCTGTCTTCAGTGCTGGTGTCAGACAATTTTACTTTAGTTTGCTAGTGCTGAAGGAGTCCTACTTCACTGAAGCACTGCCATAGAAAATAGCTAAACAGAGAAGCTGTTCTTGGAGGATATCTGTGCTCACAGAAGCAGATTACAGTACTCCAGAGATTTATACAACCATGAAAAAGTGAGAAGATGCAGAAGGTTCATTTTGGCTAAGGTTTCTGTGGCTCCCTGTTCCCATTATAAATGTGCTCATTAGAGACCATCATTAGAGGTTTGCACATATGTTTGTAGTTAAACAACTGCACAACCTTTGACACAATGGGGTCATAGCTATTACCAGTTGTGTAAGTATTCGTTTTCATCTGCTCTTACACTAGCTTGTTCTCTATTTTAAACAGGTTACAAAAGCACCATAATGTCATTAAACATTATCAGGACATGAAAAGCTTTGTGAAGAACTTCAATTCCTACAAAAAGATCCCAAACAAATAAACTAAAAGCACAGAGGAGCAAGCATTTAAATTCTATAAGCATTTTCTTATAATCAATAGCCTTACAGAGCAGACCTGGTCTGGGAAAATAAATCAGCTTATGACAGATTTCTATAGAGTTAACATCAGTGAAATAGAATGTTGCTATTGGATACACCTCAGTCATTTGCAGAAGCATAAACACTGTCTCAAGTCAGTATATTTGTTTTCTTAACTGGGATGAGAAATACCAATCATTCCAAACATTTTTGTCCGTCAGAGAATGACTTTCTATAAGCTAGGCTGAGGGAGCTGGGATTGTTCAGCCTGGAGAAGGGAAGGCTTTGGTGGGACCTACTAGTGACTTTCCAGTACCTAAAGGGAACTTACAATGGAGTGAAAGGACAAGGGGCAATGGTTTTTAAATTGCAGATGAGTTGATTTAGACTTGATACTAGGAAAAAGTTCCTTACCATGAGGGTGGTGAAACACTGGAACAGGTTGCCCAAGGAGGTGGTTGAGGCCCCATCCCTGGAGGCATTCGATATGAGGATTGCCAGGGCTCTGGGCAACCTGATCTAGTTGGGGATGTCTCTGCCCACTGCAGGGGGGGTTGGTCTTGGACTAGATGACCTCCAGAGGTCCCTTCCAACCCAAATGATTCTGTGAGATTATGAAACAGAAATTCTCCAAGAACGGGAAGGGTTCAGTTCAGTGTGTAAGCATCTAGGGCTACTTGAGAGATTCCTTAAGATTTCATTTATATAGGCAGAGGTGGAGCAGTACAAGACCTATAGATGATCCACTTCCACCTGCAACAGTAGCTGGAGGTCACTGTGCTGCTTTTGGCTTGTCATGTTACATTAGACAAGTTTAGTAACTGCCTCCCATCCAAGTGAATACTGTAGCACCTTTATACTGAAAGAGAGCATATTCCTTGCTGTGCACTCTGCTGAAACACAGGTGGTGGCCTCCCTTTCCACCATTACTGGAGAAGCCAGAAGTACAGTTATGGTTCTCAGCAATTGGAACTCATCCTATATTCTCTCTATCCTTCATCTCTAAAAGTTGTAAGATAACACTAAGAGTTAATTGTTTTTAATGACCAAATTTATGTTAGGCATTTGTGTTGGGTTTGTGCCTGATGGGGTTTTGGTAGTGGGGAAGGACCTTCTGGCATGGTTTCTGTAAGAACCTTCAAGAAAGCTCCCCCACCTCCAGTATTGAACTCACTTCTGGGCAAGGTGGAGCCAATCAGCACCTCTGAGATAACATATGTAAGAGGCGGGAAATCAGTTGGGAGAGTTCCTTTGTTTTGGAGTTCTTTTGTTTGGAGAGGAGTAAGACAAAGGTGAGATACAAACAAGGAAATGGGCCCTTATTACACCCTAACACTCTCTTGCTAGTGCTGTATTGTCTTTCAATGTAAGATAGTCTTATCAAACACTACCAGGTCTTCATCCTCTTTTCCCAATGTGGTAATAAGGTTTAATTACCAAAATAACCACGTGCAGTAGAACTACATTTCCCAGACAGTTTTGCAAAGCAGTTATTTTTCAACAGCCCTCAAGACCCACATAAGAAGAAAATTTCTCCTTGAACATTTATCAGAGACTGGATTTTAAGATCCAGTTGAATCAGTCACTACAGCTGGTATTGTAGAGTTCTCAGCTCAGGGTTTGCAGGTTGTAAACAAAGACAAAAGTTTAATTTTTTATAAGGACCTAATTTTTTTCTCGGCTTACTCTTCTGTTACATCTGTACACTGCTGTATATTATAACTAATTTCCTTATAACAACATTTGAAAGAGGAACAAAATTTTCTAAGAACATCATCACTGTAAGTATTAAATGACATGTAACATAGAAAACATCTAGGGCTATTTTGAGGGTTTTGGGAGGCCTTCAAAAAATCTTGAAAACCACAAAAGATTTATTAATAGAAAATAGTATGGGTTTTTTTTTCTGATATCAGAGACAATCCCCTTTTGAGTGATTTGGTTCTAAGGCTCTGGAGGACCTGAAATGAATTCAGAATACCAGGGCTGCTTCTTTCTCAGCTTGGATAAAGAAACATGCTACAAATATCACTCTATATGTGAGGCTTTGGGGCATTGTGGTTTTTAACGGTGGAGGTTGATGTTTTTTTCTAAAATTAAGTTAGAAACTACTCCAATAAAGACTCCTGCTGTATCAGCAGATTGAGATGAAAGTAATCAGTATAAAATGATATATTGGTTTCTTTTCTCTAACTAAAAAAAAAACCCAAACAAAACAAAAAATCCCCAAAGAAAAATTGAGAGCAGAGTAAGAAAATTTAGCTGCAATAAAGACCATATGAACACTAAATTAACTTCTAATTTATTCTTTTTTCTTCCTATATTTTGTATTTCTGAAATGACATACTCAATGTAATGAATATGTGGACGAGATTTTCTTGTTTTTATTAGCAATAACTTACACATTTGAGTAATTTTCCTCTGAAGGATACAAATATTAGCCCTCTCAATCTCAGGACAGTCAAAGCAATGAGATGCCATAAGTCTAGATCTTCTAATCTGCTTAATATGGATGAACCATCCTGTATGATCAGGGTCACAAATAGTCAACAGACTATTTCATTCTTTAAGAAGAAAATAACTTACTTGTTTCTCAAATTAGCATCAAAACCCTTAAACTTTTTGTAAATTTACAATAGGAAATGAAAATTAGACAAACATACCTCTTTTGACTTCCTTTCATGTTTTAAATTGAATTAAGATCTCTTGTCTTACCACTACTGTCATAGTAACACTCTTTACATCTATTTTCTGAGTCCTTTCCATTTGGAACAATTATGAGATTGAATAGTGTATTCTGAACTTCACCTATCCCATATTGCAGTGCACAGCAATCTAACTAAAATGTCTGAAGCATTAACATTTTAATTATGAAGATTTTACTCAGAATTTATTCTTCAAAAGCCTATAACTTGTATGTTAACCTTTCATAAGTGCTGCCTTCTGGCCTTTACATTTAGAGAGACACAGAAGACCATTAGTGTGCAGTAATTTTATTGCTGTGGGTTTTAATAAAAAATAGACTAACCATTAACCTTTTCATCTAAAAAGGGGTTAATTGGGAGATAGTATTGCTGACATTATTTTCATGGCTGTTGAAGACTGAAACTTGTTAGAAGAGCAGTGTGGAAAACACCTGGGCTCTTCCATGTGAGATTTACTTATTCCACATATAAATACATATGGTGGTGTCAATTCAGCACCTTCTACTAGACATGGATTTACTTGAAAAAGGATTCCTACCATGGAAAATAGTAGAGTATGGGGTAAAGTTAGGTTTTGCTCTTATATTTAATATAAGAAAGGGTAATTAGGTACTTGCATAGGGACTTACATTCTAAAAGTATAACATAATTACATTCTTTAGAGTGGGTGAATAATAACAAATAAGATGCAGTATGTGTAAGAGGAACCTGCATAACCTGAACAAGTGGATAAACATTACATATATTATCTTACAGCTTTAGGGCAAAACCTGAAGTCCTACAGTGAGCTGTGTCCTGGTGCACCTGCATCCCAGTAACACTTTACATCTAAGAAGATACCTGTAGGTATAAGAAAAAGCCATTACTGGAGGCATTTTATCCAATTTTCCACCAAGGCACTTCAGCAGATATTAGTGTCCCCTGGACTCTTTCCTTGGGCAAACTGTTGGATTAGATGACCTTGTGGGTTCTGTTCCGCTCTGTTTTTCTTCAGTTCTGTCTCATGTAGTAAAATTGTTGTCAAGAAAAGAAAATTCACATTGATTTTTTTTTTTCCTGCATGTAGAGGGCAACAGCATCTGCCAAGCAATAATTTATAAAGCTGCAGTTGACCACTGGCCTGTTGTGTTAAGGGAATTTGAATATTCATATCTCCTTCCATATGAAAAACCAGCAAGGCTTTAACACTGCTGTAGCTAAATACCATAAATCTTGAAGTGAAAACATATGTATCTTTCACACATTCCCACTTTTATGCTTTAATTTGTCCCGGCCTACCTGAAGTGTTTTTACTCAAATTAGACCTGTTACTAGTATAAAATTATGGCTGTTCTATTTATGTGATATTAAAAAAATGAAATAGAAATATATCTGGGTATACTTAGGATTGGATATTTTTAGAATTGCTTCCTAATCTTGCTGTGGAAATCTAAAGCAATAAAGAACATAAAAAGAGCATGTTATTACCCTGATAGCTATAATACAGGCCATCATGAATCAAAAAAAAAAAGATACAATAATGAATATTAAAAATCTAATTATTTGTGTCATTTAGAACATTGCATTTGCTTCATAATGCAACCAAGAATATGGCATATTTGTGTTAGCACATTCTATTTATTGAAAAACAAATATAAAATGAGATAATTTTTGTACCATAGGAACAAAAGATCTGTGATAAAACTCCAGAGAGGAAAAAAAAAATGAATGAAAAAATCAGTAGCTGAGAAACTCACAGCTAGGGACTCATTTATTCTTTAGGATTGTTACACTAATTTTGGAGACTTGCTGCAGCAGCAAAGTTGAGGTTTAGGATGAATGCATCAATTACTAATTACTAATGCCACAAAGATATCCTTAGCTTCTCAAGGTAATTTAGAAGACCCATTCATATCCTGCTTTTCAAGCATTGCACTTACACTTGAACTGTATAAGAGGTTAACTTTTCAGAAGTCAATAAAACTTAACAGTTTCCTTAAGAAAACAGAAGTGATTTCCTTGGGAAATATGGTTTAATTCTCCATTAAATTAAAAAAAAAAATATATATATATAGAGAGGCCTGTGAATAAGACTAAGAATGAGGTATTAGGCCATGGTTGTATTATTTTTAAGAAAATATGTGCTTGGATACATTTTAAGCCTTACTAAGNAAAAGAGGATAGCAGATAGCACCCTCGAGCCTGCACTATGGATTTTTTATTTTTAGGTGAGACACAGCATGCACAGAGCTGGACCTACCCTTTAGTCCTAAGGTTCATCTGCCAGGGCCTAGGAAGCTTGGACGCTGGCAGCCAACTCCTTAGGACGGAGGTTTAACCTCTTAGCTGGAAGGCCTCACAGGGCTAAACGAGCTCCATCTGCCCGGGTTTGGAATCAGAGTTGTCCTTTTCCTAGGATGACTGCCAGAAGGCTAATGAGCTCATCCTACCCATCCAAGGATTCTAGGAACATGGGTATCACTCCCCACACTTTCCCGTGGGCAATGAGTTTAATGCTCCCTCTGCTNTTCCCGTGGGCAATGAGTTTAATGCTCCCTCTGCTGTGGGCACAGTTATGGCACCAGAGGCCACAGGAGACCACAAGGGATTTTCAGACTGTGCCTGACATCATATTTAGGACTTACAAATCTGAGGTAACCTCTAGAATTGCTGGTCTCAAAACCCAGCCACTTAATATACAGTGGCCAGACTCTACTCCCACAGTGTTTTCTCCTGGGAATTACTAGTGCTCAGATATCTAAAATGTAACTAGGTTTTATATTTTTTAGATTTTCTGTTTTTTTCTTACACCACAAAAATTCCAATACAATCTTTGCAATTACAACTTGTCCTCATGGAGGTGTTTGTTTTGTTTTTTTTTTCTGTTTTTAACAGGGTAAGTAAAACTGAGTTTTATCTCTTGACATTTTGAAATTACCTAGCCTCTTTAAAAAGTCCTAAAACTGCATGCAGTAAAAAAGGCTGTAAGACAGCTAACCAGACACCACCTCATAAATGTAAAACTAATATGAGGGGTTGTGACAACTCTTGCAATAACTCTACCCTTATCTCCATGGAATGCTACCTGATGCTGTGACCACTCACCATTTAAACAATGCATGATACAAATATTGTTTTCCTCCTATAGTGAGATAATTAATGACAAGATGAATCTTGATGAACAATTTCAATCCATACTTCTACTTGATCTCAAATGCAGAAATAAATACATGGCTATATATTTAATATAATTATTGTAAAACATGTAATTATTACAAAGAACTTAAATTACTGTTCTAATGCAGTAATATATTGCAGAGCAGATACTTTAAATTTCAGTTCATGTCTGATACAAAAGAAAAAACTAAAAATGAAACCAGACTGTTACTGAAATTGAAATTATCTACTCTATTTGCTGTCTAAAGCAAGAAATTCTAAACTTGGTGGTAGAATACTTTGTTTGCTTAGTTGAAAAAACTAGAGGAAGTTAAATTTAAGTATGGAAACATTTTATTTCAAAATATAAGACCAAAACTGAATTTAAACTTATTATGTGGCAGAACTAGAGTGTGAGTTTCTTGTAAGATAAAATTCATAAATATAGAAACTGACAGAACTCTGCCTTTCCACCACAGGTATTCTCTTTTTTCTATTACTAATAGAATACAGATGAAGTTGTTCTTCATATGTTGCCTCCTTGTTTTGTTATATGACAAAATTAAGCAATGACATACAAATGTAATGCTAACATAAACATTTTGGTGTGGAGGTAGTCTTGATAGGTGGCTTGAAAGCACTGGGCCTTAAAGAACAGGGCTACTTTGTGTTGAAAGTGCAAATGGCATTGTTTGAAGCTAGACATAAAAACACACTAGCCTTTTCAGCAACTGCTAGTGAGCTCAGCAAACCTCTAATGGCAACTGACCATGCTGTTCCTGTCCCTACTCTCTGCATCACAAGAGATACCAAGAACACAGGATACTGAAAGCATTTTGCACTGCTTGATCCTTCTGTTGCAGGACACACGCCTGACAGTGTGGGAGCACTTATAAAATCAATATTTCACATACTGTTCAGCCTGCATGCATTGAGCAGGAGCTGAGTCTTGCTGCCTCTCATGGCAAGTCCATTCTCTTTCATCTGTTGCCTGTAGAAGGTGCAGAAGGAGCATGCTCCCATTCCTGAACAGAAGATGAACAGATTGGAGTGCTTTATGCTTTATTTTCCAACACTTACTTTGGGGCTCTTCTACAACTGCTACTTTGCTTCATAATCTCACTTCAGGTATGCAGACTCTTGAAGGTTGACCTAAAAGCGTCATTATTTTTGAGTGTACTTTGGTCTCATCATAGTCTGCAAAGATTTCACAAAGTAAATTCTGGCTCACTCTCACAGAAGTATCTGCAGCAGGTGAGCACCTGGAATAAAAAAAATCCCAACTCCCAATTTCCCATTTAAAGAAAAAAAATGAACATTTTGCTGGTATCCCTCATCCCCTTAAGCTTAGGAAATTCTTTTTGTAAGACTGCTTCATGATTCTGAATTAACTCTCTTTAAAAACAAATAAAATAAACCACCATCACCAAATAGTCTCTTTAGTTTACCCTTAACTCTCTGAGGATCTGAGCAGTCTGAACAATGTTTTCTGATATATCATCAGAAGAAAAGAAACTATCTACAGTTTTCATGCAGAATAATGAAAGAAATGGGCCATGGGTAGATGAGAAAAGAAGTATTGCAAAAATAGTGGTATATAGAAGATATTAGCAGATTTCTGTCAGGGTTGGAGAAGATAATATTCTTTACCTTGAAGAACCAAGCACTCCTTCTACTAGATAACAAAGAAAAGGGTAGGTGTACTTTCAAAGCTCAGGTATCTAGTAAACTCATACAAGCAGACAGGAAAATACAGATTATCATTCTGAATTGAGTTCTGTTTCTTTTTAAAGAAAACATCACCATACGAAGGTAAATGTTGTGAGACACATCAAAGTCATACTAAGACAATTGATAAGTTATGGCTGATGAGGCCTTGGTAGTTAGGAAAGACAGTCTGTGAAAGACAGGCTTTTAATGGGATTTAATGAAAGAGGAGAAAAAAACCCCACAATAACAAAAAATTTCACACTGAAAAAAGCCATCCTAAGAACAAAAGAGAGCATTCATTAGCACACAACACAGTGTACTAAAAGAGGTGCAAGCAGGATGAAGACAGGTATAACAAAGATAAGAGTGTACTGGATTTGGCATCACCCACATTTGGAGCATTAAAAGAGGTATGTGGGAGGACCAGATGCATCAAGGTTTGCAACACATGTTGATTGCCCAGCATTTGAGAAGACAGTCACAAAGTGCACAAAGCAAAACACTTTTATAAGCATTTTATGCAGGAAAAAAAGAAAGTAAAAAAATACACAATTTTGCAAAAGCTCCTATCAAAGGAATTTAGGAATAGTACATTACTTTATGGCTACAGTACAGGATAAAGAAAAGAGTAGTGAAGAAGTATTTATATCCAAATATGACACATGAGAAAAAAGTCTTTTCACCATAATAATATTGATATCTTTTTCTTCATTAGAATTAAATTAAGTGAATGTTATCAAGTATATAAAGGACAATATCAAATTCTAGATTTTTAATAAACATATGTACAAACCCAACATTGGGATGGAGAACTGTAAAATCATTACATGTTAGTTCAAACCAAATTAGAAAAGACTTTAGTCTCACAAAATACTTCAGGGTAAAGAAAATAAAGTACCTCGTGATGTCTACAGGCACATCAATACGATCAAGGTATATGTGCATGCAGCTCCAGGACTGTGCACACATGTTAAAATTGCCATTAGCAAAATACCTAAAGGAAAGAAAAAAGCCCTTTAGATCATGGCTTGCATGAATATAAAGAAAATGGTGGTGAACTCATTGCAATTTATTGCCTCAATTACTGCACTAGAAAATGGAGAGTCTGTTCTGATACAGTGCATTAGCTTTTAACACCTAAAAAGAGCAATACAGTAGAATGGCAGAATCTACCTTCTACAGAAGATGTAAACTTTTTGCTCTGCACATTTCATACATCCTATGTACTATGTGTTTTACCTGGACACCATGAGTTCAGGCCAGGTAGATTCTAGCAACCCCCTTCTAGCAAAATTCTAATGTCACAGGCAGAAGATACAATGAGATAGAATCTAAAATTCAGCTACACCTGATGGAAAACTAGTGTAAATTATTTTGGTTATATCTAGGAATAGAGATGAACCTAACTCTGCAGAGTTAATGCTTAAAGCAAGTAAAAATATTTTCTTCCTACAAGACCTGTAGAACATAATGAAGATGATGAGTAAGACTGGCAAAAACCTAGAGCAACTGGGGAGGAAAGGATGAAAATGGTATAGAGATCACGGTCTGAAAGGTTTCACAGATGATGTTTTCTATAGCATGAAAGATTTAGTCACCTCCTTGTTTTACTGTAATATCTTAGCTCATTCAAGGAAATACATAACAAGAACTTAGGAGTATCCCTTCATTAATGTAATATTATGGTTATCAGAAGAGTAGTTACTTGTGGATACTATACATTTTGTCTTTTTATCACAGAACTGGGTGCATAAGAACAATAGAAACTAAAGATAATCATTTTAGATTCAACAAAAATCTTGATAAACTTTTGGTTCTGTCTGTGCTGACTCTATAACACGATATAAAAACCACACATGTACAACATGAATAAGGCATATAATCCTTGAATAAAATCTTTTTTGCATGTCTTATATAATACAGAGTCTTGGAGCTTAGACAGGACCTCTGGAGGTCATCTGGTCCAACTCTCTTACTCTAGCAGGGCCATCTACAGCCAGCTGTCCAGGACAATATTCAGGTAGCTTTTGAATATCTCCAGGGATATGAGAATACACAACCTCCCTGGGCAATGTGTCAAAACCAGAATAGCAATCTGTGCGAGTGATCAGTCACCCTCAAGGTAAAAAGTCTTTCCTTATATTCAGAAGAACCTCTTGTGTTTCAGTTTGTGCCCCATTGCCTCCTGTCCTGTCACTGGACACCACTAAAAAGAGCCTCGCTCCATCTCCTTTGCACCCTCCCTTCAGGTGTTTATATACATTCATAAGATCCTGGCTGAACAGTACCAGCTCTCAGCCTTTCCTCATAGGTGAGATGTAGTGGATCCTCCATCCTTTTCATGGCCCTTTGTTGAACTCTATCCAGTATGCCCATGTCTGTCTTGTACTGGAGAGCCCAGAACTGTATCTTGTACTGGGGAGCCCAGAACTCTATCTTGTACTGGGGAGCCCAGAACTCCAGGTTTGGCCACATCAGAATGAAGCAGATGACAAGATTTACCTCCCTTGGTCTGCAAGCAATACTTCTTCCTAGTGCAGCCCAGGATTATCATTAGCCTTCTTTGCAGCAAGGGCACATTCCTGGCTCATGTTCTATTAAAACAATATAACTATTAATTATTATTTATTATTATTATTATTATACATATTATTAATATGTATATTAAAACAATATAAATAATCTTTTAAAAGAAGCAACATATACGTAGTTTATAATGAAATAAATTCCATTAGTGATGAAAATAGCCTAACTTTTGAACTGTGTCAAAAGGGATAAAAGAGAAATCCTTGCATTTTCATCAGAAAGCTTCCAGAGCTTTTGAAAACTGTTTATGAGGGATGTCTTGATACAACAGTATACTGTTACCTATTTTTTCATACTTTAACCCACATGCAAGCTATAAAAAAAATGGCCAAGGGAATATTGGAGAAAGAAGTGCAATGGTAATTTTAATACTCCTAATAGAAATTAGCAAGTGATATATTGGAATACTAAGGAAGCCAGCACCTACTTAGCAACATGCTAATCAGAACTGTGGTGAGTCACATCAAGGACACATTCACTAGATGTGGTATTTGTGACAAACTATTTCCCAAAATAGACTCTACTTCTACAGGTCTTCAGCTGTTTGCATGTTAATGAGCTGAAGTCTCAAATACATAATGATTCCCACAGTCTGTTGTGGTCTGAGCTTTAAATCAGGAATCCAGAGGTAAATCAGAAGCAAGAACTACATTAGAGCCATGTAAAGTCTACTATGGTCAGTGGAAGCTTGCTATGATCATTGAATAAATGGAATATCACTAAACATATTAAATAAAAAATAACGCTGGACAGTAATTTAGGCAAAAATCCCAAATATTTAAGTTTAATTCCAATATTAGGAACAAAGACTTATTGGTAAAAATACTGTTTGTTTATCCAGTATATAAGCAAAATATAACTGCAATAATTTGCAAAGAATCTACCTAGTGGAGAGAGGATGCAGATTAGTTTCAGCCTCTTCATACGTGTTCCGTGAATCTTATTCCTGAAAGTGAAGGTCTTAACTCATCCTAATGCCACATTTCTTGCTTATAAACAGGCAGGCACATTGTCAGGTCAGACAACTGGTGCTTTAAGAGAAGTAATGGATGTTAGTTTGACATTGGTTCCCAACTAATGTACACCTGCCAAACTAACTTCCTGACTATGACATGCACATAGACAGCAGAGTGGACAATTGTAAAAATCCCTGTTGATTCACTGTTGGAGAGTTTGGACTAATGACTTTCAAGCATTCTGAATACTAAAGCTAATACTTACTGGGCAGTTCCTTGATCAAGCTGCTTTTCAAGCTTTGCATAGATTTCAGTAGCAAGAAGGCAATCAGTCCTCTAGAAGTTGGTGTTTCCTGGCTTTCCTACACAGTGATAATACTCAACAGGCTTTTCCCAGCTAACTACATCTTAGTCTTATAATTTCCCATCCATTCTCTGCTCTTGTTTTATTACATCCTACTAAATTTCATTGGAGAAAACAACATACTGTACTTACTATGGGCAGGTCTGAGTTTGAACAGTAGGAAAAAATGTGGATAATTTTATAATTCCCATGTTATTAAAGACCTGGGAAGAAACAATTCTTCAGATTTACAGTAGATCTTCCTCTGTTGTAAAGCAGAGGAATTGGTATAATCTGGGAAGTGGTTTCATGAAATACCAAATGTTTGTTTTAGCAGTTACCAGGGAGAATATGACTCTTTCCAAGAAAGGTACAATGTGTTTTATTCCTCTTGTAATAATACAGCTGCTTTTCTGTCTGAGGTCCTGTATGCTGTAGAGAGACTTAAATACATTTTTCGCTTTGGTGTCAAAGACAGGATTATTTTGCTCCAGGTCATTCAATAAAGATTACACTCCTACATGTTGTTCTGTGTCAAAATTGTATGTGTCTGCCTGGTTCACAACAGATGGCTGCATTTCAATAGTTTTATATAAAAGATATGGAAGGTTGAAATGAAACATTTTTCTGTAAACCAACTTCTTACAGTTGCTTGTATGTTTTAGTTGCACCTGTCAAGTTTGATGTCATGCAGGCAAACTCCTAAAATACAGCTTTGTAAATTTGTTTCTGTTCATCCTGGGTCAAGATTTATTTGGAAGGCTTGTAGAGAGAATGTAAATCAAGTGTAGTTTATTTTGTAATATATCAGCCATTGTTTTATGAGATATCCCAGTTTGCAAAATACAACAAGGAAAGAGGTATCTTAATATATGGCCCTTCTATTTTAAGAGTGAAAGAGCAAATGTAATTCTGAGAAGGGAGTCTTAACCTCTGCTTCCAAGCTTTGACTGAGCGATTTCTCATGCTAGCTTTTTTTTTTTTTTTCCCAAAGCTTTTTTCTCCTCATCATGCAAGGATATGAGTAAGATACATTTCAAGGTTTGGTTTTTTTTTTCATGAAATACAGAAGTAAACGTACGATTTTTTGATTCACAGAGATAAGAATGCTTTCAGTGGCCTTTTAACTGCATCACTTAAAAGTTTCTCACCACCTTTTCCACTAAATGTTGGTTTAAAACATTACTTTAGGATTACGTTTTTGGCTTCAGTAATTTTTGGTCTGTTTTGCACTTGTTCCTTATTATAAAGAATACTTGGTCTTGCTTCCTTTGGGCTTTTGTCACCAAAGATTTATTGCTAAAACACCTAAGGTCTAATAAGGAAGCTGTATAAAGCCTCAAAGCTGAAGATCAAAGTGAATAATGATCTAATATACCAAGTGTATCCACTGAAAAAAAATTAGGAAAACAGGCTTGAGCAAGGTCTTTTAAACTCTGCTTCTCTTTCTTGTTTAACAGGGCTGCCACTGGGTCACAAATGCACTTACAATGGCCCATCGGAGCCATTTATCGGGAAGAAGGTTTTCCGCCTAGTATTTATGAACTGCTTTGGTATTTACCAGAGACGTAGGTAAAAAATGTGGGATAAATAACGAGTTATCACCGTTTGGGGTAGAAAAAAAGTTAAAATCCCGGCTTTATTCCTCCTTTCGAAACAGCTCTTTCCTTTCTCCGTTCCCCTCCCCCCTGAGGCTTGTGGAAGGATCAGTGCGCTCCCCTAGCTCCCCTGAGACCCTCTCACACCCTGCTGCTGCTCGGGGCTCTCCCGCAGGCCCAGCGCCGGCGCCGGTCCTCTGTCGAGGCGCCCGTCAGCTTCCGGAGGGGAAGAGCACCAGCTCTGCTCTCAGGAGAGTGTCTACCTGAGGTGGGTTTTTAGCAGCAGGTCCCGTCGCTGGACTCCTCACAGCCCCCTCGGACCCTTTCCATTCCCTCCGCGATCTCTAAGCAGCCGCTATGTTAAGCATGCCTCAACACCACCGCCTACAGTACCATAGGGCGGGAAAGGACAACGACAAGCACCAATCAGAAGCTGGGGCTGGACTCTGAGTGACAAGCCACATCACCCAATAGAAGTCGTCACATCAGTAGGCGAGGCTCCTCCTAATGCCACCACCCATTAAGGAGGAGCCGGGGCGGGGCTACAGGCCTGGGGCGTGTCTCGAGGACAGGGGCGTGGCTTCTGGGCGATAGGGGCGTGACATCACCAGAGCTATTTAAACGTGCGCGGTGGTACTTGCTCGCTTAGTCGGCGCAGCGGCGCTGGAGTTGCGGTGTTGTGCTTTACTGCGACTGCATCGCGTTTTCCGTTTTCTTTCACGCGCGTGTGCGCGGGAGGCTAGGGAGACCTGTCCCGCCCGGGCCAGCAGCTCCCAGGGGGTATTTCTTCCTTTTTTTCTCCTTCTTTTCCCCGTGCGCCTCCGTAGAGGAATTTCTCCGCATCCCTTGTCCGGTGTAAGGGGGCGTCCCCCCGGTCCGCGCCCCTTCTCTTCCCGCTCCCGGCCGGAGGCTTGCGGCGCTTCCCTCTGGATGCGTCCCCGCAGCCCCGGGCGGGAGGCGGCCAGAGGGAAGCGCTGCCCCCAGGGATTTACTGCTGTCTGGGACTCGGACTCGCGCCACCGCCGCCCCCTTCCCCGCGGGGCCTCCCGGCGCCCCGGCTCAGCTGCCGCTCCGGGCCGCCGCCATGGACGACAAATACCTGCCCGAGCTGATGGCGGAGAAGGACTCGCTGGACCCGTCCTTCACCCACGCCCTGCGACTGGTCAACCAAGGTGAGGGCTGGCAGGAGCGGAACGGGACGGCTTCATCCCGCGATGGGGACGAGCCTAAGTTAGTGGTTGTTGGCGAGGATGCTCAGTGAGGGGTTTACCCGTTGTTTTTGCAGCGCTCGGCGGTTTTTTTTCCCCTCGTGTTCGGGCTGCTGGTGTTTACCTCCTCCTGCCTCCATCCCATTGCTATGCTGCGCGGAGGGCCCGGAGGCTCTGCCCAGCGCCGGCGGGCGCTGACCGGGCAGGTCTCTGCCTGCACCCCCGGCGCTGCCCGCTGCGGCCAGCGATGCTTCCCGGGCTGTTCCTCCGGCAGGCAGAGCATCACCCCCAAAGAACGGCAAACGCTTGACTGTTTCCCTCAAGTCGTCTTTAGAGGAGCGAAGGCAGAATCGTGCGCTGCTGGAATCACACGTTTTTCCAAGTTACAAAATCACAGAATCATTGAGGTTGAGAGACCTCTAAGACCAAGTCTAGAGGTCGAAGTTGAGGTGTTGTGTAGAACAGTTTGGGTGTTCTGTGCTCAGCTTGGGCTTCAAGTCGATTAAAACCTCCAAAGGTTTTGCCCGTTTACCTTGCTAACCTGTTTCTGAAAAAGAAATAGCTTATTAAACAATAATATATGTGTAAGCCTTTTAAAGAGCAGGCTGCAGCCTCAGTCCTTCACTTGGAACTTTTGGCTCTGTAACTGAAATGTTAAGGAATTGACAATAAGTTTGGTAAAAAGCCAAAAGCATGTTTTCCTTTTGCGATTATATAACTCCAGATAACAAGTTATTCCTTCCTCTTCTACATCTGACATGTCAGATATGCTTTAAAGTGCCAGCTCTTTGTTTCAGTAATACTGACCAGAAAAGTGATTCTGTGTGATGCGCAGTATTTTGATGTAAATTTGGAAAGATGGTATAATTGGCAGGTGACTGTCAAATACAGCTCTGTAGAGACAAACACTTGACACAGTGCTTGGGAGGGTTAAGTGAAATCAGTTATGAACTGATCTTCCAATGTAACTTAATGACAGACAAAATGATTTTGACTTCAGTTGACATAATTACAAAGCTGTGCTAGTATACTTCACTTCCTATAACAGGAATAGTTCTAAATCAGTGTGGCTTTTATTGAGGGGTTGTTGTAGTTATTGATGTGTAATGGACTGTGAATGCCATTTCTTAAATTAGAAGAATCAACTATTGTCTATAGTATTCTGGGGATTAGGGGTAGCTGTCTCAGTTCCAGCTGTGGAATGTGTAAGCCATGTGATTTGTAGCTGCATGCCCTTGGATGGTTGGTATTTTGCATGTTTTTCCGAATTTTGAATTTGTGAAAGTGCCCCTGTTGGTAGTGGGAGAAGGAGAATTATGTTAATATTTGTAGTGTATGCTGTAAATAAAAAAAAAACTTGTTAAAATTTAGTATGAGGGCTGAGAATTTAAGGCTGCAAATTAGTGAAGTTCCTCTCCAGAAAGTGAAGGAAGAGGTACGTGGCTTACTATTTTACAAGTGATGTTTATGGAAGGAGATGTGGCTGTATGGCTGTTACCAAAACTGACTTTTTGAGACCATGATAGTTTTCTGAGGCTCTCATTGAAATGAGAAATTAGAGGACAAATTCTGCCTGCTTTTATCATGTAATACGTGATATCTGCACGTGTACTTTGAAAATAGATTACATTGTCAGTAAAAAAAATGAAATTAGATAGACATGGATCTGTTCTTCTAATATATCCCTAGATTTTTTACCTATCTTGAAAGTGAAGCCTTGCACTTAACTGTTAAGTAAAGAAGATGAAGCAGAGTGACTATCAACTAATTAACTATAGCGTAAAATGCACATTTGAAGACTATCTATGTAAAATAGATACTTGAGGCAGTTGTAGAGTCACCAAAGACCAAGGTGAGGCGAAATGACTGTAACAGAAGTGGGAAATGCAAGAGGAGATGTTTTACAAACTCATCCTGTTACGGCACTAACTTTATCAGTGACTGTTCTTTTCCTTCAAAATTGTAACAATTCTGTGTAGTTAAATGAAGGCTAATATTAGTGGGAATATATATGTAGTACTTGTGGCTTGTACTTCATATGTCTGTCAGGGCCATAAAGTTCTTTCTGTGGTAGTTCAGTGAGCAGACAAATGAAATGGCTTGTCTCATCTTTTTGAACTGGGTTTTAGCTTTTCAGTTTAGAAGGAAACAAGATTTTAAATTTGGCTTCTTCCAGGTATGTGTGAGAATGCCTTAGCAAGGGTTTTAAGTGCTTAAAATAACCTGCTTAATTATGTAATAGCATTTGAATGCCTTAATAGTATTACATTTATCTGTATTTACTTAAACTGAAATGCTGTAGATGAGCCAACTTTCCTCAAACTCAGGATTGATTTGTAGCAATTGTGTGATTGAACTAGTAAATCCTTCTGAGATGCTGAAGGAGCTGAAGTGTGTGTACTGCTTAGACAGAAGAGCCAAATGACTAACAAATTTCTAACTATGCTGAAATTTGGCTTCTATTGAACACTCCTGTGTTTAGACTTTGTGAAAATCTGCTAATTATGGTTCTCAAATGGAAGTTGACATATTTGCATATTATACTTATCATTACAAATCATAATTTGGGTACACACAAATTATATAATTTTAAATGATACAGAAAGAAAGTGGAGCTTGACATGCTTTAGAGTTCCAGGGTGGCCTTTCAGTTAAAAAAGAGCAATGAGGAGATGACCAGAATGCTGGAAGAATAATTTCCTAGGCAGTGTTATTAATAAGTATTTCATAATTAAGAGATGACAGCATCTCTTCTTGCCCTAATGAAACCTTGTATTAACCATATTGAAAGCGTTGAAATGAAAGATCAGTATCCATTGTTGTTCCTTCATAGTACATAGAAGTGTTGATTTTTTTTTCTTGTTGAAAACTCTGCTCAAGTATTTGACTTGTCTCTTTGGGACACAAGTGAAAGACCTATTGCTTAAAATTTACTTTAAACAATAATTGAACAATTCAGCTGCTTCTTAAAATTTAGAAGAATAGGAATCTTCTGCAGGAGAGTAGACTATATCCTTTGCTCTAAGATTTATTTGTATACTTGAACACTAAGCCTTCCTAAAAAGGGATATTTTTACCAGTAAACCTTTAAACATGTTACAGATTAGAAGTAGACTTATTTTACATGTGAAGTAAGGTGACCATGCTAATAAGATTAATTTGCTGCTGGTACCAGACAATGGGAACTAGAACCTTGTGTCCAATTAGCATCTTATAATAAGTTCTGTACTTGAAGTACCTTAGGGAAGATGAGATTCTGTGAAGCAGCAAGAGTTTTAGTACATGTGTATTTTTCCTTGTGTTTACAATGCTCAGGTGCTCATCTTTATGCAAAATCTGAGAAATGTTTTTGTATGTGAAAGTGATGCTTGTTCAATCAGGCTAGCTCTTTTTGTTTATCATTGCCAGGCACTGAGTAGCTTTAACCTTTATTGAGACCTTTAAAATAAAGGCTGACTGTTAGTACTTGGAGTTGTATATAAATGTTTATGGTAAATTTGCAAGTAAAATGTTGATTTTTATATTGGTTCACAAGGAGTGATGTTGTGTAAGTATTGGACAACGTAAGAGAAGAGTTCATTGTTTTCTTTCTCATCTATATATGGAATTGATTTATGACAAATATTTTGTGAATGTTGGGTAAAGTATGTGAAATTGCAGGTGGAAGGAGCTAATTGTAAATAAAACATGTTGATACCAGACATGTTTTGTAACAGACATTAAAATGGATGCCTGGCACTTGTTTGATTTTTGTAATATTAAATGCGTAGGTGGAGAGAACTCTGGAATTCAAGTTAGGGCAGCTGAAATCCTTTTAAGTTCTGGTGTCGTTGCAGAAAGACAGCTTTTACTTCTCTGTGGATTGTCCCTGTGGAATTGTTCCTTACAAACTCATTGTATCTACTTTAAGATTTAAGATAATATCTTAAATCAGTGAAGCTTCCTTTAAATTGTCAACTTGATGTACAGGAATAACAAGCCTTCCTATCAGTAGATGGCTGTATGTGCCAGCTTTATATTGAGTGACTTTCCTGAGCTGCATGTCTAGCAATGATCAGCAGAGGCTTCTTGTTTCTTGAGCCAAATTTTCAGTAGGAGTTCAATAATCACATAGACCAGTACCTCCCTAAATATCAAGGAGGGTGGAGTGTGAGGAAAAGCATGCTTTATGTGTTGTGGAGGATAGGAACTGTTTGGTTTTTTTTAGTAGGTAAGGGATAGCTTTTATAAAAATGATTGAAGTAGAGACTTTAATTTATTAAGGTTCTACAGATGTTACTGATTTTAAATAAATCTGTCTTGGTATGCAAGGGCTTCTGGCTGCTTCACAAGGATTTTCTGTAATTTTTCACAAACAGAATTCTCATTTTTCACAATTCTGAAAGATGTACTTGATTATATGTAGTGAAATGACATACATATGATTTAAATAATCAGTTTGCAGCTGAATTATCCACTTTCCTCTGAGCACAGACACTTCATGGCGTGGAACAGACATGTGGTGCTGCTTGTTCCCAGTCTAATAGTCTCGTGTGCTCTGGTGTGTAACCTCAGACTCTCCTTTATGTTTCATTGTAGGCTCAGTCATATGAGTAACACTTGTTTCAAATGTCCTGCTCTTGGAGGATGGTGAAACACTTTATGAAGGTCATAGGTGTTTTGTAAAGCAAATACAGTTGAAGAAATCTGATTGGGATTTAAGATTGCTCAGAATATCTTACTAATTTAAACATAATAGTTTTGTAATTTGCCTTTCAGACAGGAAGTCACTAAGTTCTTTATTAGCAATTAACTAGAAAGAAGAAACTCTTCTGTTTTCTAGTAATGGTATTTCAACACAACAGTCTATGAAAACATGCAGGGGGAATTGTGGTTTTTTTTGACAGACTCAGTGTGATGAGAAATTTAGTGACAGTGCTAGGAATGGATATGGTATGATGTTAGCACCATAAAACCAGGGAAGGCTGACTTTGGTTCCATTTCTATTTGTGTAAAACAGCCTGAAAAGTAATAAGATTTGGAGTGAAGAAGGGATATTTTAGAGTTTGCCCCTCATGTCTCAGCCTTCCTTGTTCAGTAACACTTCAGAAGTTCACATTTTGCTTTTTGCTCTTTGCTTTTACTGTAGTGAAACTATTGGGAAAGTCATAGGACTTATTAACAATTAGATTCAAGTCTTGGCTTCTTAAAAGGCTGGGAAAATGGTTTATCAGGTATTCCAGTCATGTTAACAGAGCTGCTGTGAAATTCAGCTGAAGATAATCATACATACTTCACCCGAGGCTCATCTGCTCTGAAGCATGACTTCAGCCTGCAGCCACTCACCGATGATCACATTTAGTCTAAAGCTGACTTCTAATTCACTTGCACACTTGCTTTGGCAGTCAATGAGAGAGATCGAATTTAAAGGTTTCAAATTTAGACTGACATGGTTTGTCACTTTCAATCCTCTTTGACACCAGCCATGCAAATTAAAACTAACCTTCTGAGTACTTATTTACTGGAGAAATCAGAAAGAAGGTCACGGCACTGAATGACTGTTCTTCTGGCCTGTGGCTTGTTTGACTTCACTTGCATGTACTTAAAATCTGTGTATGTGACCTTTCTGTCATCTGAGGTTTTTCCTATCTCTGACTTCCAGTTTAATTAAGAAACAGAAGAATGTAGAATTTGGTTTGATTTGAAAGAATTGGGTATGAAAGTTCAGAGTTGAGTAGCCTTGGTAAAGTATTCAGTGTGGCACTGCATGACTTTTTAATTAGTATTTAGCAGTTTCAGTAAAAAGCATGTTTAAACGGATTAACTGTTAACGACACACCTAATATTTTATGGTGAATTAACTGACTGTTCTTAGCTGAGCTCTGCAGGAATCTTGCAGGCTTAATGTTTACATTATTAATACAGTTTTTCAAACAGAAAATTACAAAGAAGAGGACGTGTACTGTGGGTAAAGGTAGTGTCTTGGTACAATCTGCCCCAGAGACCTGGGAAGGCCTGCACAGTGGGAGCTGCATGGTTAGGGATGGTGGTAGTTCTGGGAATTACTATAGAGCCATCTGTTGCTAGCTGCATGTGACTTCCAAGTACAATCTTATCTAGAAAATTAATCTTTATGGCCTTCAGCTAAGGACATAAGGAATTTAGTTTTCTTGCAACATTCTAGGTACGGAAGTCCATGTGTCTAAATCTTTAAGAAGATAATAGAAAAAAACCACAATGGTTTGCAAGCTTGAGAAGGTCTGTGGGCCTCTCGAATGTCTGGTTTGTGAAAGTGATCATTAACCTCTGGTTTGAGCACCTCACTACCTTCTCAGACAAAGGTGCTAAGAGGCCCTTTAAACTGATGATTAAATGTCTGGCCAACAAAGTGCAAATGAGAAAATGAAGCAGTGTTTTAGCAATAGATGATTAACTCAGTTGGCATCTCTGTTGCAAAATGAGATACATTTCCGGATGTTTGATCTTGAATAAGTTTTTAGGCTCTTGGCTGAACTGTCAGTGACTTGGAATATACAGTAGATATAGATTGGCTGTTTATGACAAGGAGCAAGTTAGAGTAGCAACTGGAGAGGTTGAAGAAACATTTTTAAGCTGAGAGCTTTATTTTTTAGTGTCTCAACAGTTGAGCAGTGCATGTGTGTTTTGTGTTTATCCTATCTCAAAATATTCCTTTGCTGGAATTCAGCTTTGTCACATTTATCACTTACTGTGCTTTTGTGTTGTCATTTTTCATCATTTTGTCATTATTGTCATGGTAAAATGAATAAGAAACTGGAAAGTTAAATGAATTTCCTTCCTTCCTATTCTCCTTTTCCAGTTGTTGTTTTGCTGGCTGCCTTCCATTTCTTATTTTGATATGTTTATCAGGCTTTTGGCTTCAGCCAGCAGCTCAACAGGAACAAAGTTGCAAGGCAGCAAACAAATGTCAGTTTCATTCTTGGAGTTAGTAAATCTTTTACTTTTTTGGCTTATATAGGTGTTTTTTATAGGTCTTCATTTCCTAGGAAGAATTTTTTTGACAAAATAATTGGAAACCTAAAAGATTAGAAATCATGTCAGTAAACCTATTGTTCTTGCACTTAATCCAGAAGAAAATTTGTAACTGCTGCTGTGCTGATCTTGGTATAATTCAGTGGCAGTGAAAATCTGAAGTTGCAAATCCTTTGAGGATTTACTGATGTTCTTCAACTTCATTAATCCCTTTGGGTTGTACGAAAGGAATAGTCAGTAAGGAAAGATTTGTTGTTGTGTAAAAGAATCTAGGAAGAAGTCAAAATTGGTGGTGATGCTTTGATACTGAATACTGCTGCATTTGCTGAATATTTGGAGAGCAAATGCATCTGTAGTCTCTTGCTGCCTCTGATCATCCAGTAACACCACTCTGGAAAGCACATGTTTGAAATCAAAACAAGTTTTCAGTATTTTCAGCCAGTTTTTCCTGCTGCTTTGGGATAATGATGTTTTTGAAAGATGTAGAAATGGAAGGACTGCTTTTTATGCAGTCATTTTTCTTCTCATGTCTTCTAACTGGTAACGGACAACGGGTTTAGTTTCTGATTCCTTTTCATCTATGTCCTAATGAACTAGAGGTGGCAGTGAGATGCCAATCCTCTTGTCTCTTGTCAGCAGCCCAGTTTCTGCTCCATGACTTCCTTAACCCTCAGATACTGAGGAACTGATTGTTGTCATATTGTGTCTCTACTACTATGCATACAATAGAGTACATATTTTCTGCTGACTTGAGTGATACAGCTCTGGGGTAAACAAGTGAAGTAAAATCACCCTTTTCTCCTCTGCCTACCTTCAAACTAATGTTAAATGATAAATTTTGCAAAAGCAAAAAGCACTAAGGTCCATCATGTCAGTTTGATTCTTTCATAGCATTCTGTGATGCTTGGCTATACCCTGTACCTCTCCCTGAGTTTGAAGCAAGCAGAAGTTTCTTCTACACTTGCCTTCACACAGTTTGAGTACAATGTCCTTGGTCCATTTGTACAGTCATGGAGATTCAGAAACCTGGAGTGTTTTTTCTTTACTAATTATCAGGCTGTTGCACAAACGTTTCCAGCCTGTTTTTTGTAGGAACACAAAGCCCTGATTTCAAGGAAGAGGAAGGAGTGCCACAGCTGAGTGTTCTGCCTTCATTACAAGGGTTCCCCAAAACTTTGGTGGTAGGTGAAGTTTCTCAAAGTGAAACAGTTTCTTACTAATGACTTGACTCATTTTCTCCATTTAAATCCTCATGTGTGTGGAGTAAGTACTCCAATTCACCACCTGCTTGACAGCAGATAGATTGTAGTGACACCTTTAGTTCTAGTTAACACTTGTGGCTTTACTAGAGATCCTAATGATATCCTAGGCTGACTAGTCTGCAAGGTGAAATGTGGCACCTTAGCACTAGATTTTAAGATTGGAAAGGACTACTGTGGTCCAATTTGTCTTGTGTAACACAAATTGGTCTTAAAGATTCTTTCCACTTACCATATAACCTTGACCTTTTTATTTTACCATGCATCCATGGTCTGGAAAAATGATTAGGCTTTTATTGGCCTACTGTATAAAAGCATATAACAAAAGATTTATCATGTTGTTAAAGCTTCCTGTATCTGTTCTTCAGCTGTTTTTTTCTGCAGACCCTTGAAGTCTTCACAGAAGCCTGTTAATATCACGTGAAACAAATCTCGGGAATGATATAACTGTAGCCACATAAAATACTTGAGAGAATTAATGACTTTTTAAGATTTATTCTATAATTTGGGGATCACAAGCAATTATGAACTATTGCTATGAACACACTTTGGAAAGAAGTGTTCTATAATGCATTTTCCTGTAGAATACCTGTAGAGCATCTTAAATATAGTGATGTTGATACTTTGACAATAAAACTTACCTAGGAGGGTTTTTGGATACTGTCTCTGCATCAGAACACTGTTGTATTAGCTAAGTCATTAAGTATTAGAGAAATCATCATTCAGTTTTTAATTTTCTCATGGAGCTTTTTTTGGAATTATTTAAACCCAGTGCAGCCCACATATTCATTCAGCCTGATGGCATCATCCTGTCCCTGTAGCTCAGGAGGTCCCTGGAGAGTGGGAACTGTTGGGAAGAGGTGTCAGCCTCCAAAAGACTACAGGAGCAGCTTTTGTGGGAGCTACATGCCATTTGTGTTCACTTGGCATGGTAATTCTTGCAGCTGCATGTGTTCTGTCTGCATTGTAAAGCACAGGTCCCTCTTGAAGCCAAGATTTGGTTAATGGAGGCTTCAGTTCTTACAGGATTAGTTTGTCAGTACTTTCACATAGCTTCACTGTGCAAATATAGAAAGCTGATGCTCAAGGTATAAAAGGTTTAATTGGTAACAGGCCTATTTGAAATTAGCATTGGTCATATCTTTCTGCTTGATCATCTCATGGGTGTTTGTTTTTAGTGCTCATACCTCAACCACAAGCTTAGGCTCAAATACAGACTGAATGCTGTAGCTGTAATGGAACTACCCTTCAGATACAGGGTTTCCAAATAGAATTGAAATATGGATGGGACCTGAAATAGCTTTGACCTGTGCTCTTGATGTATACTTTAACTAGTAAGACTGCTGTCAGCTGGTCCAAGTTGAGTGTTGAATGAAGATTTAAATAAAATACTTTGGCAGATTTTTAAACTGTAAACTTAGAATATCACACTATTAGCAGATTAAATGGAGAGTGCAGGGAAACTACCACAATGTTATTTATAACTTGTTCATAGAGGCACTTACAGAATTTACAAATATCCTGAAATAACAGACCTTGTTTGCAACACTAAGTAATAGTTCACATAGTTCAATATAAGGTTAATTGAAAATGCTGATGTGTATTTCATTATCACATAAGTGGCAAGTAGCAGGCTGTGAGATCAGCTCTATGAAGAACTCTAGACAAATTATCCTTTTTAAATTAATGCCCCAGTAGAGGAAAAAGGATGTGATTTTTTTGCTTAACTAGTTTTACATAGTTTCTTTAGGCTTCAGTGGTATGCTGAGCATTATGCTAACACAATGTATTTTCTGCCTCTGAGTAGCTTGTAGGTCCTCAAGATACTGATCCCTTATTTTCATCAGTGTGCCCAAAGTGATGACCAAAGCTTTCAATGCCTGATTGTCTAGGCTAGAAGAAGGCTAGATGGTTTGAAGGTTTGCATGATGATGCTGAGATGATGTTCCTAGCTACTCTGGGAACTAACTAAAGCACTCAGCTTGCTGGATAGCCTCCTGCCTGCCTTTTTTCTGGGGAAAACAGTGAAATGGATAGAAAGAACTGAATCAGAAGTACTTTTCTTTCCCACTTGGATGAAGTAGAAGGTAAAACTCTAGGTTTCTTTCTGTGCAGTCCTTTCAGAATCCTTTGCTTAACTGTAGCTTGTAGTGAGTAAATTTTTTGGAAAGAACTACTTTTTTTGTAAGACTACAAATTATGTTAATCATGTGGAATGTCAGCATTTGTGAGGTATTTTTTGGCACTGCATCTGGAAGGTTTTGATGCTGTTATCAAAGCTGAGATTTGAAGCTTTTCTGCAAAGTCATCTGAAAGGAGACGAGTACAGGGAACACAGAAAACAAACATAGTACTTTTATTCAGGTTCAGCACCTGAATATTTCAGTGCACTTAAAACATGGCTGTGCATACTTGTCAGCAATGGATGTCAAGCTGTGTTGTAATGAAAAATGTTAGAGTATTATTTTCCTTCATTTTGTTGATGACTAATTAGCCATTTGAGCTGTATCAATTATAGTCAATCAGCTTTTGGTAATAACTCTTTTTCCCTCTTCACCTTACAGTATTTCATCCTCAGGACAGCTATCCTGACATAGGGGAAATTTTAACATGTAACTAATTGAATTCCTAACAGTATAGTGAATGCAATTTTAAGCTAGGCCATCAAATCAAGAAATAAGAGCAGATGGCCCCTTCAGAAAAATAGATTAGAGAGAATAGATGCTCCTGGCCAGCTACATAGTTAATCCTGTGCTTGTCCAAAGGTACTGCTAATATATAGTTATTATGCAAGTGTAAAATAAAAGCTGTATGAATTTAGTGGGGGGAGGGAGGAGAGCTTTTTCTCATTCACATGTTCCTGATAACGGAGAGCTATGTTTGGTTTTGAGATACACTATAGTAAATTGGAATAGTAACCTGCTAGATTAGCTGTGTTGCTTCAGAAAGGGATACTACAAATAAAGAGCAATCCTGGGAATATAGTTCCATTTATATTTAAGTGAAGATTCATTCTAGCCTTTCTGTTATTTTCTTGCTATGTGAAACGCTGATGGTCTTTAAACCATCATGTAAAATTTGGTAGAAGTATTTGTCTATAATTCTTGTACCTTGAGGAAGAGTATAACTTCTTCCTTGTTAAATTTCTTTCCAGATAATATTAGTGGACAGTCAGATCTTTTTCAGTTCAGCTAAGCACTTTTCTTTTCTTGGGTGTGGATGAAGTAGTATATTCCAGCATTTTTTAGGTGGTTATTCTGTTTGTAACCAGGTAAGTCATTCCTGCACTTGCTCTAAAATCAAATCAAGAAGTGTAGATGAGATTTGAAACTTAATATACACATGAAGCATTCTGCAGGAAGACTTATTCATGGGACCATAAGTACCCGTTATGACTGTTTTTTTTATTTTTTTTTCCCCAGTGCACTTTGTTTTGCTTTTCTCTAGTAGCAAGAAGTGATGGAACAATCTGCTATTGCTGTCTCAGCTGTCCTTTATTCTCTGAGCACTCAGACCCTCAATTTTTTAGGCAGCTGCATTTTTTAAATGCATCCTGTTTGTCCTCTGCCACATCTAGTAGGTAACTTGTTTCTATATTTTTGAAAAGTGGAGCATCAACATTTCCTTTATCATGTAGAAGCAATTCAGACATTGAACCAAGAAGTAATGGCACCTCAGGTTCTTGGCATTGGCACTCTTATTGTTCCTTGGCAGACAGAAATGATGAAAGAGCAAAAACTTGAATATATGGGATTTTTGAAGGCAAGTGGGGACAGGCAGGGCATGTGTCTGTGGTTAGTATCTGCTGCTGCATTTTCCCAGCACTACTGATATCAATATGATCAGTTTTGGTTTTGCTGTCTCACCTTGAAAATAAGTGTACTTCTCTGGCTGGGAATTGTTCCAGTGCACTTAAAGATGTCAGCTCCCTTATGCATGTGCTGCTTTTTAGTAATTGATTATTCTGTATAAGATCTGTAGAAATGTACTGAAATCTATTTAACCTATTATTTAAATACAAGGATTACTTCCATAAGAAAATTCCAAACAAGCACAATCATTGATGGGGAAAAAGTTTAGTGAAGGCTGGGATTTTGAAATTAGCTGGATTAAAACTAAAATAGTAATATTTCTAAAACTGAATTGTCACATAACTACATGAGGTAATGTGGCTTCTGAAACTGCAGTAAAACTGAGGCATCCTATTTTCCAGTTCCATATAAACACTTGATTTTAAATTATCTTCAAAACAAATTTTTAAGACAAATGAGTTTGCAGTACCTTGACTGCTGAGTAGTTGCACAGAATATCATGCAGGTATTCTGCTGCTTACAGCTGTAACATAATTGTGTCTATTGGGAAGAAACTTGACCTTGAGCTTTTACAAGTGCTTTTTAATGAAAGATGCTTTTTTATACACAGATTTACTAACCTGAAATGACTTGCTCAGAAGGAATTGTGTGATTTTACTTAAGCTAAACATGAAGACACTTTCTTTAAATTAAAAAAATGGAATTCAGAGCTGTTTCCTGTGACAATTAAAGACATACCGTAAATGCTACTAAAACTGCAGTGTATTTTAACTTTTTTGGCCACATAGTTTCAGGAAAAGTTACTGGCATAAGTTGGTAGTTACTTCAGATATTTATGCAAGTATAAATCATGAAGATCTGTTTTATTTTTTTCTTAAATGTGGAAAACTGAGTAATGTTCTGTTAGGTTAATGCTACAAATACTAGTGGAAGAAAAACTTCCTCTGACAGGTGCCATAAAAGTTGGAAGATTGCTTTCCTCAGTGAAGGTGCTTTGTGGATAAGCAACGTTCCTACAGAGAACATGCTTATTGCAGATGTAGATCTCACCAGTCTGTTGGCAGAGATGCTAGTTCCTCCCCTTATGAGTTGCAGCTGGAGCCCTTTAGGGAAGTGTGATTTGTTCTGAAAGTCCAAGATATGATGCCACTGATTATATGATAAAAAATTTAATAGAATAATATTTGGAAACAGTTGAATGTGAATGTGATAGCAGTCTGCTTAATTCTCTGTGATGTGGATCTTCATAGACAGAAAAGATATTTGGATTCACCTGCTGCTGAGCATGTGGAAGGGATTGTAATTAATGTTATCCCCCTGCTAGTTAAAAATTAACTTGGATGCTAAGTTTTTAACATGAATTTATGTTGAAGCTCATACATAAAATTTCCACATGAATTTTTAAGCTGCAGTTTCCCGTAGGACAGTAGATGTACAAGCTGCCATTGTATGTTTTTCCTGCCAAGTTAGATTACTGCAGCCAAGGACTCTAATGGATGACAAATAATAAAAGCGCTGCCTACAATAATTGTATTGAAAATAGTGTTTTGCCTCTTATCTGCTGGCAGTAGGAGTAGTAGCCTTCTGAAGGATTAGAGGTGTGTTAAAGTAATCCAGAATGGTGTGCTGGAATTATGTCCCCTTTCTTCTACATATGCCAGCTAACCTCCCTAGATTTGTTTCATATATTTGTGGACCAGAATAGACAAATGCTTTATGATGTTTGCCTTGTTACCTTTTCCATAAGTTTACCTTACAAGTTTAATGTTTCATAGTTTACTTGCACATCAAGAGTTTGTGCTTTATTAAACAAAGTTGCAGACATGAAGTCTCAGGAATCTGAGCAATTGAAATCAAGGGACCAGGAATCTGGTGTTAGAATAAACAAGCTGAGAAAATGATGAACAATAGGTTGAATCAACACAGATGAAGGTTACTCCAGCATATACTATTTGTTTTCTTTTTTTTTTTTTTTTTTCCCCCCCTCCCAAAGCTAATCTTTCACAGGTTCTGGAGCAGTGGTAGCATTCACTTTCCTAGTTTACTTGACCAGTGTAATGTCACAGGACACAAGGATGTGGGGAAACTATGGACTGCTCTACACTGGTTCTGTCTAAATTTGTTACCTGAAAGCATGCTAGACACATGGTAAATCATAGCTTTTTGGGCTACAGTATTTAAGAAGTAAATCTTGAGGTGGGGGCAGAATCAACTAGAATCAGTTTTTTTTAGAAGTACCAAAGATGGAACAAATTTTTCCTTGAAAAAATCCTTTCAAAACTCTTCTGCAAAACAGAGATCAAACAAGCATCTTGCGAAAACTTGCATCAGCGCTGAGTAGAGGAAGGATCATCACTTCCCTAGTGTTGGCAGTGCTGTCCTAGTGCAGTCCAGGATGATGGTGGCCTTTGCAAGCATAGAGTGTTCAGCTTGTTGGGACTCATAGATCCTTTTCTGCAAAACTTCTTTCTAGTTGTTTCGTTGCAAGTCTGTCTAATCCAGGTCATTGATGATGGTAAAGAGTATTGACCCTTGGAGGACACCATTAGTGTCTGACTCACAGCTGAACTGGTTGTGAAGTCACTAATTGCAGCCCTTTGAGCCAGGCAGGTCAGTTTTCAGTCCACTTCACTGTCCATTTCTCTAGCATGTACCTTACCAGTTTGCATGAGGATGGTGTGGGAGACAGTATCAAAAGCTCTACTAGAGATGACATGGTCAACATCAGCTGCTTTTGTCTCATCTGTGGAGGTACACGTTGTTGAAGCGTCTGGTATGTTGTGATTTCCTTGTCATAAAACTTTGCACACTACTCACAATCACATTGTCCTTCATATGCTTGGAAGAGGTTTTCCAGGGCTGGTTACTGCAGCACCTTCCCAAGAGATCAAGGTGGATCTTACTATCCTGTTCCCCAGATCCTTCTCCTTGCTTTTGAAGATAGGAGTGATACTTACTTCAGTCATTAATGTTCCCTAATGACCATATTTCAAAACCAGAGTGGCCTGTCAATGACATCAGCCAGCTCCCTCAGCACTTGTGGATATTTCCTGAGATTTCTGGTTTAGTGATGATTTCAAGTGAATTGTTACTTACAAAAGGTGTGAATTATGTTTTATTAGGATTTATGAGTAGGTTATGACACATTATGGAATTAAGAATTGCCAGAGTGTCATGCTGTACCTTGGCCTTCTGTCAGGTGGAATGGATGGTACTGGTAAAGATCTAGAGTTGCTCCAAATGTTTTGTAGAGAAGTAGGGGACAAGATTGTCTTGCTGATTGCTACATAAATCTTGCATAATGCTGGGTAAACAGTTGTACACTTATGGGGATGGAAGATACCCTATGAAGATGTTTTGGTAGTGTAGGTATCTTCCAGTATAAAATGTGGTTTGTTTGAATTTGTTAGCAGATTTGTATGCTACACTGTCCTTAGCAGTGCACTGTGATCTTCAGTAGTGCTCAAGCCTACTGCTTTAGAGTCTAATAATTGGATGTGCTATAACTAGTGTTTCAGCTTGGCAGTAGTTTAAAAGGGGATGTACGCATATTAAGAGTTGGTGGTTGTATCCATTTTTCAAATGAGATCTGACTTACGCTTTTCCTTCTTGTGGAAGTTATCAGAGGAATTACAGAAAGCTTGAGTAGTGCTATGTACATAATAAGGAAGAAAGGATATAGACCCTTCTTGATGACTCACCAAGATGACAAATTAAATTTTGTTTAAGGGCTACCTGGTTGTGTTCATACATATAAATGAAAAAGATAGAACAGCTTTTTGTGAAGGCTCTTGATACGAAATATTAACTTTGCTTTGTCTAAGCCCTATGCCCCAAGTAGTATGAGATGATCTATATATTGTATCCTTTTCTGAAATAGTCATGGCTTTACATTTGAAATTTGTATCCAAAGTAGCTTTATATCTATACTGCCAATTGTTGTGTTTTTGCATCCTGCTTTGAGGGAACTACTTTAGGCTTATGTATAAAACTCCTAAGTGGTATTTATGTTTAGAAGACACTTCTTAATACTAACTCTACCTTTTTGTTTCTACCATGGCATCTAAATTGTCTAGAGGGCTTCCAGATCTTTGCCTTGTGGGCTACTTATGCTGTCATATGGAGATACATGAAAGGACTTGCAGAAGGTATTTGCCTGTTTTATCTACAGACTATTGCACAGTGGGTACAGTAGGTAAAAACAAGCCAGTAAGGATCCCTTTTCAGATGCCTTCTACTTATAGGTAATAAGTAGAGTGAAGGCCTAGTCTCCTGCCCAAAGCAGGATAAGATCCAGTGCTCTTGCTCAGGCAGCAAGGTTAGGGGTTCCTGAAGCAGAGAAGAATGTGGCAGTCAAGTATTTTTGTCCTGATTTGAGTATAGGAGATTGGGTACTGGTTTTCCACATGTGTTTAAGTTGCCTTTGGCATTTTTTATTTTTAAGTTATGGAAAAATAATTTGACATTTTTGCAGTAGGTAGATTCCTGACCTTGCTAATCATCTTTAAAGAAAGCTGTCAACAGTAGGTAAATCATATAGGAAATTTTAGCACTTTGTTGTAAGTTCACAAACTTTCTCACAGTGAGATAAATAGTAACTTTCAGTGGAGTAGGGTGGGTAAATGGGACTGGAGCCTATGTTTACTTCTCATTTGTTCCTGAACAAGACTAACTGAACATCTGTTCATATCTTACATGTTATTTTTGACAATTTTTACTGTAGTGCTTTCTCCTTTATTGCTAATATTAGTCAGTCTAAACAGATTTTAGTGGAGTCATTTTTGATTTGAAGGTAATAGGTGCTCAATTAGGTTTGAATTGCTTAAATAAAAAGGTCTATTCAAAATATTTGTCATATTGGTGACTGAAATGTATTTTCAGATCAGTGCAGAGAGTAGTACTTAGACTGTAAAATAGAACTTACAGTGCCTGAGAATGCAATGTAAATGAAGGTTGGTTTGAGTCTTTCAGCAGTATATTAGTGTGTTGAATGTTGTAGACATCATTCTAGCATGAACCACTCATTGTAAATTCAAATTAGATTCGTTGTTAGTTGCTTCTACAAAATTAAGGCAACACACGAAAGAGCTGTTCAGAATTCAGCTATTGTAATAATGGGCATTTGCAACAAATTTGTCTTGTGCACAGTTTGTGCTCTTAATGTATTGCTTTTTGTACTAGTTCAAAATTGGGACCTACTATGGAGCCTAAATTTGATATTGAAAGGCTTTTTTAAAGTATAAAAATGATGACTGAGGAGGATAGCAGGAGGTTTCTGAAGTTCATAGAGGAATGTGGATAGGTGCAGTAATAGAGCAGCTGCATTGAGTTTAAAATTTCACTGCATTTTTGATTCAGGTCTTTTAGACTCATTCAGGATGGATCTAGATCTAGCCATTCCACCTGTATTTAACTCCTCTTATTTTAAATTTTTTTTGAGGCTATTTTTCTTTGATTGCCTTAGTCTCTAATTTGCTTTTTTTCATGAAGATACACTAACTAGTGTTTTTGTGGGTGGAAAGTTCTCGTGGGTGGAAAAATGGATATTTGTCTAAGCATTTTACTTACATCAGAAAATGTTTAGTTGCTCCTCTCAATTGTTTGGTTTTTTTTCTGGGGGATTGGGATGCTATATATAATTCAAACTGAGGGATTCTGTATCTTTCATCAGTATATACATTGATAAACTACTTTAAAGCTAGCTAGACTATGCTAGACATCTTCTAAGACACTTAAAAGCAGAAGGCTAAGTTGACCTCCTCTGTTTAGTGCTAAAATTGGAAGGGTTGTCCAGTTCCATGCTGATCAGGAGGACATGGAGAGTGAGTAGGTCTTAGAGGCTGCTTTCAGGAAATCTGTGGGTTTTATTTCAGAAAGACTATTTCAGAAGTACTTACTGATACTCCGTGTCCTAAGGACCTCGCTGCCAGCGTCCAAGCTTGCTAGGCCCTGGCAGATGAACCTTAGGACTAAAGGGTGGGTCCAGCTCTGCACATGCTGTGTCTCACCTAAAAAAAATCCATAGCGCAGGCTCGAGGGTGCTATCTGCTATCCTCTTTTTATCAGCGCGCTTGGAAAAGGCGCTGATGAGGAGCGTGGATGGAGCCCTCCCTGGAGCTTCGTTCACAAAGCCTAGCCATACCTACCACTGATACTCTGACCTGAAAGACTTGTAGAGGTTTGAGGAAACTGAGCCAATATTGTCCATGTTTTCCTCCATTAAGGAAGAAATATTTTTGTTCTAAAATTGTCCTACAACTGACTTGGAGTCCTCCTCTTCCCCTGGAAGCTTGTTTCTTACCAAACATTAGGTGCGTACCTTAAAGGAGATATTTCTAAAATGCAATTAATAAGCCAAAGTTTGTGTTTTGTAATACCTCCATTTTGATTTTTTCCTAATGTGAAACTATAAGGAATTGTACTGTTAGACCAGATATCCATCTAGCTCAATGTTGCATCTCCAGCAGTGGTGAATACAGTGATTTTTGGTTGGGTTTTTTTTTTTTCCAGGAAGTAAAAGGACAGGATAAGTATATAAAGATACTTCTACAGCTTTCAGTTTGACTTAAGAGCTTTCTGAATTGAAGTTGATGTGTTTAAGTTGACTGAAGTCTTGAGAACTTACAGAAAAATGTTACTGTTATTGGGGCATGCTTCAGTAGCTGTGTAACAAACTTGTTTGGTTGACTTGGTCTAAATGTTGATGTTTCCTTCTACTAGCTATGAGCTAATAAATTTGGAGTTGTCCAAATAAAGCAAAATATAGTGCTGCTTTTATGCAGCGTCGGTAGTTTCCAAAACCACTTAAGTGTTTTTCAGTCAGACGTTATCTAGGAATATTTAGAAAAGTTAATGTTATTCTTAGAATATTTTCACTTTCAAAATCAATGTAGAAACTTTCTAGTGAAGTTGCAGAGCAGTTCTGCCTACTCCCTGTCTTCTGAAGCCACAATCATTGGAATGTCCTAGAACTTGCCTTGAGTTCTTCACTCGTTCTTCCATCTGAAGTAGAAAACATTAGTGTGAAAGGTCTTGAATTGAATATGGAGTATCTGATAAGACTTCTGAATCTAAGAAATAGTCTACTATTTCCCCTTAGGGATTTGCAGACAAATTTACCTGCTTCCTCTTTCTCTTGATCTTGTCCTTAATAAAATGTATTAAGGACAAATGCAATAAATATTTCTTACTTTGACATTTGATCTTGATTTACTATAGCCACATACAAAGCACCACTTTGTTCTACATTAAACACAAGTATTTATATTGGCTGAGCAGAGGGAGCTGGAATCCTGCCTTGCAGTTCTGCTACAGGAAGATTAATTCTACCTAAGGATTAATGTGAAACAATTCTACTTTGTCATTATCTGATGTATCTAGCAACGTTATTTGGTGAATTAACTGAGGAGCTTAGATCTCTCTACTATGATTAAATATAAAGGAAAAAAAAATCCATGCAGTTATTACTTCATCCAGTTAAATTCCTGGACTGTTGCATTAGCTGCATCCTTGGTCTGAGAACATGGGATTTTAATCTCAGTATTATGGGAAGCTTTAATCGCATGTTTATTTACTATTTGATCTAGGAAATGTCATTGCTTCATATAGCTAAGCAGTACAGAATGTAATCTAAGGATTAGGAGAAGGCAAATCTTCCTATCCATTTGACCTTGAAAAACCTGATTGGATTTCCTGTGTGATCTGGCATGATTTTCCCTAATTATCTAAAGCTTGATGTATGTGACTGATAGATACTGGGTAAGCTGTGCAAATATGGATAAAATAGTAATGCTTAACTTTATTTTGTATTCACTTTAGATTTGTGTGGAAAGAAATGACAAGAAAAACACACAAAAAAACCCCCCAAACCAAATCTGAGATAAAATGTGGTCTCAAAGTCAGCTAAATTTTAAGTAATTCAGTAGCCTTGACATTGTTCATTCAAAATGAAAGTTGTAGGATTGCATTGAATATGTATGAAGTCCTAAGTCAGTTTGTTTAACTTTGGACCATAATAGGAAAAATTTATTTCATAGTGCTATGAAAATGGTCTGTAGCTGTTCAATAGAAGAAAAACAGGTCATTTGACTTTAAAACAAATGGGGAAAATTGTGAACTATTTTTGCTGATAGTTGATTAGCAGCCTCTTACAGGTTTCAGTAGCTTTAAGCAAATGGACAGTTGATTGAACAGTGAAAGTTAAATAATTGAAGATTGTTCTTAGAATGGTCAATAAAGTATGTATCTGTTTGGAGGAGGAAAACTGATTCTCAGGGTAATGAATGTATTTTAATACTTGCTTCAACAACTCCAAGTTGAGTGATTGCTAGAACAAGAAGGGAATGTTTTCTACAAACTTAATTTTTTTTTGTACTAAATAAACCCAAATATTACAGAATTATAAATATATCTAGCATTAGTCATGTTGTTGCAGTCAAGTCCATCAAACACTGAATTCAGATACTTTATGTAAACTAAAATATTTGGGTAATAATAACAGTGTAGTGATCTCTTAAGGAATTTGCAGCTGGTTCACCTGAGGAATGTGACTAAGATATTGATAGAATTTTGCACTTAGCTCTTCAAATGCTTTTTAACCTTGACAAGTCTGAGAGATCTGAATGTTCCTGAAACTTCTTGCTTTTAGGTGTAATACTTCTTGGCAACTTCTAAGAAGGCCTTTAAAGTTCACTTCATAAATTCAGGCTTTTAATATAAATTTTTTTACTACTCCTGGAAATAAAGTTTTTCTGAAATATAATTTTTGGATGAGCAGGGGGATTGCAGGGGGATTACAGTGTGTGCTGAACCTTTGATGAACACTATCTAAGACACGCAACCAGACACTCGCGGAATCTTCCTCAGATGCAAACCCCCGGTCAATTCCAGCATCTCTTGTCAAGTTGCCCAAATGTTGGGCCTCAGTACCAGTTAGCATTGTTCCATTCCCAAATATGTCCCAAACACGAAGCATCCATGTAAGAATGGCTTCATCCTTTTTTTCGGGTAAGCTCCTTGCGTAGTATATGCAAGTCCCTCAGATCAAGGGGTTTGGTAGTAACCTTCGAGTCCTCTGCACTCTGTGGAGCTGCTGGTGGCTTACCATTACCCTTATCAGTGGCACCATTGTTACTAGCGCCGTCATCATCACTAGAGCCGCCATCGTCACTAGGACCATTGCCATCTGAGGCTATTGGTGGCTTGGTATCAGTCCCACTAGTGCTACCACCATCACCATCACTGTCACCGTTGCCGGAACCTTCAGCACCACCTTGAGCTGCTGNCCAGCTCCCATATAACAGCATTAGCATTCTCATCATCCAGCCCCCACTCCACAGAAAATTCAGCAAAAGGCTTATTGGCATCAGTCTCATCCAGAAACCCCCTTGAGGTACCACACGGGGCACCACCAAACCAAAAGGCATGTTTACAAACAACAGTACACTCACAAAATTCCAATCAAAAAGCTATTCTTAAGAATTCACCACTTGAACTCTCTCTCTGCTCGTGCCCACCCAGGGACGCCAATAAATTGTCCTGGTTTGACCGGAAGCTAGGGTCAAAAGAACAATCTTTTGAGGAAAGGTCTCCAAGACCCCCTTCTCCCCAATAAGATGGGGACGACAGTAAACAAAAACAAAAGCACTAGGCACACAGACAGTGACTTTCTAAGAATAGCTTTATCTAAATTTAAATGGTACAACAATATGAAAGAGATAAGCAATAAAGAAAGATAAGGTGGTTAGTTCAAAGATGGCTTTTGGCTCTTCCCCCTTCTAATTACCTGACCTTGCCGTAAAAGCTGGCAGGCTTCCAACATCCACCCCCTCCTTATTTCAGGACTTTATCACTCTTTCCCCCCCGCCCCCGAAAGAATTTGCCGGGAGGAGCCGAGGAACTGATAAGGAAAGAAGAATCGAAACCCCGCTCCTGCGCAGTTGTAAATCATCATCGCAGCGTCTCTGGACGGGGGGGGTCAAGAGTTCAACTATTGAGTCCTTTTCTTTTAAAGAAACAGTGTCCATATCCAAACTCAAAAGTTCAAAAGGGAACATGACGTACACTCTTAAATTTTAATCACTCCAGGACACATACTATGCAGTTGGGTCCAATAGTATGACTTAATGGAAGAAAACATTTTTAGCTTTACCATGGTGGGCTTAAACATAGTGGACTTTCATGTTAAAGGTACTTTCTTTTTTTAAGTATCGATTACTTCAAGAAAAAGTCCTTCACTGTGACAGTAACTATAGCTACTGAAAACTTGTAAAGATCTTGTAGCTAACTAGCAGGAATATGCAGTGCATTGCTCTATTTTAAAACACTACTGCATAGTGCATTCATTTCAGATTTTGAATGGAGTAGAAATGTGCTTTTCTGATTTTTTTCTAAATGAATTCTAGTGCTAACATTTAAAGTCAATTCTAAGTGAAGTCATATTTAATTTTATTTTAACTGCATTTACTTCATAACAAAGTGGATGTATTTTTATGACAACTTGTGTAAAAATATTGGTAAAGAACAGCATATTTGAGATCAGTTTTGAGCTTTGAGTATTTATACTGTAAATATTGTATACCAACAGCAGCACTA
The DNA here is from genome assembly GCA_013396975.1 of Bucco capensis. Lineage (NCBI taxonomy): Eukaryota > Metazoa > Chordata > Aves > Piciformes > Bucconidae > Bucco > Bucco capensis. The sequence continues at coordinate 1,286,781 of VWZO01010925.1, forward strand.
GAAATCAGTGTTATGTTTCCCTCTTATAAAACATACCAACTTCCAAGTCTAGTTTTCCAAAGTTTTATCAGAACTGCCCTTATATCAGTTTTTCAGTAGTTGTCAGCTTGTGGGCTGAGGCATTTGGAGATCTTTCTGAGCATGCTGCAACATGAAGGACTCTTCAGAGGAAGGTTCTTTTGGGGCTCCTCCAGAATGCTTGCAGTCTATATGATTAAAAATAATTCCTGGGGACTTGCCAAGAACATGTGAAGGTATAGCTGGGAAAGATCTTTTTTTCAGAAAGTCTTCAGGTGGTCTGAGGCAAGTTTTCTTTTTTTTTTCTTAGTTCTTCAGTCACTGAACACTACCTGGAAAGAAATGCAGTTGTATTTATTTCCTGTTCTGTGCTAGTGAGGTGAAAACTTGCATGAAAGACTGGAGTGTCAGTTGTTGAGAAAGATGGTAGCATCTTCACTTCAGTTGTGGTAAATGGGGATGGACTGGCATGCATTCAACAAAGCTGCTAATGATGCATGGGTTTTTTTCAGTAATAAGAAATGTGTTGGTTTACTACTACTTCTGTTTGGAAGTAATTTCAACTTAAATTGTTTTTTTTTTAAACTATTCCTCAAGGATGCTTTCTTTATTTTTGATTGGTTTCTTTGCACTGAAATTTGTTACTCTTTCCTCTTGCAGTAACATCACATTCCCACTACAGAAACTTCAAGGTCTTGATAAATGTCCTTAACTTCTACTTGAATGAGTAGAAGGGAATTTCTTACGGAAAACTAACAGGATACTTGAAGATTGTGGAGGACAAGTGCTAGTGGCTATAGAACAACTTGTGTTGCACTTCTGAAATTGATTGGGTTTTGACATGTTGTGTACTAACATGTTCAGTGCTGCAGCCCATGCATGCTGGACCCAATCTGGCAAAGATTTCAAGCAGTGCTTTATTTTAGTCTCCTCATGTTGTGACATAATGAAATCTGCAATTTCTCAATTAGCACACTGGAGAGTCAATATTTGGAGAGAATTACAATCAAGAATCAGTTTTATGTCTGTGGAATGAGTAGAGTCATGCAACCTGGCTTTGAAATTCTAAATCTCATTCTTAATTGTGTCATCATTGGTATAACACTAATCTCGGATTTTTGGGTGTGAGCTTTGTGCCTCAGTTACATTCCTGAAATTTCAAAAGATTGATTTGACATTTGCTCATATGCATATTGTAGACAACCACCATTAAAGCTGTAAACTTTGTTTATAATATAGAGGTATGAAATAGTCAAGTATTAAACTGTTGGAAGACTTTGAATTTAAAATAAATAAACGTATCTAAGAATTGCTTTTACTGCTTGAGCCATATAAAACAAGTGTCTTAACTGTTAAGTTAAATTAGCTTTTAAAATGCTTGCAGTGCTAATTCAAGGTGCTGATAAGAACAGGAATATTAAAAGCCTTGTAAAGCAAAACATGGTTTACCCCACTGACCTATATAACCAATTATATGTATTAATTACATAATATGCCATATGTATTATGCCATACAGGATTAGTTTTTTTAATGTTTTAATTTATACTGACTTCAAAGATGCTGAGCTTTTAGATTGTTAAACTAAGAAAATAACTTTTTTCCTTTAACAGAAATTGAAAAATTCCAAAAAGGGGAAGGAAAGGAAGAAGAAAAGTATATTGATGTAGTCATCAATAAAAATATGAAGTTGGGACAAAAAGTTTTGATTCCAGTAAAACAGTTCCCTAAGGTAAGCTCAATTTTAATTCTTGATAAGTCTTAAGTACTTAAAATATATTCTACTAATATCTTAACTAATTTTTTTAACTAAAGTATATTAACTAGTTAAAACTAATATCTACCACTGCTGTTCTACAGTCTGTTCTAGAGAATTTCTAAGACAGGAATGATTCTTGTTGGAATGAATGTGCAGGGAAGTCATACAATGTAGAGAACAAATAATTCTCAGGATAGTGGGATCCTCTTTGGAATAACAAAAGGAGCGAAATATGTTGAAGTTAACTCTGCTAGGCTTTGAAACTTCCTTACTGTATGTAGCGGTGCAGCTTAAAATGCACCATTAAGAAGCTGTTTTTTTTCTTATCCTCATAAATTTTACCCATTTTTAGTCTTGAATTAGTTATCTACACTACTACATTATGCAGTCTCTTCTGGAGAGGTAGGGACTGTTTTGATAATACCTTTGAGCACCATGAATTCTTAACACTACTTTACTGTCAAGTATTATCCTGCAATAAAATATTGCTACTTGGAAGCATTTATTCAGCATTCAGTAGACTGTAGAACTTTATTCTTTTGGTCTCTTTTTGAATGTTAGGGTTAATGTCAGGAAAATCAGATTAGCTTTTTTTAATGGTTGAAATGGCTTTTTCTTACTACTAGAAATTTCAAGACTACCTCAGTTTCTGCTCATGGAGGAAAAGTATTCCTTCATTATTTCTTCAATTTCTTTAGAAAGACTTAATATTTTTCCCCACATTATCTGTGTTTTTCTAAAGACTGTGCTGGGTAACTTGCAGGGATTGCTTTACTGCTGTTCCAAATACTACTTCAATGAATTCAAGACTGCATACTATTTATATGTGGACATATCTCTGGAACTTAAGATGACTTAAGTCATCTTTATGACTGGGAAGAGCTGTATACAAACATACAGAAACCGATGGGACTGTAAAAGATGAGTGTGTTTACAGTGTTTGTAATCAGGATGTTTTTCTTATAAATGTGGAGATGTAGATACCTGAGCTCAAGGGAGGAAAGGCAAAAAGGATACTGAGAGAGTTCCAGGGAGACGTTATAATGGTCTTCCAGTACATAAAATGGGCCTACATTGGGAGGGACTATGTTGGGGAATGTCGTGACAGGATGAGACGTAAAGGCTTTAAACTGAAAGTGGTTAAATTAGATAGGAAGAAGAAATTCTTCACTATGAAGGTGGTGAGACACTGGAACAGGTTGCTTAGAGAAGCTGTGGGTACCCCATCCCTGGAAGTATCCAAATGCAGGTTGGATGGGGCGTTGAGCAACCTGGTCTAGTTCAAGGTGTCCCCGCTTATGGCAAGACGGTTGGAACTAGGTGACCTTTGAGGTTCCTTCCAACCCGAACCATTTTATGATTCTAAAAAGCAGTCACTGCAGTTAAATATCACTTGTTTACTAGAATCAGACTTGTGGTTTCATTTCTGAGATCTAATAAATTTAAATACCTTATATGAAGTGACATAGTTTCAGCATGGCAAACAGGCTTACACTGGCATACTGTAGTCTGCAGTGAGTGACATGAGTTTTGAACACCTGTACACAGGGGAGCAAAGCCTTTTTGCAACCTAATTTGCTCTAAAGGCTAATCCTCTTCCTGTTAGGTGTGTTCAGAGGACAACTCAAATTAGGAATGCTTTGTCAATTTTTTTAGGGTGGATACACAATTATTCCAGTCATCATGGTTTCCCTGAGCTGTATTCAGAGTGCATGGAGAACTTCAGGAGAAAGTATTGCCTGGTGATTATGAATTCTGAAATGCCTCACGTAATGCTTTATGTCTCAACTTTTCTCTGTGTGCAGTTTCCTAGACCATTTTGCCTACAAAAGATGCTAGCATTGGTGTAAATGTGTCCTTTGCACAAGGTGTCAAGTGATAGTTCCAACAGAAAAAAGGTTAAAAGGTCTGATTCTGACTTACGAGCAGTTTTCCGCTTCCTAATTATCAGGTTTGATGACAAATGCTTCAAAAAAAAATGAAACTTAAGACTTAAATATGGATGAAATTTGTGCAAAAAGCTCTTCTGCATGTGAATATTGAATTTAAAACAATTTTAACAAGCTGGCATCTTTCTGGATGGTTACAGTCCGCACTAATGCTGCTAGCTATTGCACAGGCTCCTTGAACAAAAAGATACCTTCAGTCTTTGGAAAGATGTATTCTTTTTACTGCTAGTGAACTGAGAATCTAGTGTTTGAAGCTGACCAAGTCAGCCCAATAATTGATAAATCTGTTGAACTAGCATTGGAGTACCACATTGGGTTGAATCTGGCAAACTTGTGTATCCAAAAAGCAATGAAGAAAACATTTCAACTTTTCTTTCAGCTTCCTCAAATAAATGATCCTGCTTTTAAACAGGCTCAAAATAGCAAGTTAAAATTAACAGGGTTTACTATCTGAAAATGAAACTACCTATAAATAAATGATTTTGCTAGCAGAAACTATTTCTTTGTTTGTTTGCCTGTGGTGACTCTGGGAAGCAAAGAATCCTCTGCTGTTTAGGTATATAGGTAGGAATAAAGAAATACCAATCACATTTTTTTGTAAATGAGGTCTCCAAACCAACACAGCCCACCAGTGCACTGCCTCCATTCAAACAGCTTAATAGACCTGACACAGGGTTAACTAACTTTCCTCAAAGTATTTTATTGCCCTTTCCCTTTTTAAAACATCTCTGACTCCTTGAATAAATCATAGTAGCCTCAACACAGGTCAGGCAGTCCTAGCTCTGATCTGATCATCCTGGCATTGTAATGCCTACTCACATTACCTGTCCTGTCAGATATATTCTCACAGGCTCATAGCTGGGTCCTGTGCAAATTCAGCCTCATTACCCCTGACAGCCCTGGAAGGTGACAGGTTAATTGCAGCAGAAAGCTATTCAGCTGAAGGTCAGAGCAGCTGGGTTTCTGTTGGGAAAGAGTCTGGTAGACCTCAGATTCAAAAGTAGCTATTTGACTTCTTTGGACATCTTTCTTCTCCCTAGGAAAGAAGTATGAGTTTTTGGTCTTCTGCTCAGTGCTCAAACCATTGAGGCTCTGTGATGTGCTTAACTTGCTGTCTGCCTAGCAGCCCTCAGATGCTTTTGCAGTGCTATATGTTTATATCTTTTAGGTGGGACCTTTTGTCTTGCTTTCAAACCATGGCAGTGTCAATAGACTTAACATCTCATGCTACTGTTAGTTGGCCTAAATGTTTTTTTCCATGTCTGGACCTTGATAGGTGATAGAATAATCAAGGCAGCCTGATTTTTGTCTGCCCCAGGAAATAATTTAAGCTAGTCTCAGGAGTTATGTTCGGTTTCTGCTTGAGGCCAATTACGCACTTGAATTAATTTCTTTGTCTGCTTTATGGACTCCTGTACACACAAAAAACCCAAAACCCTTGAATTAATATCTCTGTGGTAACACAGTCTTAACTTGATAAGACAGAAACCTTGTTGAAACTTGATTGCAGGCCCAGTCATTCATGTTATGAATTTTTCAGGTTGGTCCAGTTCTACAAATTCCTCCTGAGAAGTCTGAGTTACTGTATATGGAAATGAACATGAGGTATTTAGGTGAGGCTTGAATATGCTTTGGTAATGGTGTCTAAAGTCCTATTGTAATGGGGACATGTTACAAGCAAGGATTAGAGAGGTTAGGGCTTTTATACAACCTTAAAAGAAAAGAGCAAACTTTTTGAGGCAGGATTTATTTCTAAATCAAGTTACCTGTAGCTGGGAGTCTGTGTTGCTGCTGCATGTCTAAACTGCAGTGAGTGAGTGAGATCTTGTCAGTTTAGGCAATGGAGTTGAGGGCATTTAATACACCTTGCTATTTCATCAGCTGCATATTTAACTGACTCTAGGTCAAACATAAAAATGTAACACTTAAATCTGTACTTTGGTTGTATTTCATGCTTGAGAACAGTCAGCAAACTTGCATAAACTTAAAGGTGGAAAAAGTGAGCTGACCACTCAGGGTTGTCTTGGTGAAGGTACTCTAGATCTGCTTTAACCCTGCTATGAAATGCCAGCATGTGTGAAAAGTTTCACAGCTTAGATAGCTACAAATGAGCCAGGAAGGTTTTATCCCCTTCCCATGCATTTGGTGAAGGTGTTTGTGAAGTAGCTTAGTTCCAGAAATCTGTTTTTTCTTTGACCTTTAGTGAACTCAAATGTTCCAAATTGAGAGAAGTAGTATCTTCTCTGATGGTGTTCCATGAGATGGATGAAAACCACAGGAACAACTACTTGTTTTGTGACAAGCTACCATTTTAAATTGCTCATAGATCTACACTTAAATGTGAGGTAAATATCAGAAGGCAGTAAGGAATTGTCTGTGTTGTGTTTGCTGAAGTGATAATTAAAAGATGCTCAAAAGTTAATGACTTACAGAGCTGGTATCTGATTTAAGCCTTTTAGCTCAACATTTAAAGTGAGAATACCTGTTTTTAAGTATCATTGTCACATACATCTGCAGTTATGTAAAGTAATGGGGGAGATAGTATTTTAATCACATGACTAGTTAGAAAACAATTTCGTGATAGCTTAGCTCTAAGCATATCTTAGAGTAGAAATGAGAAAATGTGGTTGTATAACCTTAAGTGACATGGAAGAACAAGCATGAAGTGTAATACCAGGGATAACTTCTGAGCAACTTCATAGTAATTGAGCAAACTTTGTTATGAATAGGTGTTTGAAGACTTTTTATTGTGTGTGAAGGAGAGTAGTTTGTGGTACATTATAGAGACTTTCTATAGAAACCTTTTATTCCTGAAAGGGGTAAGAAAAACCTTTGACATTTTCCTCTTTTCAGGTGACTGTAAGGGAAAGTACTCTGAATATTAATTTAACTACTTTTCTAGTGACCCTATCACAGAGAAACTATTGCAGAAAACTAATATGCTAAGAAAGCTTTCTATGGCTTTAATGACAATGACTTGCTTAGAGCTTTACAGGAAAGCATTTGGTCAAGCATTTATACTTTCACTAAGTATTTTAAGCTGGATGAAGCATTCTCAGCAGACTTGTCTTGATGGGGATAAACAAGGATTACTTTTTTCTATTATATGCCCCTTTCTGTAATAGATACATTTTTAAAATGCTGTAGCATTGGTATTCATTCCTTTCTTGCAGAAATTCATACAGTAGATCAAATGCTTATAAAGAGAATGTCTCACTTGTATACTCACTGTGGCTGTTTTCTCCAGAACTGTTTTCAGGGAGTAGTTTTAAGCAGTAATCTGGTAAGGAAATAAATCTCTAGATAACTGTTAGTCATACTTTCATTTGGTGATTCTGAAGAAATGGGTGTTAAGCAGCAATGTCCATAATCTCTATTGTACTATGTTTGCAAAAATGCTTATTAAAATGGAGATTTAGGAATATCTAGAGGAAAAACAGTTTTAAAGCAAAAACCTGATTATTACTCTTTGCTGTTTCTGTTGGGGTAGACTCTTTGCTCTTAAATGTGTTTTAAATTTGAATTTTTCTAGTTACACAGCACTTTAAGATAGTCTGTAAAAGGGAAACATACATAATTTTAGTGTAATTAGCTATTATTTGTGGGCTGGTGGACACCATGGCCAAGGGATAGAATCCCATATCTGAGGGATTTGAGGAGCTGTTGCACTTCATGGTGTATCTCTACCTGCAAAGGTAGCCAGAGGTGTAGAAAGAGCAGAATGTGCTTTCAGTAATCAGAGGCTTTAGGAAATAACACTCCTTAACTCTTGCATCTTTTTGCTGAAACTGGTATCTGGTGATACTTTAATGATGCAAGACTATACAGTGTATCATTTATCAATACTTTTTCCCATCTTCTCCGATTGTCTTTTCCTAGGTATGTTAATAAGAATATTGATACTGGCTTTGAAAAGATTCCTTGAATGCTGTGCTGTAACTTGCTTTGAGATATTTGACTTGTCTAGAAGCAACTTTGAGTTGTTGTTTTATCCATATTATCCTGATTCTTACCTTAGCTATTAGAAGCTCTCTTAAAGCAGAGACAATCCGTGATTTAACATAGGTGGTTTATCCAGTGTAGAACAATGTTCGTGGCTGCTGTATCTTACAGAACTGTGAATATGGCAATGACTTCCAGACTAGCTTGTGCTGGAAAGCAGTATGACTCCTTTAATACAATGTTTAGTTGAAGCTAGTGAACTTGAGGACCTTTCTGGGTATATACAGCATTTGGGATATGATGATGCTGTACTAGGGAGAAGGATGAGAGAAGAGGGGAGTTTGACGTGCTTGATTCTGGGCCAGAGCTAGTGAATGTGAGTGATCTGACTTATATGGAGCTGCTCAGATGTCTCTGTTACTATCTAGTGCCCCCAATTCAGAGATAGTTTACAAGCCTAGTTCAATAGTAGACCTGAATTTGTTTTTGTTCTTGTGCTATCTTGTGTAAGAACTAACTTGAATTTGCCAGGCTTACTTGCTTCTCTTACACCAGCAGACAGGCTGGCTTTGTCAATTTTGTAATGAAAACTTGTCTTACTGTGTGGTCGTTTTGTACCTTTGAGTCTTTACTCCTTGATTGCTGGGGATAAAGAAGTGTGTAAATAGTGATAGTAGCTTAGTGGCTGATACCTCTTTGAATTTCTACATCTCCATAAAGTATTTCAAAATAAACCTTTGATCAGGTATCTTGAATTTGATGTTAAGGGGAGATAAACCAGTAGTTCAAACAAAATCCAGTACCTGTTCAGAGTAAATAGTCTCTTTCTACTGAAAGGGTTCATTCAATATCCTAAGTGGGTTTTATTTATGGAATAATCAACTGAAATCTTCTAAAGCTTTTAGCTTTGTCACAGGGGAGCAAAAAGGCTTTGGCACTGCATCCTAAGCCATTTTTTAGGAACATTCAGTGTTAGTTATGTTTAAGCTACATCTAGAGATACTGTGCTTTCAGATCAGCAGAATTTCAGACTTGTAGCACAGATTTCTTGTGCTTTAAACTTTTCAAATCTAGTATTTGGAGCCTTGGTGCACAGGAAGGTAGTTCAGTGGATCTCAGGATACAGCTAATGCACTTTCATGTTCATTAAGTGTGTTGTCTTGAACATGTAATTAGTGCAGCTGCTTGTATAGCTATTGTGACATTTAGCTTGAACATTAAAGATTTTTTTATTTTGAGAAGGTGACAGCTTTTGGTGGTATTGAAGTTTTGTAAGTTAAGGTGTAGATACACACAAGTTATGAAAGTATTCGACTTCAATTAAAATAAACAATACAGCCGGAGAAAATGTACTTTGGAACACCCAAGTTTTCTCTGAGCACCAAAGCCTTTTAGTTACTTGTCATACAAAATGGATTTCACTTTTGTTGCAGGCCTGCACTTCAATTTGTTATGATTTGTAGTTTGTATATTAAGTGTCAGGCAGTTTATTCCTGTTAGAAAGTAATACTCAGAGCTATACTATGTATAATTATATACATGGTTACCTACTCCTAAAATGCAGTCAAAAATGGAGTAAAATTTCGTCTGAGAATTTCAGCTAAAATTACTGCTGGAAATTTAGACTGTACCAGACTGCAGATACTCAACATCCTGAAATTTCAGCATCCTTTACTGTAAATAGACAATATCTCATTTTAAATAAGTATGGAGTGTTTATTTTTATTCCTAATAACTTAAAATACTCTTTCAAAGTAAACATAAGCAGTCTTAAGTAATGTGTGAAAAATTAATGTAGTATTCCACTCTGAAAGCTTTTGTTTGAGCTTGAGTATGAACTCCCTGTTCGTAAGTAATGTTCCTTTACTTAAGGAAACTGTTGACCATGAGTTATTGACTTCTCAAAGTTCAGACTTGTTATGAATTGTTTCAATTTGTTTGTGTTCCTTGCAGCTATACCTCCAGAAATAAAATCAGGCTTCCAAGTTGGAAGGGACCTCTAGAGAACATCTGGTCCAACCTTCTGTTGAAATCATAACTGTAAATTAGATTGCACAGTAGCCCCGAGTCTTGAATATTCTCAGCAAGGGAGTTTTCCACTATTTTGATGGGCAACCTATTTCTGATTAATATTTTCCTTGACAGTATCTTAGGACCTATAAGGAAAAAAAATTGAATATATGTAATAAAACAAAGAAATTGCCTGAGGAATTCTTGAGATTTGGCCTGATAATTTTGGAAAAGACTAGTTCATGCAAGGCCTTAAATTTAACAACTTCTGTGGACTATAGTCATCCATAAGTAATTCAAGTATTTTCACTTGAATCTTGGATCTTGGATCTAACTCCAGTCTACATTAGGAATTGAAAGTACTAAGGGGAATTAAATTGTTTTCATATTTAGTAGACTTTTAATGCTTTCATTTGTTTTTAGAGGTGAAGTAGGCAAACTGGAGCTGTAGACTTTCCGCTTTGTAGGGGTGACTACTCTGGGCCTTTATTCCATTAACACTTCCAATGTAGCAACAAAGGATTTTGAGCTGCTACTACCCCATTGCCAAGCGTTTTCAAATTGCTCCAGAAGGATAGGGAGACCAAAGAAGCCCAGCTTGGCCCCGTAGTGGCATATTAGTAGAGGAACAGTCAAAGAACTTGCCAACTGGTTCATAAATTTGTGGCCATAAACAAGTAATTTAAACCTCTTTGCTCTTTAGCTTCACTATATTTTACTTGTATGCTCTAGTAGATTGTGAGGCACAGTGTACCGTAATGCTATCAAGCTATAGAGGGGTTAAACTCTAATTCAGGGGTGACAAGAGAATCCCTACAGTTAAGTGTATTGGAAGCTGAAGTGAGTCTAACTGGAAATGAATGGCATAAAAACCTCATTGTGATTGGCCCAGAGGCCCCGTGCATCCTTGGCATAGACTATCTAAGGAGAGGGTATTTCAAGGGCGCAGAAAGCTACCATTGGGCATTTGGTTATAGCTACCTTGGAGACGGAGGGAAATAAATGGCTGTCTATCTTGCTAAATTTCTCAGTGGAGCTTTCTGTGGTGGGGTTGTTGAAGGTTAAAGATCAGCAGGTGTCAGTTGCCACCACAATGATGCACTGACAGCAGTATTGCACTGTGACTTGCTGACTCCTATCCATAAACTCATTTGTTAATTGGAGAGCCATGGGGTGATCAGCAAAACTTGCTCACCCTTCTACAGTCTCATGTGGCCAATGTGAAAGTTGAGTGGAGACTGACTGTTGTGGTTTTAATGAAGTTATACCAGGGATAAGAGCTGTTGAGCTGACGTGCTAGAACTTTAGTATGAACTGCAGTCAAAGGCAGCCAAAATGGTAAGCCAAAATTGACATTGCTAGTGCATTCTTCTCTATTCCTGTAGCACCAGTTGGGTGTTGTGGGATTCTGGAGGATGCATATCCCAGACTGCAGCCTGATTATGATTTTTGAATGGGGCCCTGAGCAGCAACAAGCCTTTGAACAAATTAAATGGGAGATTGGCCTGATGACTATTGCATGCACAATGTGGGCAGGACAAGATCTAAAAACAAGTGCTCTATGCTGTGACTAGGAAGCATCAGGCTTGGCTAACAGCTGGGCACTAAACCATGACATTTGCCTAATTACCTTAAGCACATTCTATGCTGAAAGAGCACCAGCTGTATGTTTTGGTGTTTTTTATGAATGGAAATGGTTGAGTTTTCCTTGTCTGTCTGTGTTTTTGTGGCTCACCACTTTCTTCTCCCTAGTTATCTTGATGGTGTAATGCCATGGTTAAGAACCTAAACTGGCTTTTGTAAACTGAAGTGATAATGAGGGTAGAGTGGCAGATAACAAGATCTTAAGTGTTGGTTCTGATTTGGGACTGGATTTATGAGATTTTGCTCTCTGGATTTAATTCCTTGCTTGTTTCTGTGTTTTAGTGTAAGGTGTTTTGTGTGAGTTACTTCACAAATCTTCAAGGCAGGATCAGGCAATTAAGATATTTTTCTTGAGAGCTTTTGGTGAAATTGGATCTGTGTGATTGCTGCCAGCTTTGTTTTTATGGTTATGTACCTGGTAACAAGTGTTGAAGAACTGAATTACGATCTGTGCACATCTGTCCTCACTGTTCAGTGGTTTAAACACCAAGTTCTCCATATATTATTTGATTTCTTGGAGTTCAGATATTTCCATTTCTGTTGACACTTGGTGGAACCAATACATGCTGTACAACTGTCCTACACAGTTGTACTTAATGACTAATTTATGACCTCATTATTGTTAGTACCTAGAACAAAAACTTGTTTCAGCAAAATATTCCATGTTGCTTGTTTATTTATACTTAATCCAGTGACCTTAATGGGTTTTTGTTTTCTTACAGTTCAACTTTGTGGGAAAACTTCTGGGTCCTCGTGGCAATTCCCTAAAGCGTTTACAGGAAGAAACGCTGACAAAAATGTCTATTTTGGGAAAAGGTTCTATGAGGGACAAGACAAAGGTAAGACCTGAGTATATTAGTGGAGTGTTCAATACTTGAATTTTATAACTTACCTAAATTTGGGGGGATGACCAAATCCTATGGAAAATAATTGGAGCAAATAAAAAGCATAAGATATCTTTCTGTTGGTTAGATTCAGATGGAGTCTGTTTTCTCTAAGGAGCCTATTCTATCTAAATCTCTAGCTAAATTTATAACAGTAAGTGTACATCAGTGAAGAGATGTCACCTGTCTGTTAAGCTGTATTTTTTAATTGGAGCATTCCTAATGGTCCAAATTAAAACACTGAACATATTTCTTGCCTGTGGCATACCATATTTTGTAGACCTCCAGTGAAAACTTTCAGTGGTTATGTAATCTGAAACTTAAAAATACTGTGTACTGTAAAGACTGGTAGTGACATGCATATGGAAAAGTGACTTAAAGGGCTTGCTACTGGATTTCCTAAACTATGTTTTTTTTAGCATGTTTTCTCCATGAGCAAAATATAAATGTTACATGATTTACAAACTATTTCTTAGTAACTTGATCAGAGCCCATAAATTACTTTGTGTACCTTAAGTGCTAACTTCCTTTTAATTCCTCCTTGGAAGTATTTTCAGTTTTGAAGCACTGTTTTGGTTAGACTTTGTTACAGGCAGCAAAATCTTTTTGGAATTGCATTCACACAGATTAAAAAAAAACTTCACATGGTATAAATTAGTATTCTTACATTGAAGCCAAATGTGCTCCACGAAACAGTAGAGGATCTGATCTGTTGTCTCTAACAAGTTCAGTGCAGTATCTTTGCTGTCACTAGAAAAGAAACAGCATGTGCTGTGTGGCTAGTTGGTGATGATGATCAGATTCTGGGATGTACCAGTCGTTGGAGGCTCTGGATCAGATCATCAGATATTTCTGAACACATTAGTATACCTCCTATATTACCAGGTTTAAAGGAATAAAGATTCTCTTTTCTGAGGAAAAGTGGCAGTAAGCTTCATAGACTTCTCTAAGCTAAATTTCTAAATACTTCTTTTGTTAATATTTTTTCAACTTTAAGAGAACTTCAAAGGTTTGTAGAAGAAAGCTATTTGATATGAAAGGTTGAGAAAAAGTAGCAAAGATCACAATTATCTCTTTCAGGTTCTCTAGGGAAAGGCTTAGATAAACTAGGATAATAGATACAGATAAACCAGTCTGATTTTAAATCCGTTTAGGGGAACAGTCTTTCTCCTGCTCTGACTTGTAATTGCTATTTTAGAATGTTCAGTCTGCTTCCTAATAAGAGATTGATGCTTAAGAGCCCATTCAGGAAAGACTTTTTTTTCTGTTTTTTTTTTCTTTCTTTTCTAAACTGAGTTCTGAGAATCATTCTAAGCTTCTATTTCCATCTCCTGTGTCAATATGTGAAGGGCCATTTCATGTATCTACTTGCCATGTACAAGATCTGAATTCAGTAATTCTCTTCAATTAACACATTTTCTCGAGCTGTGCTGTCACTCTACCACTGAGTTCCCACTGGCCAGTGCTGAGATACCTTCTGTTAGACTACTCAGGCTTTCATGTGTCTGTATGAGAGTGAAAAAGGACTCACTTCAGGATTTTTTCACTCCATGACAAGATTATGTTTATATTGTAAAGCTGAAGAAATTTAAAGCCTTCCATTTCAGCTAATTATTTATGTTACCAGTAGTTCGAGACTGGTACAGACCTTTCAACAACTTGAGTATCCTGAATGGTTTGTAAAGTCTTATAAAAGCCAAATATAAGGGAATATTAAAAATAGATAGCAGGTAGTATCTAAAGAAATTCATAACTGAAATCAAAGTGATAATAGTGAAGATGAAAAGATGAGCATATTTTGATTAATACGGCTACTCAACTTCTAATTTAAAGAAGTAGATTTCTAGGGCTAGAATCTGATTCTGAAAAATAGAATGGAAAGCAAAAGGCTCTACACTTGCAATAGAATACAGGGTAAAGTATATTTACTTAAGTAGAAGATTGCCAGATGTCTTGTGCTAGTACTCTGCCTTGTTCTGGACCATGAAGTGATGCCATAAGAGCGCAAGGTACAAAGCAGATTTGGAGCCTTAGAAGAAAGCTTATTCTGAGTGCAGTATTGCAGGGGTGTGTCTGTTCTGAAGTTCAATTAGATTGTGGAAACCATGAGCCATTTGTGAGAAATGTTGTGCAAGAAGATAGAGATTTAAAGGGCAGTTTAAGTGTTGACTTTGTCTTTTAGCTCCTTTTTTGCACATCTGGTTCACTCTAATGCTTTCAGCAGCTTTGAAGTCTCCGTTGCAGTGGAAGAAAATAATATTCTCAGGTTTGGCCAACCAAGCAGCATCTGCATCTACTAGGCAAGCCTAGTCTGTGTGTGTACGGTCAAGTAAGGAGATGCAGAGGATTTTGTGGGATGTGAAAATACTGTCAGTGAGGAATACTGGAATGAGAACAAGTTGTGGCTTTTCTGTTAGCCTTCATGAGGAATAAAAATCTTGTAATGCTTAATACGTGCTCAAGACTGGGAGATGTAGTCCAGTGAGTGAGCTCATTTCTCATTTGTGTGGAGAGTAGTGTGTTGCCAAGTTGTGTTACAGAATTGGGGGGAAAAAAAGGAACAAGGAATGCTTGATAGCATGTATATAGCCCCACTGATGAAAATATCTAGCTTTCATTGCTAGGTGTCAATTCATATGTCTTGAATAACTGTGCTTAAACTATGTATTTTAGTTTCCTTCCAGTGTCTAAGATATGTTATTTTTATCGACAAGATAATGGTTTTGCTGATAAAGTCTAATCCTGCTGACTCTGGCCTCTTAATGTTCATGCTGTGGATGCTCTAACAGCTAACTGGATTCTGTTGATTTTTTTTAAACCTCTCCATAGTCAAACATGAAGTATGATGACAAGCATGTTATTTATGAAAAGCAGAAATAGGTTGTCATTTACAAACCTGAGCCCATAATTAAGGTGGGGAAATTTCAGCTATCATTTGGACTATAATTTTAGTAATCTAAAGGATGAAGTACTTACCTGGCGCTTGCTAAATGCAATAAACAGGTGAGGAGAAGTCTTAGGATTTCATTTTTCAGATAGATAAGAATTTGATGTAATGTGCTATGGTAATATAATGAAATTGTTTTTAATGGTGGCTTAGTCTCTTGGAATTACTTGTCAGATACACACAGGATAGGGGGAGCTTATCTGAGACTAACATAAGAATGTCCTTTAGGTCCATGAACATTTTGTATGTGAATGCAATTGTTTGAGAACTGAGCTTTGCACCACTATATTGAAATCATAGGTTCTCAGACATACGGAAGTGGACTGAACAAAAGAAACTCTTCTGAAACAGCTAGTGAACTCCTTTTGTTCTAGTGTCTGAAGAGCAGAGCTCTATGAAGGATATACTCATGGGGTGGAAATCTCAGAACAGAAAATATCTGAGCAGTGTAATAATACTGTGATTAAAATAATATAGGTAAAATCTTGGTCTTGTTGATATTAGCTCAAACCTGTTTCTGAAGACTTTACTTCTGAAAAAAGACCTCAATGTTTCTCACCCTTTTCAGTGCCTTCTACATGAAACTGTTGCACTTGGAAAACTACTGGGAAACTTCTCCCTCGTGCTACAGTTTTTGCATGTAAGCAGGAGCTAATAGGTCTTGTTCTATGTGTTACTAGTCATTTACTGTTGCTAAGAAAACTGATACTATTCTGATATTTTACCAACATGATGGGTTTAAAGTTTATCAGGAAAGTATGGAATTTTGTACTTCTTTGTTGACGTCAGAACCTGAGTAGACAGTACGTGAAAATGACTCTGAAGCAACTTAAAACTTGCATTATAATATGTTTAAGATAAGATAGAAAGAAAAAAATCTAACATTTTTCTTATCTCCTAGGAGGAAGAGTTGAGAAAAAGTGGAGAGGCAAAGTACTTCCACCTAAATGATGACCTGCATGTTTTAATTGAAGTATTTGCTCCACCGGCAGAAGCATATGCCAGAATGGGACATGCGTTGGAAGAGATCAAGAAGTTCCTCATCCCTGTTAGTATTTTAACTTTTTCATAAGAATTCTGGTACTATACAGTGAGAAACTGTCTCTTACCTACTGTACAGTATTGGTCAGGTCATGTTGCTTAGTTTCCTTTACCTGTGAAACAAATGAAGATGCTTAAAAATGATTTTCATTGATATTGGTAGTTACTTGGGTAAATGCATAATTGTCCACACGTGATGTTACTGTGTGAAGTTCCTAACTCTTCAGTGAAAATTCTTCTATTTTCATTGATTATCAAATGAATGATTGTAGAAAGCAAAGCATCTTTAAGGTACATTGATTCCTATTGGGTTTGTGATGGTGTGGGGTTTTCTTTACTGTTGAAAACATTGTGCAAATCTTGCTCTTGACTCATGTCAGATCTTGGAAACATGAGAGACCTAGCTAAGGAAACTTTAAGGTGTGTGAGTGACAACACCACACTGTTTGACAGTGTGATCAGTGTAGCTGTATTCAGGACCAGCTGGGGATGCCTGTTGTATGAACACTACAGCCTGCTGGGGTTGGAACTGGCAGCTGTTCTCCAGGGTGAAGTAGTTGGTGCTGGTGACCTGACAGTGCTGCTCTACATGTTTCGGGGATTTTAGTTTGTACTAAACCTAGTCTAGATCCATGGAAGTAAGCCCTCCAGTGACTGGAGTTGGATTATATGCTCCCTGAGTGGTTCTTCTGGTATGTTTTCTCTGCATGGAAGTTCGTAGGCACCAATACTACTCCATGACATGAACCAAAGTGTGATAAATAATGATCATCAGGAGGTTCTGTCAGGAATATATCCTGATGTGAAATAACACACTAATGTAGATGTACATTAAGACAGTTAAACCAAATAAATGTGTTGAGCATCATATTCTCATGTTATAAAGAAAATATCACCATATTATAACTGCCTGCAGGTTCCAGATGGGTTTTGTCTTGATGTATGTGAAAAGAGGTAAATAAACATACTACTGTTCAAGCATCCTAATTGATTTGGTAGGGGATACTCAACAGGATATTTATAGAAGTACTGGGCTATTGTAGTGCTGAAGGTTACTGTAGTTACATGACTTGTGACTTCTTTGTGTGAACAGATGAGAGAATTAAGTTTTGGCTATTCTAGTGAGCAAATAGCTGCTTATATCCTCAACTTGATAAGTGATTTCCATGCACTTAAAGGAAGGATATATCTAATTGGTTTTAAATTGGAGAAGAGTAGATTTAAAATGGACATTAGAAAGAAGTTCCTCACCACGAGGGTGGTGGACCACTGGAACAGGTTGCCCAGGGAGGTGGTTGAGTTCCCATCCCTGGAGGCATTCAAGGTGAGGCTTGCCAGGGCTCTGAGCAACCTGATCTAGTTGGGGATGTCCCTGCCCACTGCAGGGGGGTTGGACTAGATGACCTCCAGAGGTCCCTTCCAACCCAAACCATTCTATGATTCTAATTCCCCTGCTCCCTTCATCAGAGATCTCATTTTTCTTCATTGAGCTTGATTCACCTAATGTCATAATAAATTAAGCAAGCTTATCAAAACCTAGCCACTGCTGTGCTAAGCCAGTAGAATTACAGGCTGATAATGAGCAATTCTATTCATTGGTTGTACACTATTCTATCTCAGTTTTTGATCATTGCATCTTTATTGAGCTGAACTGATGCTACCTAATCTTTCTGAACTGTGGCATCAAGCCAACGCTGTCTTAATTTCCCTTTGGTTTTTCAAATGTAATCTTATCAGAATAGTTCTAAATGCCTTAATCTTTTCTGTGCTCCTCCCTCCCACCCCTGACAGCCACTCCAGCTTTGTCCTCTCTAGAACTACCATTTGATTAATTGCTGTCAAATACAGTTTGACTTTCTGTAAGGGCTGTTGTGGCTTTCTTAGCAAATTATCAGTTTTACTCAAGAAAGAAGTCCTGCTGTCAGTATATATGATTAGGACAGGGGAGTTGGACTAGATGATCTCCAGGGATCCCTTCCAACCTGTAACATTCTGTGTAATTGGTGTTCTCCTTACGATGTAAGCCTTCCAACAATTTTAGATGCTGAACTTTATTTGTGAATATGGTCATTGTTCAGTTTGTTGTAGATCAGGTTTGAATATACAAAGGATATCAAAAAAGGATATACAAAATATCCTTGTAGTAGCTGACAGTAGCAAAAATAGCTTATAACATCTCAAGATCCTTTCAGATCTGTGAACTAGCTAGCATGTTTGCATTGAAGTGCAGTCTCAAGCAGTTGCAGTGGTGTACTTTCCTGTAAACTATTGGTATAACTCAAACCAAAACATAAAACTTGGACTTTTTTCTTGGCTGTGGTTGTGTTGTCTTGCCTCTCGTTTTTCTTCTGCAGGTGGAATTGTTATAAAATAACAATATAAAAATATCAAGTTGTTTTCTGTAGAGTAGTTGGCCTGACTGGTGTTCAGTTGTCTGGTTTTGTTCTAATTCTTGTGATGGTTTGGCTGTATATTGGTTTCAAGTTGTCTTACAGTGGAATCTGTTTCTCAAAAGCTTCAGCTCCACAATTTGAAACAATTGATTCAGTCTTCCAAACTTTTTTCTTCGTCTTGTTTACTGATTAATTTCTGCTGCTAAATAGAGGATGATCTCAGATGGACAGTTGTGAGTTGAATTTCAGAGCATACTTAAGATAGTTTGGACAAAATGCCTTTTGTGCCACTTTTTTAACACTAGTAACTATCTTTAGCAATAGCATGTAAAGGAAAACATCCTTAATTCTGTTTGTGGAAGCTAGAGGAAAGCAGGATGTTTCAAGGATAATTGAGATCTTTGGATTTATAGATGTTTTTGTCTCCTTTCAATGCAGAGTTGTTTCAGTGAGTTGTCTGATGAAAGGCAGCCTGACAGTCTTGGTACCTGCCTAGTGCATAAAACCAATAAAATCAGATTAACAATAAAAGATACAGGTCCTTTGTTTTGTAATTGAAATGTAAAAGTAAGATGGTGTTTGGACATCTTTGATATGGGAGGATTTACAGAAGATAATTTCTGTTATATCAGAAATATTACTTGATTCTTACTAGAGGACCTATTAATATCTTGATACTTGTTGTTTATGTATAAACAGATTAAGGTATTTTTCTGATTCACCTTTACAAATGTGTTCTTTGGATCACATTAAGTGAAGGAAAAATGGCAGAAAAATATATCCAGCTCAGCAGCCCACTGCTGTATCTGTTCTATTCCTGTGTGATGTGCCAATTTTGGAGGTTGACTCAAGGTCCTTGAAAAGACTCTTGTGTATCTGACAAGTGCCATATTAATTCCATGTAAATTTCAGCTTTCTTTTCGATAGGCCTTGAGAGAGGATTTGTGCAGAATGAAGACACATGGCTTGTTTCTTAACTTGTTTATCCTACCATGTTCTATAATGGAAATTTGAGAAGCTCTTACTACATAATGGTGCATGCTTGTATTGAATAAATTTCGTTGTTTATTCCTTTAACTCCTGTTTTTAAGTATAAATGTCTGATTTATTCCTTGGTTGTCAGGGGCTGTTCTCTGTGGTGTATTCTGTATTGTATTGCATCACCAGGCAATGCAATTTTTTCTGCTTTTAACACACTATTACTCTCCAGATGGAACTACAAACCAGATCTCAACTCAGAAATGGGACTTCTATTTTATTGTTGTTTCCCTGATATCAATGTTAAAATGCTGTAGATTTTAGTTGGTAAATCTACATGGAGGTAATATGCAGTGGTAAAGAAAAACATGCCTGAGAAAAGTCAGTTAACGTGTAGAATTTTTAGAAGTTTTTGACTGAAGAGTATGCTTAAACATTCTACATATTCAACTTTTTTTTAATGGCATTGTTCAAGTTTTAAGAGGAAATTTTCATTAGCAATGTTTACCAATACTAACTTAGTGGGGTTGTTGAAGAATTTTGGTTTTCTCGCTCTTCCCCTCTGTTTTAGGACTACAATGATGAAATCAGACAGGCCCAGCTTCAGGAATTAACCTATTTAAATGGTGGTTCAGAAAATGCAGAAGTTCCAGTTGTTCGTGGAAAACAATCTATTCGAGCAAGAGGAGTACCAGTTCCTGCTTTGTCCAGGTAAGTATCTCAGCTGCAATGGAACTGCAGTTTTAGTATGTATATATTAAAATTCTTTTGAACACCAAGACCCCACTCAGAGTAAAATTGTGAAATATGTGAAGGACTCTCAGAAAAGGTGCAAAAAGAAGGAAACAAATCTTGCTTTACTGAAGGTAATCTAATTAGCTAAGACTGAATTTCTAGTGGTGCTGGTATTTGTCTTATGAAACTTCAATGTTACCTAAGTTAAGAAACATGTCATAAAAATATTCACTCTGTGAGCACCACTGTGCTGCTGGGCTTGTAACTTGCAGTTGCTCCTTAGGTGCCATAGGGTCTGTGTATTGGACCTGTGGAGCTCATGGCTTTGGAAAACTGGTAAATCTTGCCTTGATTGACATGAATTTCAGATCCATTTCTCCAAATTATCAAATGTACATAATCCTTTTACTGTGTTATGAAATTTTTATTGTCTAAGTTATGGAAGTGTTTTAGAGGTAGAATTTAGATTTAGTCTCATCTGTGCTATGTTGTTTTTTTTATTTAAAAAAACGGCTTTTGTTTGATTCAGGAATAGGCAAAGTCTACAGCTTTTGCTTTTTCTTTGACACAGATGTTTTATTTTTACTCTTAGCATCCCCTTCCGTGCAGTACTGAGATGACAGCTTCAACTCCTTTGAGTCCTTAAGTTTGAAAACAAACTAAATAAAGTGCATAACTGTCTCTGTTACAGTACAGAGAGATTGTGACTGCAACAGCTAAGTGCAACAGTTCTCTGCAGTGAACTGTTTTCCTTCAGTTGTGGCTATGTGCTTACTAATGCAAGCTTGAAACTTGTATTTCATCTTTTAAAATAATTTCAAAATAATATTCTGAAGTGTTTAAACTCAGATTAAGCATGTTAGAAGAAAAAGCATTGAGGAGTTATTCCATTTTATACATATCTGTTTAGTTATATGTATTCTGCAATAACGATTGCAAACACTGTGCAGAATGACTCTTAGAGGATTTACACTTACCCTTGGTTGTATACCATAAAGATAAAAGGTTTTGTTCTTATATTAAGTAATACTGTGTAATATATCTATTCCATTTCTCTTCTTGATTTTAGTGTTGTTCAGAGTAGTGTTAATAGTATATCAAGGTTCACTTCTTTAGCACTGTGTTCAGCCATATGAAAGTACTTGCAAATTAGATCTCATTTGATTTTGGAGGTTTTCTGCTAATTTTGCTTCAGTTCTTTAATTTCTATTTTTAATTTTCCCATAGATGCCTGTCACAGCTCTGCTACAGATGCTTAATACAGAGACACTCATTGTTCTATTTCATGTTTTCATTTTTCATTTGTCCTTTAGCTAGTGTTTGTGATAGAGAAATTATTGTTTTGCCAGATTTTATCACTAAAGTTTCATACCTGATTTCTCCTACTAGTATTTAGTACATGCATGCATAATCAACTTCTCATAGAACTGAATTTCTGACATTACTAGTCCTTCCTCTGGGTTTTGGTACATTCTTCAATCCTGCATTTCATGCAAGACAGGCATGCTGCTAGGTAGCTCACAAAATCCTTTACAACTCATCGTATTGGCCTACAACTACTGAATTGTCTTCAGGGTAAATTAATATTTGATTTGAAGATGTCAACTACAAATTGTATTTGTCATCTCATTTTTAAATATGTTCTAAAGAAAACTGAAAGCTTGTTGATTTATTCGACTTCTTCCTTACTTTAAGGCTTGTCTTAAACTCCAGGTTTTTTTTCCCCCCTCAATCTGAAGTGCTCTGTTTAGCATAAAAGATTCATGAAGTCAAATGTAATGCAATTGCTACTGAGATACTACAGCCATTGAGTTATAAAGGTCTTAAACTCAGTTTTGAAGGTCTGATTCTTTTTTAGCACAAATTGATTAGTGAGTAATACTTGTGTAGAAAGAAAGGCTTTGTGTAGGGCTTTGTCTTGGTGTTCAATAGAACAATTTTGATAGCGAGCATCCCTGAGATATCCAGGAGAGGTTGAAGCAAAGCTTGAGAACTTGTAAAATGAAGTCTAAAACTTCAATCCTAACCTCTATATAATCCATAGAATATTTATATCAGCCTTGATACGTGAAACATCCTGTTTAGGATACGATAACTGAGTGTGCTTAAGTTCCCATTTTTTAAGCCTTTATTATTCCTGAATAATTTCACTAAAAAGAGCCAAAGCACTAATTTATTCCTTTTTTTACTCCTTATCAGACATGTTGAAACTGGAGATAATGCATCTTATCAAGTGCCTTCTTTTAAGAAGACTTGTTACGTGTATATTTAGCTCCATACCAAAATTTTGCTTTGTAGGAAACAATAAATTTGTTCTTGCATACAAAGTTAATGCTTGTGCACAGTTATTCCTGTATATGGTAAGTAATTCGGTAAAGACTGTGGTTTAGTTGGTGGTTTTTGTTTTTTTTATTCTGCTATTTCTGGTTTGTTCTAGATTTTCTTGACTGAATTTTTTTATGACTCTAGAGACAAGTAAGATTTTTGGGGGTGAGTGGATGGAATTTGCTGTAGGAAGTTTTGTTTTGAGTTTTACCCTTAGGGTGTTTAGCTCTTGCCCCCATTGCTGTGCTCAAAGGAAGAAAATACATCAACATCTGGTAACAAAAATTTGTTAGATCTGTTTATTGAACAGCTTAAATTCCTGCAGGTATGTGGAACTTTGAATGCCAAAACTAAAGAATTCCAGATGTTTCCTCATTGAATAATGCAGTGTTATGGAACTGGTCCTAAATTTCACAAGTATTTGTTTTTTAAAGCTGTTCCTAAATTTACTTTGCTTCTGAAGAGAAGATACTGACAAAGAGCTTCATGTCACAGAAACTCAATTTTTAGTTCCCTCACTAGAAGTGAAGGAAAACAGTGAACTGACTCTAGTTGTGATTTCAATCAGTAATTTTACTATCTCAGTCATCCAGCAAAAGGTGAAAACTCGAAATAAAAATCAACATAATGCTAGAGAGAAGGAAGTGATAAACAAAAAGAAAGTAGAACTGTTGCTGAAGGAAGCTGGAAAGGAGTATCAGCTAGATGCTATGTGTGCTGTGGTCAAGGACAATAAACTAGCTTGCTGGAAAGAAATCCTTGAAGCCCTGTGGAACTGCTGTAAAGTAGAAGTGTAAAATAAATTCCTGATAAAGGCCAAAGAGGAAGTAGTTACAGTTAAATAGTTTTCTATGGTGGTATTGTATGAGTTGGCAAAATACTGGTTTAGTGGCAATCAACAAATAGATTAATACACCTACCACAGTATAATGTGATTCTAAATTCTTTATTCACAGTGAGAGGTGAATCAATTACAAAATGCAGTGCTTAAGTAAGATTTTAACATGTAAAGTACATGTTCCAAGGTTTTTATACATTAAAATTATCTTCTATAATTACTATACTGTATTTAAAAATCACACTAGCACATTCTAACACTTTTGTGAAAGGCTTGTTCTCCCATTCTCTAATGTGTATGTGATAGCTATATACAAATTAAGTGCTTCACTTACTCTTTTTTTTCTCTCAAACTAAATTGCAGGTGTAAGTAATGAAACATTATGGGGGAAGAGAGTCAGGTTTCAGCAAAAATACTTTTCATGACATTATCTTCAAGGGATGCTATGACATGAGTTAAATTAGATTTCCCTCACTATTCTGTTTTGACTGTTCAGTGTAGTGAAAAAAAGTTACTTGGATTTGCTTTAGTCTAGTCCATGGTGCTCAGATTGAAAAAAGATCTTCTTTCAATGCAGAGTCTACAGGTTAATTAGCCAGCTTTGGCAGTAAAATTATTCTTAACTTAACCACCTAAATTACCTGTACATTTAATGGGGAAAGGTTAAGTTTCTTTAGTGAATTCATCACTGCCAGATTTCAAAACAAAAGTGATAATAAAGATGAGATAGAAGTATTTCATGTTTTCTCATAGCCATAATCTAGTTTAGGGCAGTAAAATGTTTCTTTGAGAGTAGGACTCAATGGTCTGAAGTACAGAGATTATGACTTTTTGCTAAAGCATGTCTGAAGGTGACAATAATAGCACCTGGCTAGAAGCTAGCATTTATACTGAGCATGTTTAAGTACTATTTAACTGCTGCAGTTAATAGGTGCTTAAGGAATAGAGTTTTCCTAATCCAAAGAAATCTATGACATTCTGGATAGCATACTGATAGAAGATTCAGAAGAGTAGGGGTTTCCTTAAAAATGAGGCAAGAAGAGCTGCAGAAGGATTAGGTAAAGCATGGATAGAAGATAAGTGTGAGATGTGTGGGGACTAAATGGCCTTGGGGCCATCATTTCTGTCCCTAAGGGCTAGAGACATCTGCAGACATGAGTAGAGATGACTTGCAGGAGACATCAGTGATGTGGTGACAGAAGTCAGAGTCAACAAGAAGTGCTTCTATTAATACTTAAGTACCAATGGGAAGACTAGGAAAGATGAGGGCCTACTGCTGAATGCAGCACGGGCCCTGGGGGGACAGGGCATGGAAAAGACTAAGGTAGGATGATCATCTTAGAGAATAACTAAGCAAACTGGACACAAGTCCATGGGCTCTGATACGATTCTACCATGTGTGCGGAGGAAGCTGGCAGGTGTCATTGTGAAGCCACTCTCCATCTTTGAACAGTTGAGATAGGAGAGATGCCTGAGGACTGGAAGAAAGTAAATGTCACTCCTACCTTCAGAAATTACAAGGAGGACCTGATGAGCTGCTTGGCCTTGCCTCAATCCCTCAGAAGCTGACAGAGCAACTAATCCTGGAAATCATTTCCAGGCACATATCATCAAGCACTGTGAATATGGATTCACAAAGGAGAGGTCACATTTGATCAACGTGATAGCATTCTGTGATGAAGTGACTGGTTTAGTAGGTAAGGAAGAGCAGTGGATATTGTCTGCTGTGACTTCATGGAGGCTGTTTCCCATGAGATGCTCATAAAGAAACTATTGATGTAATGGCTGGATAAGGAGACAGGTGGATGGAAATTCGGCTGAAGGGCTAAGCCTAGAGGGTACTGATCAGCTGAAGGCCAATAAGAAGCAGTGTACTTCTGGGGTCAGTACTGGGAGTAGTGAGTGATACACCAGAGGATCACGCTGCCATCCAGAGGAACCTTGACAGACTGGAGAAATGGCCTCACAGGCACCCCATGAAGCTCAACAAGGGGAAGTGCCAAGTCATAGAATCATAGAATGGTTAGGGTTGGAAGGGACCTCTGGAGGTCATCTAGTCCAACCCCCCTGCACTGGGCAGGGACATCCCCAACTAGATCAGCTTGCCCAGAGCCCTGTCAAGCCTCGCCTTGAATGCCTCCAGGGANCCCAAGGCCTTTTCTGCAGGGCTGCTCTCCATCATCTCATCCCCTAGCCTGTATTGATAGTGGGGATTGTTCCGACCCAGGTGTAGGACCCTGCACTTGGTCTTGTTGAAGCTCATGAGGTTCACCTGCACCTGGGGAAGAACAACCCCATGCACCAATACATGCTGGAGGCCACCCAGCTGGAAAGCAGCTTGGCAGAAAAGGGCCTTGGTGGATATCATGTTGAACATGAGCTGGCAGTGTGCCTTGCTGCAAAGTATCCTGAGCTAAGGGAAGTGATGCTTCCCCCCCCCCCCCCCTTTTTTTTTTTCTTAGTGCTGATGAAGCCCCATCTGCTGTGTCCAGTTCTAGGCTTCTAGGTAGAAGAAGGACATGGGCACACTGTTTAGAGTTTGCTGAAGGGCCACAGAGATGAGGGATATGGAGCATCTCTGAAGAAAGGCTAGAAGAGTTGTGACTCTGAGTGCTAGTAAAATCTTTACTGTAAGAGACCAAGCACTGGTACAGCTTGTATAGGGACCTTATGGAGTCTGGATGTGGTCTTGGGGAGCCAGCTCAGATGACTCCACTTGAGCCAGGGGATTGGACAGGATGACCTCCAGAGGCCTATTCCAACTCAACCAAATTGTCATTCAGTGATTGCATTTCATAGGAGCAATTATAGTGGCTCAGGTGTTAAGGCATTGTGGTTTAATATTCTGTGTCTTCTGGTCAATGTCCCCTGATTCTTAGACTGAGAATGACTGATGAACTATACTTCTGTTAACTACTTAATTCTCTTGATGTTTCTATTGGAGTCTGTTATATAAGCATCAGTTGTTTTTGTAGTATGAAGTGCCTTAACCTACTTATTTATTCCTTGTATGTAAGCTGTTCTGTAATGTTGGTTATCTTTGAGCTGGTTTCTGATGCACTTCCAGTTCTTTGATATTCTTTCCAAATGGGATACAGGACTGTAAATACACACAATAGGGTAACAAAGTTTTCTGTGTTTTCAGAAATTAATTTTAAATTGCTAATTAATTTTTAATAATTATTATTAATAATTAATAATAATTAATTATTAATTATTAATAATAAAATAATAATTAATTTTTAATAATTAATTTTAAATATTTTAATTTTAAAATTTTAAATTTTTAATTAAATTTGTGTTTTCCAAAACTTAATTTTTTACTCTCCTGACCACTGGGCCATTGTTAATTATAAATACTCTATGGGTAGTGATTGCTCAGAACCTAGGACTTTGTATGATGATAGGATATATAAATTTGTATGTATACAGTAAGTCCCAAGTGTTCTGTCTTACAGTTTGCTGCTTTTAATTTTTCTTTAATTTAATTTTAATTAATTTAATTTAATTCTTTAATTTTTAATTTAATTTTTCTTTTAATTTTTTTTTTTTAATTTTTTTTAATTTGGGATTTAGCTACAGATTAAAGAGAGAGAGACACCTGAGCTCCAGTTGTAGTTTATAGAAAGATAGTGCATTTGCTTTTAATTGCTCCTTGTGTTCTCCAGTTTGACTCTAAGGCAGTTGTCAGCACCATCCAATGCACTTGTCATAAGGAAAGATGCTAGCATGAGAACCTTGACTTAGTGAATGTATCCATACATATGTTTGTATCATTTTACTGTTCTTCACTGGTGATTTGGCCACAGACTCTGGCAGCTTTCCTAATTCCAGGATGTTTGAAAGACTTTTTGATTTTTTTTTAGTCTTTTTACAAATTCTTAATATTCTGTGACCTGCTTTTCTGAGTATTTTCCATTTGTTCTATTAGTATTTGTCCTTTGATGTTAGAGATGGGTTCAGCTTTTCAAGTGATACCTTTTTTAATACTTCTTACCCTGTTCTTCTAGCCTTACTGAGCTCCTTTTGCCCTTTCCTAAGTTTATTTTTTGACAATTTTGTATTTGTGCTGATGTCTGATGGGATTTCTCTATAAATGTCTTCCCATACTGTGTATTATGCATTTTACTCTTTTAAATAATTTTAAACATTATTTATGACTGCCTTTTCTCAAATTAAGCAATACCAGAACTCATCTGTTCTTTTTTGAAAAGGTATGCAAAGGTTCCTATTCTGAGTGGTTCCTCAGTAT
The DNA here is from genome assembly GCA_013396975.1 of Bucco capensis. Classification (NCBI taxonomy): domain Eukaryota; kingdom Metazoa; phylum Chordata; class Aves; order Piciformes; family Bucconidae; genus Bucco; species Bucco capensis. The sequence continues at coordinate 1,314,494 of VWZO01010925.1, forward strand.
TTTCATTTTTATTCATTGTTCATGTCAATCAAACTTTCTGTAGTTCCATAATAACTTTTTAATGAAATAACAACTTAGTTTCTAAAAATGAGCTCTTGGCATCATACCCTGATATGACTCAAATCAGCATGGTGGTAATTGAACTCTCCTGTTACTGGGTTTCCTATCTTTGCATATTTTTAGTCTTCACCAGGCTGTTACAGTAACCATCTGAGTGGTGTAATACAGAACTATACATCTCAGATTATTTATTCTTCCTACAGTAACTCTTAAACCCGTTTAAATGGTCTCCTACCATAGAAGAATTATCATTTCCCACCCATCACCACTCCAGTCCTATTAACTGTTTTTGACATGCAGAAAAGACCTTCTCAGTGTGTGTACTTGTTCTCATTAGTCTTCAACAATGAATCTATGCTAGCTCTAAAAATTGTACTTTTTTTCCCCCCTCGCTCAAATGTTTTTCCATGTTTTTCAGCATGTCCCATTTCCTGCTGCTTTCACTTGCACCTTATCTGAAGGATGCCATGAAGATTATGGCTACTGATTCTTGAGTCTTTTTACTGATTTTTTTATTTTTTATTTTTTTTTTAAACTTGGTATTGACTATTGTCTATGCCAATAGGTACATTTCCCTTTCTTTGGCTTCACTTGGAAAGTATCACATCTGCTATTTCTTTATATTACTTCAGCAGGCTGTGTCTGGGAACTTCACTGCTCACCCCTGCCCCCACTACAATGAAGTCAAATAAGCAGCTGGTACCCTGTCCTGAGGAGGCATTCTACAGATTAGCCAAAAACAAGTAATAAGCACAGTTTTAAATCACTTACTCTCTAGGCTTGTTTAAAATACTTTGTGACTGTGTTTTGATCAGTAATTAGAATAATAAAATTATCCTGTTTGTATCAAGTATTTGTTTTTGCATTCTTCATTTAGTGATGCTGTTTTTCAAACACTCATTACTTGTGATAAAATAATTGTTTCCTCTGATAAGTTTACCAGTGAGAAATTACATGACTTTTTTTGAAATGGGCTAGGAAATCTTTAAAGCTAGATCTGGATCTTACTTTATAATATTAAGTTGGAAATTTCTAATGAAATCTTGACAGAGTATTTTCACTCAATTATTAATCTTGACATTGGTTAGATGATGACTTGCTAGGTAGAAGGGTAGAGCCTTATGCTTGTTTTTCTTCTATATATCTGTAACAGTGCACAATAATGGTGTAACTTCCTGCAAACAAGTCCATAACCCTGCAGAGCAGTCATTTAAACTCAATTATAGTCCATAGGGTGGAGTGATCTCCTTTAAAAAGGAGATTTCTGTTAGCAATGTTTTAGACATCCTGTTTAAAATAGACTAAATGATGCAAACTTTTCTAAGTCTCTCCCTTTACTACAGGGAGGCAGAGGCATGCCACCTTTAAATGGCTAGAATATTTCTGAAAACTGTCCAAAGTAACATAATGCAGATTAATGCTTATCATTCTTTCATAAATCTTACCCCAAATATACTGTTATCTCTTGTTCTTAAATACATAGAAAGCATCAAGGTCTAATCGTGCTGCACGTTTATTGCATGTCTGAATGTTCCCTGCAACAGCTGGAAATCTCTTCTTTAGAACCAGGAGAACAAGTAATTCTGTGACCCTCTCAATCTTTTACATGCAGTGTGATCTTTGGATTGCATTTAGAAGCTTACAAAGGATCAGAAGGTAGTTGCAACTGACTCCTCTGTGCAGGGTCTGAGTACGATATAGTCTGACAGCTTCAAATTAACCTGTTACTCTCTGATTGTGATTTCACATACCATAAGTCAAATTCTAGTGAAGTTGACTGATTCCAGCAAATTGGTTTGGGTTTCTCTGTGGATGTGAGAATGGCTCAAGGTAGTGAGAGGTTCCTCACTGGATCACCTGTCTAGTTTGTATGTTTCAGCTTTTTTTTTACATAATGTGTGTAATTGGGTTAAAGCATACAGAAAAATGTCAAACTATAAACCTCTTTTAGGCTTTTTCTGGCTGTAGCAAAAGAAAATTGTCATGATGTGGGGGGGGGGGGAGGGGNATCCTGTAATCGTGCTGCACGTTTATTGCATGTCTGAATGTTTCCTGCAACAGCTGGAAATCTCTTCTTTAGAACCAGGAGAACAAGTAATTCTGTGACCCTCTCAATCTTTTACATGCAGTGTGATCTTTGGATTGCATTTAGAAGCTTACAAAGGATCAGAAGGTAGTTGCAACTGACTCCTCTGTGCAGGGTCTGAGTACGATATAGTCTGACAGCTTCAAATTAACCTGTTACTCTCTGATTGTGATTTCACATACCATAAGTCAAATTCTAGTGAAGTTGACTGATTCCAGCAAATTGGTTTGGGTTTCTCTGTGGATGTGAGAATGGCTCAAGGTAGTGAGAGGTTCCTCACTGGATCACCTGTCTAGTTTGTATGTTTCAGC